>CAUYUJ010011718.1:0-21425 GCA_963575745.1 Prorocentrum cordatum | reverse complement strand
GGCATGTGCGGGGGCATGTGCGCTGTGTTTTGATGTATCCATCATACTCACATGCACGCACAGTCCGACGCACATGCGCGCACATGCCTGCACATGCGGGAGGTGTTCGAGAATCGCAGATCTGTCATCGGCACATGCACGCACATGCCTGTGCAACCTCTCTTCGGGAGGCCGCGCGGGCCCGCACATGCACGCACATGCGGTGAAGCGCGCGGGCGCACATGCGTGCACATCCCAATGCACATGCACGCTCATGCCCTAGGAGCTGTCTGGGACACCTGTGCCTCCAATGCCTCCTGGCCTTCGCAGAGCTAACCTGGGGCGTGCCAGGGCTTCCTGAAAGAGTTTGTTGTGCGTTTAGATTCGCCCGCTGCTGGCGGGGGCGGTTCTTCGCCCGGGTCGTGAGCTGGCGGTGGCGCGCCCGCCTAATACAATACTCTCCCGCGCGCCTTCTCAGCTCGGCCGGAGAAGCAGGGATGGGGGGGGGAGGTGGAGGGGGGGGAGGAGGGGGGGGCGGAGGAGGCGGGCGCCCCCGGCTCGGCCGGCTCGCCTGCCTGTTCGGCTCGGCCAGAGGAGAAGGAGGAGGAGGAGGAGGAGTTGGAGGAGGAGGAGGAGGAAGAGGAGGAGGAGGAGGAGGAGGAGGAGGTGAGAGTTGCGAGGATGTCTCAGGCGAAATTGGCTTGACGGCCCGAGCTCAGGGAATCTCGGAATCGCTGGCCTGGCTCGGCTACCGGCGAGCTCGGCCTGTGCGAATACTGTGCGTACCTGTGCGGGGCATGTGCGGGACGTGCACGAATGCCGGGGCCGGCGTTCGTCTCCGGACGCCGGCGCGTTCGCGTCCGGCCGGTTCCGCGTGAGACGTCGTCGGCAATCTGGAGGCCGACTTGCTTTGACATGAAGTGATCTGGCCACCTTCGCCTGAGACATCCTTTCAACTCTGGTCTCGGATATGCCCTGCCCCATGGTGGCCCGGCCACTTTCGCTTGAGACATCCTCGGAACTCTGGGTTTCGAGACGCCCTGAGCTGAGGTGGTTAGACCACTTTCGCCTGAGACATCCTCGCAACTCTGACCTCAGAGATCTCCTGCCCCATGCTGGTCAGGCCACGGTCGCCTGAGACATCCTCGCAAGTCTCGATTCCGATATGCCCCGAGCTGAGGTGGTCAGCCACTGTCGCCTGAGACATCCTCGCAACCCTGATCTCAATGATGCCCTGCTCGATAGTGTCTCGGCCCCTTTCGCCTGAGACATCCTCGGAACTCTGGGTTCCGAGACGCCCTGAGCTGAGGTGGTTAGACCACTTTCGCTTTAGACATCCTCGCCCGAGATGCCCTGAGTTGAGCTGTTCAGGCCACTTTCGCCTGAGACATCCTCGCAACTCTGACCTCAATGATGCCCTGCTCCATAGTGTCTCGGCCTTTTCGCCTGAGACCCTCGCAACTCTGGGTTCTGAGATGCCCTGAGCAGGTGGTCAGGCCAGTCCTGCCTGAGACATCCTCGCCACTCTGGGCTCCGAGATGCCCTGGGCTGAGGTGGTCAGACCACTCTCCCCAGAGACATCCTCGCAACTCTGACCTCAGAGATCTCTTGCCCCATGGTGGTCAGGCCACTTTCGCTTGAGACATCCTCACAACTCAGACCTCGGAGGTGTCCTGCCCCATGGTCGTCTGGTCACCTTGACCAGCGACATCCTCGCCACTCTGGTTTCCAAGATGCCCTGCCCCATGGTGATCCGGCCACGCTTGCCTGAGACATCCTCGGAACTCTGGGTTGCGAAATGCCCCGAGCTCAGGTGGTCAGGCCACTATCGCCTGCGACATCTCTGCGGCATGTGCGGGCATGTGCGTCTATGCTTTCAGAGTTTTGCTTGACCGTGCATTCGACTGTGCGTCGGACGGTGTGGCATGTGCGCGCATGTGCGGCAATGCTGTTGAGGCTTTTGTATATTTGCATGGGCATGTGCATGCGACTGTGCGGCATGTGCCTGCATGTGCGGCCCCTTCCGGACCACAATTTCAAAGTGAGCACTATAGAAGTGAGCGCTATAGAAGTGAGTCCGGTGTAATGGTAGTAGTAGTAGTCGTAGTAGTAGTAGTAGTAGTAGTAGTAGTAGTAGTAGTAGTAGTAGTAGTAGTAGTAGTAGTAGTAGTAGTAGTAGTAGTAGTGGTGGTCGTCGTCGTCGAGTAGTAGTAGTAGTAGTAGTAGTAGTAGTAGTAGTAGTAGTAGTAGCAGTAGTTTCGCGATGCCATAGGCGAATGTAGATAAGTGTAGTAGTATTATGGTAGTAGTAGAGTATAGTAGTAGTAGTAGTAGTAGTAGTGGTAGTATGTAGTAGTAGTGGTAGTAGTAGTGGGTAGTAGTCGTCGTAGTAGTATAAAGGTAGTGTCTAGTAGTATAAGAAGTAAAGTAATAGTAGTAGTGAGTAGTAGTGTATAGTAGTAAGTAAGAAAGTAAGTAGTAAGGCAGTAGTTTAGTAGTAGTAGTAGTAGTGCAGTAAGTGTCCGTAGTAATAATAGTAGTAGTAGTGGTAGTAGTAGTAGTTAATTATGTAAAGTAGTAGTAGTAGTAAGTGGTAGTAGTAGTAGTCGTAGTAGTTTCCAGAAGTAGTATTCTTAGTAAGTAGTAGTAGAGTAGTAGTAGTAGTAGTAGTAGTGTATCAAGTAGTAGTAGTAGTAGTAGTAGTAGAGGAGTCGTTCTAAGTATTAGTCGTCGTAGCCGTAGTAGCAGTAGTAGTAGTAGTAGTAGTAGTAGTAGTAGTAATCGCAGTAGTAGTAGTCGCAGTCGCAGTAGTAGTAGTAGTAGTAGTAGTAGTAGTAGTAGTAGTAGTAGTAGTCGTGGTCGTAGTCGTAGTCGTAGTCGTAGTCGTAGTCGTAGTAGTAGTAGTAGTAGTAGTAGTAGTAGTAGTAGTAGTAGTAGTAGTAGTAGTAGTAGTAGTAGTAGGAGTAGTAGTAGTAGTAGTAGTAGTAGTAGTAGAAGTAGTAGAAGTTGTTGTAGTAGTAGGACGACGAGGACGAGGACGAGGACGACGACGACGACGTTTAGAGTCAACCATGCTTTCCTTCGCGTGTTTTTTGCTCTCAGAGCCTTTTGAAGCTTTCTGGAGTCGTTTTTGGCCCCTCTTGTGGGCTTTGAGGGCCCTCGTGGGGCCATCTTGGAAGACACGGTCAAAGAAAGGTGTGTCCTCGATTACACGGGCTCGCTCCGTCGGAGCCTGAAAACCCCCCTCGCCAGACACTCTTGGGGCCGTTTTGGGCCTCTTCTGCCACCATTCGGGGTCTCTTACAGTGGAAACCCATGCCAAGAAACACCCTGCTTGCCTCCAGAGTGCCCTGGGCTTCATGGGTTTCGCTGGTTTTGCTATGGGAGGCGTGACGTTCCCACTGGACATGTCGGAGGTTGGGGGGTGAGATCACAGTGGAACGGAGACCCCCAACTGGGGAATCGTTTCGTTTCGTTCGTGTCGTGCGTGCGGGCGAGGCGAAGCTGCGTGGGCGCGCGAGAGGAATGAACCCGCCGTTGCTAGGGCGAAGTCAAGACAAATGACTCTCCCCCTCCCGCCCGTCCGGCGGTTGCCCGCGGTGTCCCGCGGTGTCCCGTGGTGTCCCGTGGTGTCCGCCGTTGCTAGGGCGAAATCAAGACACATGATTCTCCCCCGCCCGCCCGTCCGGCGGTGGCTCGCGGTGTCCCGCGGTGTCCCGTGGTGTTCCGTGGTGTCCCGTGGTGTCCCGTGGTGTCCCGTTGAGTGAGATCGATAGTGATATCGATAGTGATATCGATACTGAGATCGATGTGGTGCCCCGAGGTTTCCCGTGGTTTCCCGTAGTGTTCCAAAAAGTGAGATTGATAGTGAGATCGATACTGAGATCGACAGGTGTCCCGTGGTGGCCCGTGGTGTCCCGTTGAGTGATACCAATAGTAAGATAGGTATTGAGATCGATACTGAGATCGATGTGGTGCCCGAGGTGTCCCGTGATGTCCCGTGGTGTCCCGTTGAGTCAGATCGATAGTGAGATCGATACTGAGATCGACAGGTGTCCCGTGGTGGCCCGTGGTGTCCCGTGGTGTCCCGTTGAGTGAGATCGATAGTGAGATCGATATTATGATCGATACTGAGATCGATGTGGTGTCCCGCTATGTCCCGTGGTGTCCCGTGGTGTCCCGTGGTGTCCCGTTGAGTGAGATCGATAGTGAGATCGATAGTGAGATCGACAAGTGTCCCGTGGTGTCCCGTGGTGTGCCGTGGTGTCCCGTGGTGTCCCGTGGTGTCCCGTTGAGTGAGATCGATAGTGAGACCGATTGAGTCAGATGTTGGTTCCCCCCCTCTCCCCCCCCCAACAACCTCATCACCCGAAGGGTGGTCGTATAGGCATTTTTTGATGTTCGGATCCCAATCTACTTTGGGCGCCTTCCTGCTTCAATGGTCGAGTTGTTTCACTGTTTCCGTTCTCTTGAGGGAGCGGGCGAACACCCAATCTTTATTTTGAACGCTGTCATACGTCATGTTTCTACCTATTTCTTCCGACCGACGGGTATGCGGTCTTGGGGCTATCTTGAGGCCTCGGAGGCCCATCGGACGCGAAAAGGCGGGAAGGCAAGCTTCATTGAGTTTCATTTGGATCTTGTCTGATTTGGGTCTATCGGGGGTTTCCTTGGGAGGCTCCGTGGCCACTTGGGGCCGTGTTTGGGTGACATTGGGGCCTCTTGGAGGCATGTTGGAGATCAGAGTGAGCCATCTTGAGCTATGTTGAGCAGCCGTCTTGGAGGCTACCTTGGGCGATCCGAGGCCATCTTGGGCAATCTTGGGTGCTCTAGCTAGCGCCTCGCCCCACCAACCCGTCCAGATCCAGGGGATGGCTTTGGGGGAGGTCAAGCTGTCCCCATCCAAGGACGCACCTGCCAGCACTCCCACTACAAAAGTAGCACCGGAGTCTCAGCTTGGGCATTCGCCGCCATCTAAAGTCATCGGGGACCAGTGTAGACGGCAGTCAGGTGCGCGACGCCCGCGAGGTGTGCCGCGCGTGCCAGGGCACCCCCATCACACCTGTATTTTCTTATTCTGTGTCAGGGATGGCGGGGGGTGCTGTCATCGTTCCGGGTGCGCCCGTGGTCGGGTGGTGCTTGGTCAGGAGCCGTGAGGATTTTCTCGCCGAAGGGGGAGGAGGCTGGAAGGCGAAGCTTTCCAGACTCTTGAACTGCGCTCGATGGGCTGCTGGGGTTGGGCAAGCCGCCAGGATCGAGTCGGGTGTTGCCAGAAGTACCCCTGGCCCAAGGTGCCCCCAGGATTCTCGGGGTGGCCCGAACGACCTCCAGAGCGCCCCTCACGAGGCCCAGAGGGCCCCAGGGGCTCCACAATGGAGCAAAATGTTGGGGGCACCTAGGGCCAGGGGTACTTCTAGCAACACCCGAGCGAGAGGCCGGTGCCTCCGTGCTCTCCGGCGGGCTGCTGGGAGCCGCCCGGCGGCCCGAGGCCTCGTCCCGCTGCTGGGCAGGCCTCCCCGGCTGTACGACCCACAGCACGGCAAGGAGCCCTGCTGCCGCCCCCCGGGGAGAGGGGAGGGAGGGAGGGAGCATCGGGCCGGACGAAAGGGGGGGACAGGGCATGTCCTCCTGCAGGCGGGCTTCGGAAGAAGCATGGAAAGTTGTCTTACCCCCAAAAACATAGAACAAGTCATCAGACATAGTCGAAGATTCGTCCCCCGATGTTGTTTGGACTATTCTTGACTATTCCTCCGGCACAGGGTCGTGCCCGACTCAAGTCAAGCCGCACGAAAGGGGGGGGATTGGGAAAGGGGGGGTTACGAAATTTGCTGCATGTAGCTGGTTTTGGCCCCACCGAGAGGCCCCTTCCTCGATGCATGGCCGCCTCCGGCGCCGGGAGGCGCCGGGAAAATCAGCTACGGGAGCTGATTCTCAAACCTCCCCTTTGCTATTCCCCCCTTTCGCCCAGCCCGAGAGGAGGGAGGCGTTGCGCCCGCACAGTATGTCAGTCTCCCCCGGTCCTTGTCGCGCTCAACAGTTCAGAGTCACACGCAAAGCAAAATGGAGAGGAGGGGGAAGGGGGGAGGGGACGGGGAGGAGGAGGAGGAGGAGGAGGAGGAGGAGGAGGAGGAGGAGGAGGAGGAGGAGGAGGAGGAGGAAGGGACCAGTGTAAACCCAAGGCGCATCTACGATGCTGCAATCACCCCTCCCTCCAGGTCTCTTCATAGGCCTCTACAAGATTCTTGCTTCATTGCGGGAGGTGCCGCACTAAAAGGCAACCGTCTCAGAATCCTCAATCGTGCCAAGACATTGCTCTTGGAACCTCAACGCGTCGAATCAACGTGAAGTCTCTCCAGAACGCCATTCCTAAGACTCCAACACCGCGCATCAACGTGGCTGCTGCGTCCTGAGAATCCTAAATCGTGCCAGACTATCATTCCTGTGACTTTCGGCTCCTTGAAAGTATTGCAACTTGCGCGCGGGCCACATTTTGAAAAAGGAACCGCCCTTCCTTGTTGAAACTGTTGGAAGCTCTTACGACGAATCTGCGCGGCGCTACGGCGAGAGCCACATATTGAAAACGGGCCACTTTCTACCCTTGAAGCCGATGCAATTAAGCGAACACAGCGAGTGTGCGCGGCGCTAAGGAGAGCACCACATTAAAAGAACTACCAGCCCTCCATCCTAGGACCTGTTGCAAATTCTTCATGCTTCGCGTATCTCCAGTCAGAAGCTTTGCCGCTGAGCGCTGACCTTTTTAGGTCTTCTTAGGGTCCTCTCGGGGCTCTCTCGGAGCCCTCTTGGGGCGCCCGTGGGGCTCGTTTGGTTGGTCTTGGGGGCCTCTTGGAGCCCCTCTGGGAAGCCTCTTGGGGGCCTTGCAGGGCCTCTTGGGGCATCTTGGAGGCCAAGGGGGTGGTCTCCCTTATCTAGGCCCTCCCTCGCGAGCCCTCGAACCCGTCTCTTGGGTCCCTCTTGAGGCGCTCGTGGGGCTCTCTTGGGCCATCTTTGAGGCCTTCAAAGCGCATCAGAAGCGAAACAGTGAGAAGGCACACATTATTGATTTTGCTTCCCATCGGTCGTTGAAAGTAGGTAGTTTTGGAGCCCCATATTCCCAATCTACTTTAAGCGTCTTCCTACTTCAATGAGGGAGGGGGGACGGGGGGGCTGGTATGAAGTCACGTTTAGCGCCGGCGCCCTCACGGAATGCTTCGGACCAGCCAAAGACAGCTCGGAGGTCGGCAGGAATTGTGGCGCTACTTGGGGGGGAGGGGGAGGCCAGGGCCAGTATGACGGCCGCGATCTTGAAAGATACGAAAAAACGTTACCCAATCTGGGGCCGCGGAAGCATGGTTGCGAAGAGTAAAACGTCGCTACCCATCCTCGCCCCACTCCTCCCCCTCACCTCCCCCTCGCCCCTCCCCCAGGCGCTCCGGATGGAGAGGGGCGGCTCCGCTTTCGTGGAGGACGCCGTGTGGGAGGCCCTCGTCGCCTCCGCTCTCCTCCCTTCTCCTCCTCCTCCTCCTCCTCCCTTCTCCTCCTCCTCCTCCTCCTCCTCCTCCTCCTCCTCCGTCTCCTCCTTCATCTCCTCCTTCACTCCCCTCTCTGCTCCTCTTCCCTCCTCTCTCCTCCCCTCACTCCCCTCCTCCGTCCGCCCTCCTTCCCATCCCAACCCCTCCCTCCTCCCCTCTGTCCCTCGTACCCCCGCCTTCTCAACCTTTGCCTCAGGACATGAGATCCTCTCCAGGATCCGCAGGAGTCTTCTCCCGTGCCACAGAGGTCCACCAGCGGCCCCTGCAGCGGCGGCAACGCGGGTGGCTACTCCGTTGTCCCGTGCTCCTGGAGGGACTCCTGGGCCTCACCCGGGGCCACCCCCGTCGATGATTATCTTGCTGTCTCGTCCGCGTGCGGGCCGCCCGACACGGCCTCCTCGATGCAGCTGGCCAGCGAGGAGGACCCGCCGCCTGCCTGCTCCGCTCTCTCCCGTGCTGTGGAAAGGGGCGGCCCTTACAGTGGCAGTGGCCGCCCTTGGTGAAGAGGAGGGGTCAGGAGCTGCTGGCGGTCTGGTGGTCAGCAGTGCGCAGTGTGCGGACAATGGTAGCAGTGACGTGACCTAGTGTTATGTCGCTACGTCGTGGCCCATCCGCCGAACACAGCCGACTCTTTCGCTCCTCTTCCTCGTCCTCCCCCTCCTCTCCCTCTTCCTCTCCCCCTCGTCCTTCCCCCCCTCCTCACCGCCCCGCTTGCGTGCGGGATTGCGCGCTGGCTGAGGGGGAGGAGGGTGGGAGGACGAGGAGGAGTGGGATAATGATGAAGCGAAGGGTGGAGAGCATGATACTTATGATGATGACGATGTTGAGGATGGTTGTAGTGGTGGTCATGGGTGATGATGGTGGTGGCGCTGAGGATGATTATGATGATGATGATGCTGATGATGATGATGCAGAATATGATGATGATGATGATGCTGATGATGATGCTGATGTTGATGATGATGCTGATGTTGATGATGATGCTGATGCTGATGCTGATGCTGATGCTGATGATGATGCGGCTGATGGTGATGGCGGTGGTTTTGGTTGTGATGATGCTGCTGATGCTGCTGATGCTGCTGATGCTGCCGATGCTGCTTATGAGGATGACGATGATGATGCTGCTGATGACGATGATGATGCTGAAGATGATGAGTATGATGATGACGCTGATGATGCTGATGATTATACTAATGACGATGATGATAACGACGCCGATGATAGTGATGCTAACAATAATGATGAATCTGATTATGCTGATGCTGATTATGATGGTGATGATGGTGGTGGTGAGAATGATGCTGATGCTGATGCTGCTGATGATGGTGATGATGAGGGTGATGATGCTGCTGCTGATGATGCTGCGGATGATGGTGATGCTGATGAAGGTGATGTTGATGGTGTCGATGATGCTGATGCTGATGCTGAGGCTGATGCTGCTGATGCTGATACTGCTGATGATGATGCTGATGATGATGCCGCTGCTGATGATCATGATGATGCTGCTGATGGTGACGACGACGATGCTGCTGATGGTGATGATGCTGAATATTCACATGGTGATGCGTAATTGTTACTATGGTTGTGGTGATGGAGATGCTGATGATGCTGATGCTGATGCTGCTTATGATGCGGATGATGACGCTGCTCATGATACTGACGATGCCAATGATGATGCTGATGATGATGCTGATGATGATGATGATGATGTTGATGCTGATGCTGATGCTGATGCTGATGCTGATGATGCTGCTGATGATGAGCATCATGCTCATGATAATGGTGATGCTGCTGCTGATGATTATGCTGATGATGCCACTGATTATGCTGATGCTGCTGATGATGATGACGACAATGCCGATCTTGCCGATGACGATGCTGACGATGCTGATGATGATGCTGATGCTGACAATGATGATGCTGCTGTTGCTGCTGGTGATTCTGGTTCTGATGCTGATGTTGCTGATGATGATGCTGATGCTGATGATGATGTTGCTAATGACTATGATGCTGATGCTGATGATGGTGATACTGGTGATGCTGATGATGCTGCTGATTCTGGTGATGTCCCGGATGCTGATGATGCCGATGATGATGCCGATGATGATGCTGTTGGTGATGATGTGGTTGATGATGATGGTGATGTTGGTGCTGATGATGATGCTTGTGATGGTGATGCTGATGACGTTGATGCTGATATGATGATGAACATGGTGATGCTGATGATGTTGCTGATGATGACTATGATGCTGGCGATGCTGATGCTGATGCTGATGATGAGGCTGATGCTGTTGATGATCACGATGGCGAGTTTGTTGAGGATGATGCTGCTGTTGCTGGTGCTGATGCTCATGCTGATGCTGATGATGTAGATTATTAGCATGATGATGTTGTTGATGCTGATGCTGATGGCATTATGATGAACGTGGTGATGGTGAGGCTGATGATGCTGATGTTGACGATGATGATGATGATGCTGCTGATGATGATGCTGCTGATGATGCGGTGTGTGATCAGGATGCTTAATTTAGTGATAGTAGTATTAATGATGATGATGCGGCTGATGATGATGATGATGCCGATGATGCTAATGCTGGTATTGATGATGATGATGATGATGATGGTGTTGGTGAGGATGATGATGCTGTGGGAGTGGGGCACTGAAACGAGGAGGAGGATGAGGATGACGATGATGCGGATGATGACGCTGATCATGATACTGACGATGCCAATGATGATGATGATGATGATGCTGATGATGATGATGATGATCATGATGATGATGATGATGATGATGATGATGATGATGATGATGATGATGATGCTGATGATGATGATGCTGATGATGATGATGAAGCTGATGATGATGCTGATGTTGACGATGATGATGCTGATGATCTGATGATGATGATGCTGATGCTGATGGTGATGATGCTGATGATGCTGATGATGCTGATGATAATGATGCTGCTGCTGATGATGACGCTGATGATGAGGAGGAGGAGAAGCAGGAGGAGTCGGTGGAGGATGCCGAGGAGGAGGAGGAGGAGGCGGAGGAGGAGGAGAAGGAGCTGGAGTAGGAGTAGGAGTAGGAGTAGGAGGAGGAGGAGGAGGAGGCGGAGGAGGACTAGGAGGAGGAGGTGGAGGAGGAGGAGGAGGAGGAGGAGGAGATGAGGAGGAGGAGAGGAGGAGGAGGAGGAGGAGGATTAGGAGGAAGAGGAGGAGGAGGAGGAGCAAGAGGAGGAAGGAGGGCGGAGGAGGAGAAAGAGGAGCAGAGGAGGACCAGGAGGAAAAGGGGGAGGAGGGAAGAGGAGGAGGGGGAGGAGGAGGAGAGGTCCAGGAGGAGGACGAGCACGAAATAGAGGAGGCACAGAGGCAGGAGGAGACATGGAGGAATAGGGAAGAGTGAGGAGGGACAGGGAAGGATGAGGGGAAGGAAGAAAGGAGGGAGGTAGGGAGGGAGGGAGAAGGAGGGGAAGGAGGTGGAGGAAGAGGAGGAGGAGGAGGAGGAGAGCAGGAGGAGGAGGAGAGGAAGTGGAGGACGAGGAGAAGGAGGGAAGAGGAGGAGGAGGAGGAGTAGGAGGAGGAGAGGAATGGAGGAGGAGGAGGAGGAGGCGGAGGAGGGGTAGGAAAAGGGTTAGGAGGCGGAAGGAGGATGACAAAGATGATGATGAGGAGGAGTACGAGGAGGAGGAGGAGGAGGAGGAGGGGGACGATTAATAGTAATACGCGTAAGAATATTAATACGCATACTTATGCGGCCAATGATACGCTTCAAATGAAGACGAATAGGACTAAGGCATATACTAAGACGAACACGGCGAACAATATGACGAATAATAGTATTAATCCGAAGCGTAGTGAGAAGACTACCACTAATAACACGATTAACACTAACAACCATACCATATATAGAACTTATAAGAAAACAATAGGATGAGGAGGAGGTGGAGGACGAGGACGAGGAGGAGGAGTAGGAGGAGGAGGAGGAGGAGGACGAGAGCGAGGACGAGGACGATGATGAGGACGAGGACGAGGACGAGGAGGCGGAGGAGGAAGATGACGAGAAGGAGGAGGAGGACGAGGATGAGGAGGAGGAGGAGGAGGAGGAGGAGAACGAGGAGAAACGGGAAAAAGGCGAGGAACATGATTGGAGTAGGAGGAGGGAGGGCCTCCCTTATTGTTTCTCTTCCTCCTTCTCCACTTCGCCCTGCTCCCCCCCCCAGGCCCCAGACCCCAGACCCTCGACGCCGCGTCCCCCCCCCCCCCCCCCCCGGCAAATCGGACCCGTGGCTGTTTCCGCCGCTTCCCCAGGGCTCGCTCTCCAGCCCGGGCTGCTTTCTGACGACCCCCCGGGCCCCCGGCAACGTTTCCAGGGAGGCCGGAGAGATTGTCCAGACACGAGGGGGACCAGGTTGCTCCTCCCCTTCTCCCTCGTCGCACAAGGACAATCATCGGGGGCTGCTGAAGGTGCCCCTGGCCCAAGGTGCCTCCAGCTTTTCGCTTGATTTTGGAGCCCCTGGGGCCCCTCTGGGCCTCGTGAGGGGTGCTCCGCGGGCCGTGGGCGCCTCTCCCTGGAAATCCCGGGGGCACCTCGGGCCAGGGGCACCTCTTCACCGAGCGCGTTCCACTACTCTCAAAGTGCCTACTCGCAAACGTCCCAAAAACACATGTCTGCTTTGATGTTACTTGTCGTAGATCCTCCGTGGGGATCCAGGCCAGTTGCGAGTAGTCACTTTGCGAGTAGTAGAACGCGCTCGTCTATTTCTAGCACCCCCCGAAGTCAAGCCAGACGATCAAAGCACGCCGATGCAGTCTTTGGGGGGTCTCGTCTCTGGCGGGGCCCCTCTGAACCGCGCTGACCGCGGACGATGTGCGTGCAGAAGGGCGTGGGAGCTCGGAAATCACTGTAATCCGGAGGTTGGAACACGAACCTCTGGAGGTTCGGGTTTCTTACCTCGGAACCGCCCTATACAGGTGCAACAACAGAGACAAACAGAAGGGACATAGCGAAACACAGAGAGCAATAATGAGGTTAAAAGGCTAACCGCCAGAGATCAGGGGTCCCTCCCATAACCTCCCCAAACAGGGAGAAAAACGGAGACCAACAGGAGGAAACAAGGACCAGCAGAGGGAAACTGAGACAAACAGAAGGAAACAAGGCCAAGCAGAGGGGAACAGCGAACACAAAGAAAGAAGAAGGTCAGAACTCCCACTAGAGAGGGAGAAACAGAGACAAAACAGGAGGAGACAAGGCCAAGCAGAGGGAAGCAGCGAAACACAGAAAAAACAAGGTTAGAAGACAAGCCTCTGGAGGTTAGGGGCTTTTACCTCCCAGAACCTCCCCATACAGAGAGAGAGAGAGAGAATCGTAAACCAACAGGAGGAAACAAAGCCAACCTGAGGGAAACGGGGACAAGCAAGAGGAAACAAGGCCAAGCAGAGGGGAACAGCGACACCAGAGAAAACGAGGGAGGTCAGAACACGAGCCTCTGGAGGTTAGGGTATCCTACCTCCCAGCACCTCCCCATACAGAGAGAAAGCACAGACAGACAGGCAGAATGAAAAAAAGGCCAACCAGAGGGAAGCAGCGCAAAACAAACACATCAGTACACCAAACTCTGAAGGTTCGGGTTTCCTGCCTCCCAGAACTTCCCCAGACAGGAGAAACAGAGACAAACAACAGGAAACAAGGCAAAGCAGAGGGAAACAACAAACACCAGAGAGAAAGAGGGAGGTTTGAACACCAACCTCCAGAGATTAGGGGCGCCTACCTCCCATAATCTCCCCATGCGGAGAAACGGATAGCAACAGAAAGAAGTAAGGCCAACCAGAGGGAAACAGCGAAAAGCCAACCAGAGGGTAGAAGACTAACCTCCAAAGGTTCGGATTTCCTACCTCTCAGAACCTTCCGGGACAGAGGGAGAAGCAGAGACACACAGAGGAAAACAAGGCCAACTCGAGTGAAACAGCGAAACACAGAGAAAGACGGAGGTTAAAATGCTAACCACCGAATTTGGTTTTCCTGCCTCCGCAGAACCTCCCCGACACAGAGAGAGAAACAGCGACAAGCAGAAGGAAACACGGCCAACCAGAGGGAAGCAGCGACAAACAGGGAGAAAGAGGGATGTCGGAACACGCACCCCTTGAGGTCAGGGTGTCCTGACTGCGGCGAATGCGCCGTGCCGTGCCGTGCTTGGTCTCCCGACTACGAGAAATGTGGCGTGCCGCCCCGCGCCGTGCCGCGAACGATCTTCATAATGCAAGGTTTCTGCCGTGCCGTGCCTGGTCGACGGCGACGGCGACGACGACGGTTCGTCTGACGGCGGCGGCGGCAGCGGCGGTGACGACGACGACGACGACGAAGCTGGCGACTGCGATCGACGAGTTCGACGACCACGACGGCGACGACGAGCACCACGAGGACGAGGAGGACGTGCGCTCTCGCCCCACCGCCAGCCACAGCTTGGGCCGCGCGTTCGGCTTGTCATTGTGGTCGAAGGTCGCCGAGAGCTTCGCGGATGTGCTCGGCGCCGAAGGTTTCGTGAAAACTGTCAAATCGTTCGACACGCGCGCTTAAGGTTTCGATGCACGTTGAGCCCGTCGTGGAACCCGCGGGGGCGCTCGGCGCCGAGGTTTGCGTGGGCTTTCAATACCATGTGACACGCGCGGAAGGGGTCGCCGCCGAAGGTTGCGTGGCATTTCGAGACATCGCCAGGCCGTGCGCGACGCGTGATTGGGCTTGGCGTTTTGAGACCGTGTGAGTCGCGTGGGTGAGCTCGGCGTCGAGGGCTTCGGGGCACTGGCTGTAAAGCTTGTGCAGTTTATGCAGAGTTTGAGACCTATTCGTCACCCGCGCGATTTAATCTTAAATGGGGGGTCGGCGAGCTTCAAATTGAACGTTTGTTATTAATTGTTTTGCCGATCGGCGCGGGCCTTCGCACTTCCCCCCATTGAGTAGATCTTGGCTGTTTTGGGCGCCTGCAAACTGTCGCAGTAAGCAGAGGTCTGGAGCCAGACCCCCCCCTCTCCCCCCCCCTTACGCTCAATGCCGAAACTCCGAATAGAAACAGTTCGCAAGGTGGTTCGAGCCCGCAGGGGCCGCCGCCCGGTCGCGCCAAATGTCGCATATTGCTTGTCACTTGTTGAGCCCACGTCGGTTCGGTGCGCGCGCAGCGCCCGATGTGACTTCACGCAACTGTATTGGATATGATGTCCACGTTAATGCCACTTGTATGATCAGTGAATCGAACTCCCATGTGTCCGCAAACCGTTCTCGAATAGTTTATCATGTCAGTTATGTTTGCTTCCGGATCACGTTCCAATTTGCTTTCTCGTATGGTAATCGATGTGTCGTGTTGCTTCTCGTTCCATGTAAACATGTTCGCGCATGGTTATTTGTTGTTTTGCTTGTTGGTTCTTCCGTTCTGTATCCTTAAGGCCCCATGCTGGAAACCCCAACATCCAGAAGTTCGGGTTCGAACCTCCCTTCTTCTCATGGTTTTTCTATGATTCTTAGTGTATGCCTCTCTTTCTGGTTGGTTGCTTATAGTCACTTATGCTTGGTGTTGTTTCGCTTTGCGAGGGTCTGGGGGCAAGCGCCCTGACCATCGGGAGGTTCGTGTTCCAAGCTTCGGGGCACGAAACCGTGACCTCTCCAGAGGTCATTGTCTCAAGCTCCGAGGTACGGAACCCAAACTCCTGGAGGTTAGTGTTCCAAGCTCCGGCGTACGAAACCCTAGCCTCGGGGGGTTGGTGTTCCTTGGGGGCCCCCAAACGGGGCGGTGACCACACCGTGCGGTGAGTCGGTGGAGATTCGTGGTCACCGCACGGTTGTGGGACTCGGGTCCCTCTCCGAGGACGTCTCGGGCGACAGGGGCCTTCAGGGTCCCAAAATCGTGCGGTGACGGACCGTGCGGTGAGGTCTTGGGGGATTTCGAGGTCACCGCACGGTGTGTCACCGCACCGTTTCGGGACTCCAAAGTTCCAACCTCCGGATGCCAGTCATGGGGGCCTTGCCCCCGACCCGCCGCCCTCGCAAGGCCTGTGGCGGGTCCACGGAGTTCTCCCACCCGGCCGAGGGAGGTGCGGCACCCCCTCCGCGGCTTGCCAGCGGCGGTCGTCGTCGTCGTCGTCGTCGTCGTCGTCGTCGTCGTCGTCATCGGCGTGGTCTTCGTCCCCGTCCGCGTCCTCCGCCTCGTCCGCGTCATCGTCCCCGTCCTTGTCTTGTCCTCGTCGTCGCTCTCCGCCCATTCCGATCCCCCTCGCGCCGTGGCGAAAGTCACGGCAGGAGATTTCGGTGGGCAGTTTTCTTCTACCTTTGCAGGGGCCCCTGCAGGGGCACCCGAGGCCGTCAGAAGACGGCTCTGGATGGATGGCCGCTGCGGGTGGAGATCTCCGAGGTCCAGGTAATGAAAAAGCACGTCGGGGATTTGGGTCCTCCTTTGCCTAGTCTTCCACTTCGCCATCGTCGTCCTCCTCCTGGTTGTCTTCATCCCATTCGTTGTCGGCGCCGCTAGCGGTCGTCGTCGTGGTTACGGCGACACTCGATGATGTTGATGATCATGTTGTTGATGATGGTGATGATGATGATGATGATGATGATGATGATGATGATTATGATGATGATGATGCTGATGATGATGATGATGATGCTGGTGATGATGATGATGCGGATGATGATGATGATGATGATGATGGTGATGATGATGATGATGATGATGGTGATGATGATGATGATGATGATGCGGATGATGATGATGCGAATGTTGCCGCTGATGATGATGCTGATGATGCTGATGATGCTGATGATATGAAGATGATGCTGATGCTGGTGCTGATGATGATGATGATGATGATGATGATGATGATGATGATGATGCGGATGATGATGATGATGATGATGGTGATGATGATGATGATGATGATGATGCTGATGATGATGATGATGATGATGATGATGATGATGATGATGATGATACGGCTGATGATGATGTCGATGATGATGATGGTGATGATGGTGATGCTGCTGTTGCTCACGATGATGATGCTGATGCTGATGATGATGCTGATGCTGCTGATGACGATGATTGATGCTGATGCTGATGCTGATGCTGATGCTGATGATGATGATGATGATGATGATGATGATGATGATGATGATGATGATGCTGATGATGATGATGATGATGATGATGATGATGATGATGATGATGATGATGATGATGATGACAATGATGAGGAGGAGGAAGAGGAGGAGGAGAAGGGAGAGGGGGAGGAGGAGGATGAGGAGGAGGAGGGGGAGGAGGAGGAGCTGGATGAGGGAGAGGAGGGTCGGGACGGACGGAAGGGGTGGGGGGGGGGCAACGGCGGTACGGACACTGTCAATCCAGTTGAACGCCGTCAGTTCGCTGACACCTTCTTCGCTATCCCCCTGGTGAGGGGGATTCGGGGGAGGGAGGTGGAGGGGAGGAGCAGGATGAGGAGAATCACGAGGATGAGGAGGAGGACCAGTGTAAACCCAAGAGTCATCAACGATGTTGGAGTAAACCCTCCCTCAAAGCTCCCTCTTCATAGGCCCCTACAACGGGTCATTTCCATTGATGGAACTGCCTCGTTGGAAGACACACGTTTGAAGACACTGCAGCGTGCCAAAACATTGTTCTCGGGATTGCAACGCCACGGATCAACCTGATTGTTGCGTCTTCACGATCCAGAATCGTGCCAGAACGCCATTCCTAGGACTTCAACACAGAGAACCAACGTAACTGTAGCGTCCGCATGCTCCTGAATCCCTCCAAAACACTATTTCTGGTACGCTGATGATGGGAATCCTTGAAACTCGTGTAATTTGTTAGATGAATGTGCGCCGCGCTAAGGCGAGAGCCGCATTTTGAAAGCCACCCGCCCTCAATCCGTGAAGCTCGTGCAATTTTCAACAATAATGTGCGCCGCGCCAAAGCGAGAGCCACGTTTTGAAATGGAACCGCCCTCAATCCGTGAAACTCTTGCAAATGTTTAGAGCGAAAGTGCACCGCGCTTAGGCGAGCGCCATATTTTGAAAACCATTCGCTTTCAACTCGTGGAACTCTCGCAATTTTTTAAACGAATGTGCGCCGCGCTAAAGCGAGAGCCACATTGTCAGAGCCACCCGCCCTCAATCCGTGAAGCTCTTGCAAGATTTGAACGAGAATTTGCGCCGCGCTAAGGCGAGAGCCACATTTGGAAATCCACCCGTCCTCCACCTGTGAAGTTGTTGTCATTTTTTAAGCTTCAGGGTCATAAGTGGTGAGGAAGTCTCAGGCGAAACGCCCAGTCCGCCCTAAAAACTGGTCTCGGGGTGCGACAAGGAGAAGTTACTTACAAGGAAAAGGAATGGAGGAGGACGAGGAGGAGGAGGAGGAGGAGGAGGAGGAGGAGGAGGAGGAGGAGGGAGGGGGCGGAGGAGGATGAGGAGGAGGAGGAGGGAGGAGGAGGAGGAGGGAGGAGAAGGAGGAGGAGGAGGAGGAGGAGGACTACGACGACGGTCGACCAGAGCAGGGCAGTAGCGATGCACCGTCTGGGTCCCGTCTGGCGGGCTTTGCCGTGGCAGCAGCGATGCACCGTCTGCGCACCGTCTGGCGGGCTTTGCGGGCTACTCGCATCGTCTTAATGCAGGGATTGACCGGCTTGTCGACATCGTAGCAGATCAAAGTGCATCGATGGCTGCGCGAGCCGCCGGGGTGCGCCCTGCGAACGCCGGCCCACTCTGGCCATCGCGGGCGCCCCAGCCTCCCCGAGGGAGGCACCGCGCCCCTTGGCGCCGCCTCGGCCGCCCTGTGCGACGAAGGGGAGCTCGGGCGATCGCGCCTCCTCCTCCTCCTCCTCCTCCGATCCTCGATACCCCTCCCCCATCCTCCTCCTCCTCCTCCTCTTCCTCCTCCTCCTCCTCCTCCTTCTTCGACCTTCGACATGCGGGCATTGTCGAGCGATCGCCCCGATGCCCTCGACCCCTCCTCCAGCCTAGCAGCTGCTGGCCAGGGGTGGAAGATCAGCAGGAGGCGCGGAAGCGAGGGAGGAAGGGCCCGAGGCTGGTCACGACGATGAGGATGCACCTGAGAGGCGGGGGGGAGTGGAGGAGTGTGGTGCGGCCGTCTGTGGTGACAATTGTGCACGTGCAGGCGTGGCACCGAGCGTGAGCCCCAGCCCCCCGAGGGAGAGCTGAGGCCCATTCCCCGGGGCGCCTCCCCCACAGAGCTGGGCCATCCACCCTGCCCTCATCCGCGCCAGAGGTCACGAGGGAGGTGAGGAGTCGTAGCGTGCGGTGCGGAGCGGCGACGCAGCGGGAGTGGGCGGTGTGAGAAGGGGTGGGTGGGCCGGGTAAGGTGAAGTCGGGCACGTCCCTCTATTGGAGGAATATTCAAAAGTAGGCAACAAAATACTCAGGGGACGATTGTTCTACAATTTGTTCATTTTATGCTTTAAAAAAAGCTATTTGTTATCTTCTTCGAAAATCCGCCTATAGGGGGGCATGCCCAATCTAAGGGTAACGGGGGCGCGGGCGCTGTGGACCGGCCAAGGCAGGTGCGGCGCGGGCGGCGTGCGGCAGCGGAGGGTCAGGACAAGAGGTGGGAGTACAGTAGGAGCTCGACCACAAGGAGCCGTCCACAAGGAGCCCAACCCCGAGACCCCAGGGCGTCCATTGGTTTTTGGCGTGGGAGCGCCGCGCTTTTTGCAGTGCAAAGCCATCGAGACCCGAGAACCCAGGGCACCCTGGAGGCATGCAGGGTGTCTCTTGGCATGGGTTTCCCGCGGGGGTGAGTGGATGGGTGTGGCCCGAGCGGATGGGGTGAGTGGATGGGGGTGGCACGAGCGGGGCCACCACCGCCCAAGAGGAGGCTTCCTCCTCCTCCTCCTCCTCCTCCTCCTCCTCCTCCTCCCCCTCCTCCTCCTCCTCCTCCTCCTCCTCCTCCTCTCCTCCTCCTCCTCCTCCCCCTCCCTCCTCCTCCTCCTCCCCTTCCTCCTCCTCATCCTCCGCTTGCTCCTCCTTCTTGATCCTCTATCCTCCTCCCTCCTCCTCCTCCTCCTCCTCGTCCTCCTCCTCCTCCTTCTCCTCTTCCTTCTCGGCCCTCGATCCTCCTCCTCCTCCTCCTCCTCCTCCTCCTCCTCCTGCCCCTCCTCCTCGTGGGGGAGCGGCTGCGCCCTCGTCGGCGCGGCTCCTCGTGGGTTGGGCTTGCGGCGGGCGTGGTCCAACGGCCGCTGCAGAAGGTGCCGTGGTCCTCCACGGCGGCCTGCTCCGGGAACGGCCCTCTCCGGCGTTCTCCGGCCGCCTCCCTCTGGGGGGCTGCCAAGGGTGCCCCTGGCCCACGATGCCCCAGCTTTTCGCTTCCTTTTGGAGCCCCTGGGGCCAGGACCGCGGCCCCGCCGACGACGAGCCTTGCGCTGCATGGGCGAGGACTGCTTGCTCGACTTGGTGCCTGCTCCGTACCCGCTTCGATCCTGCCGAAGGAGGCTAGGGGAACGAAGAATGACATAAACAGAACAGCTCGCAGGTCCGCGCGGATTTATCCGATCGGCGCGGACCTCCGAGCTTTTATGTTCATGCCATCTTCCGTACCCCTAGCCTACTTCGGCAAGATCGAAACAGGTACGGAGCCAACGGGTACCGAGTCCAACAGAAGCAGTTCTCGTCCACTCTGGGCAGGGCCTCGTTGTCGGCGAAGCCAGGGGGGTGGGGCTAAAAAGCAGAAGAGGCGAGGGAGGGGGGGTGTGCCTCAGTAGGGGCAGTGGAGAAGGTCACCGAGCCACAGCCAGATGCAGAAGTCGGAGTGGGCAATGTGCACATAGTTCACGAAGTCACTCCTGTGGAGATAGGCGGGATGTCGCGTGTGCGCCGTACGGTGCTCATGCCGCGGGAGCAGGCGAGTCGGCCGAGTTAGCTGGGAGTGGTGGCAAGGTCAGAGCGTGGTTGCTGAGCGTAGTGCCTGGCGGAGGTGGCAGCAGACGAGAGGCGTTTGACGGGGTCCGAGATGAGGTGGAAGTAGGCGACGGCGTTAGCAGAGGTACCGGTTAGAACGTGTTGCTGTGCCGCGTCGGGTTTGGCTGGTGCTGGTGGTAGTGGTGGTGCTGCTGCTGCCAAGTTGGGCGTGAGTGCGTAGAGTGGAAAAGGGTGGAGCATTAGGAAATGGTGGTCGGTGGTAGCAAAACCTGGTGGACGCATGGGAACAATGTGCTTCACGTGGGCAGCTGCAGCTGGAGAGGTGAAACGCTGGGCGATGTGGCATGGATACTGGTGCTCCTCACGGAGAGGGTGGCCCGTGCCACGGGCCCTGCAGTCAGCTCCTCCTCCCCCTCCCCCTCCAGCCGATCATCGATACCTCTTCCACCTCCCCCTCCTCCTCCAATCCTCGATCCTCCCTCCCCCTCTGCTCGGCGGCGAGCCAGGGGGGAAGTGAGAAGGAGAAGGCCTTCTCAGGAGGCTCAGAAGTCCCCTGGCCTTCTAGGAAGTTGTCTCTAAGCCTCCCTCGATTACAGAAACAACAACTTCTCGGAAGGCGCGAGGGCTTCTGAGAAGTCCCGCGCCGCCTTCTGAGAAGACCTTCACTCCTTCCCATTCCCCCCCCTCGCTCGCCGCCGACCTGCTTCCCCCGCCCCCCGTCCCCAGGTCATGACTTTTCATAATGCCGACCCTCAACTTAACTAGAGGGGTCGACCCATTCCCCTGGACCGGTCCTTCACCCCGAGTCGTTTTCTCTGACGTTCCCGAGGGCCGGCAAGGGCCCCCAGAGGCTGAGAATACGGAAAAACCTTCCGTTCCGATTTGTCCATTAGTTGAGGGGTTCGGGGTTTGGCCCCCCCCCGCGGAGAGGTCGCGCCGCCGCTCTCGCTCTCTCTCTCTCTCTCTCTCTCTCTCTCTCCGTCTCTCCGCGAGGCATGTCG
>CAUYUJ010011717.1:5000-21425 GCA_963575745.1 Prorocentrum cordatum | reverse complement strand
ATCATCATCATCATCATCATCATCATCATCATCATCATCATCATCATCATCATCATCATCATCATCATCATCATCATCATCATCCATCATCATCCTTTTCCTCCCTCTTTTCCTCCCTCTTTTCCTCCTTCTCCTCCTCCACCTCTTCCTCCTTTTGCCTCCCTCGTTTCCTGGGCGGCCCCCCAGCTCGCCCCCCCCCCCCCCTTCCCCCAGTCGCGGTCCTCTTCCTGGGGGCATGGGCGCCCCCGGTAGAAGGGCCGCACAGCGGCCGCCGCCCCGTCCCAGTGACGGGCAATCCGTGGCGAGCACTCTACTGCTTGGCATTGCTCGGACAGGGCTTCTTTTTCTCGGAGAGGACCTTCGCGAAGCATCCCACCCCCCCGATCCTCTTGCGTGACATATGAGCACATGGAGCCGAAACATGTGCGGAGAACATGGTCGTCCGAGCGACGGCAAGTGTCCGGGCCCGCTATATGGGAAGGCGTCGGGACATCCTGAACGACCAAAACTCAGTACCAGGGACTGTCCGAGACCCCTTGCAGTCAACCCGCATAGTGAGGATGGGCAACTTTCCCAAGGATGCCCCTGCATCCTTGCCTTCTCGGTCCATCCTGGGCCACTTTCGTCGGCCGCGCCCCGCTCGAGAAGCTTTGTCATGGGCGTCCACGGCGCTTGCATCCTCCTCCTCCTCCTCCTTCTCCTCCTCCTCCTCCTCCTCCTCCTCCTCCTCCTCCTCCTCCTCCTCCTCCTCCTCCTCTCGTTGCATCCTGATCGCGCATCCGCACGATACGGGCCGACTGCAACAACGGGGGGAGCTTGTGGGGCCGCGCGCGAGGGGGCGGGGCCGCGCCTGGTCGCCGGGCGACGGGGACCGGAGGAGGAGGAGGAGGAGGAGGAGGAGGAGGAGGAGGAGGATGGAGGAGAGAGGAGGAGGAAGGAGGGGAGGGGTGTGGAGGGGGAGGAGTTGGGGGAGGGGTGAGGACGAGGAGGGGGAGGACGAGGAGGAGGAGGAGGAGGAGGAGGAGGAGGAGGAGGAGGAGGGCGGCTGGCCCTGGCCCTGGAGGGCGGCTGGCCCTGGCCCTGGAGGGGGGCGAGGAAGAGGCAAGCCCCGGGAGAGGGGCTCCATCCCCGGCAGAGGGGCTCCATCCCCGGCATTTGACATGCAGCTCGAATGGATGCCCGGGATTGGGCCCTTCTTCGGGGGGGCCCAGCGCGGATCCAAGAAGTCCGCACGGAGCGCCAAAAGAATCTGTTTACGTGTGGCGTTTTTGTTTCTTCCTCTAGGAGCGGACGCCCGGGACTGAGCCCTTCTGCTGGGGGCTGAACCTGCTTCCTGGGATTGAACCCCTCCTGCCGGGGAGGAAATTCTTCTGCCAGGGATGGAACTCGCGGTCAGGGGCCAGGAGGGGCAGTTTTCCCGCCCCCGCTTGAGCTGAAGCGCCAGGGGGCTGGAATGGGAGTGGGAATTCTTCATTTGGGCACGCCGAGGCGGGAGAATCGACGACACGAGGCAGCGGCGTCACTCGAGGACGAAACGGCATAAACATTCATGGTTTGGCGCTCCGCGCGAGTTCCGTCCCTGGCAGAAGGGTTTCCTCCCTGGCAGGAGGGGTTCAATCCCAGGAAGCAGGCTCAGCCCCCAGCAGAAGGGGCTCAGTCCCGGGCGTCCACTCCTAGAAGAAGAAACAAAAACGCAACACGTAAACATATTCTTTTGGCGCTCCGCGCGGATTTCAAACATCCGCGCTGGGCCCCCCCCGGCGGCGTCTCCGGCGCCGCCCCTGGCGCGCTCCGCGCGCCAGGGAGGGGCGTCCAGCGCAGATCCTGGAAGTCCACGCGGAGCGCCAACAAACAGTGTGTTGGGTTTGTGCCGTTTTTCCTTCTTCTGGTCAGAGTGGGAATCCAGAGAAGTCGCGGCCGAACGGCAAGTTTCAGGAGGGGAACAAAAACACACAGACAGAATGAACCGTCGACTCCCAGGAAAATATGGGAAGTGGGGGGCAAGACGAAAATCGAGGAAAGTGCAGCAAGGTCTGCCACCTGGCTCGACGCTTGCCCAGATGCAAGCGGCCCAGAAGAAGGTCCTGCGTGAGACCGTCCAATTCCGCCTGAGGCCAGAAGGAACAAAGAGGGACCATGCGGCTGAAGAAAGCACGGCATGATCTCTCACCGTTAAGTCGGGCGTGTCCCCCTACACGGGGATTTTCGACGAAAAAATCAAAATACCCTAAACATAATCCAAAAATACGCCAAAAATAGTCTGGGGACTATTTTTTAATATTTCTGTTGGCCTTTTGGGGGCATTTTTTTAATGTATTTTTATTTTTCGTTGAAGCTCCCCCTGTAGGGGGACACGCCCGACATAATCTCACCGCCGGTCGTCGGACCACCGGGCCCCGAGCGCCGGCTCCCGCCCCGCGGCCGCGGAGGGCGACGCGCTTTTTTGCCGCTCGCAGGGCACCCGCTCAGAGCCCCGAATCATCCGGGGTAACTCGGGTCAGGGCTAACTCGGGTTCGTTGTTCGGGAGTCCGAACCCGAGTTATCCCGGACCCGAGTTACCCCGGATATTTCGGGCGTCCAGAGCCCCGAATCATCAGGGGTAACTCGGGTCAGGGTTAACTCGGGTTCGTTTTTTCGGGAACCCAAACCCGAGTTACCCCGGACCCGAGTTACCCCGGATAATTCGGGCGTCCAAACCCGCGCCTCGCCGTGGGGGCCGCCGCCGCGAGGCGCCGAGCACGAGCTCGCGGCCGCAGTCTTACCAGCCTCGAACGTATCCCTATCCCTAAGACTGACACGCCAAAAAGCGATGACAATCTTGGGGATTCGCCCTCGAAAAATGAGGGAATCCCCAAGGTTGGCATCGTGATGAGGAGGTGCCCAGCATAGGGATAGGGATATGTTCCAGGCTGGAATAGCAGTCCTCGGCACGAGCGACATGGGTACAGAAAGAAGGGGCACAATGCCCAACAGCAGTTCCTGATCATTTTGAGCACGAGCTCGCGACCGCAGTTGTCGGCACGAACGAAGTGGGTACGGAGAGAAGGGGCACAATGCCCAGCAGCAGTTCCTGTTCACTTTGAGCCGGGCTCGCCGTCCGCGCCGCCGCGGCCTGTGTCCACTTGAGACAGAAGGCCGCCTGCCCACCAGCGGCCGCTGTTGGTCTGGGGCAACATTTGCTGTTGGGCATTGTACCCATTTTTTTCGTACCCATTTCGGGCGTCCAGTCGTCAGGTCGACACCGTTGCAGCGTGGCAGAGTTCGACCAAATATTTCAAGCGATGTGTCGCCGATGCCAGAACCTCCACAAAGCCAGACCGGATGACGACTCTGCCCGATCACCCCGCTGCGTCGCTCCGTGCCCAAACCGAGCCCGTGAGCTGTGAACACCTCCCGTATCATCAATATTCGGGCTTGCGCGGATGCCAACGAAGCCAGGCTGCTTGAAACATATTTTCCCGAAGACGGTGACTCGTGTAACTGTCCCTGTCCACGGCCTGTGGGAAGCGGTGCCACACGGGAAGACAACATGGTGCAAGCAGTGGCGAAGCGTCCTGGCTCGCCTATAGCCCTACCAAACAATGTTCTAAGAACCTTTTTTGGTTTCCACGAAATGTTCTTAGAACATTTCTGGCTGGGGCTGTCTTGTTTTAGCACACAAGGCTTAAGTTCTAAGAACACGGTTGTTGGTCTTAGAACATGTGTGGGTTCTAAGAGTATTTCGTGGTAAGACTATAGAAATGCCGGGACGGTCGGTCCCTGCTCCAATGGTGATGGCAGCGCACGAAGGCCGGGCCACGGCTACAGAGCGATTATGCTCCACGGGGGGGATGCTTGCTGCATGCCTCCGCTCACAGTGGACCCTCGGCCCTCCTCCCTCCGCCCTCGCACTCCGCCATCCCTCCCTCCTAAAAGGAGCGAGGAGGAGGAGGAGAAGAGGAGAAGAGGAGGGCGGAGGAGGAGGGCGGAGGAGGAGGAGGAGGAGGAGGAGGAGGAGGGCGGAGGAGGAGGAGAAAGAGGAGGAGGAGGAGCCCTCCGGGCTGTGCACCCGTTTTTCGGTGCCGCTCGGAGCCGGCGTCCCCGGGCGTTCTGGAGCTTCCTCTCTTGAGGACAGCCCTTGGGCCTCCGATCCTCTTCTTCTTCTTCTTCTTTCTTCTTCTTCTTCTTCTTCTTCTTCTTCCCTGCCCCTGCCTCCTGCCCCGCCCCCCCCGACCTCCTCCGAACTCCCGCGTCCCCCACCCCCGCGCGCTCCGCCCGAGGTGGGGGCGGGCCGGCCCGGCGCGGGCGGGCGGGCGGGCGGGCGCCGGCAGGTGGAAGCAGCAGGACGCGGACTGGTGGAAGAGCGAGTCCTCCTGGAGCGGCGGGGGCCTTGCGAGGAGAGGAAGGTCCGAGGAGGAGAGGCCAGGCTTATGTCGGGCGTGTCCCCCCACAGGGGGATTTTCGACGAAAAATGAAGAATACCCCAAAAAAGTACCTCAGAAAGGCCAAAAGCTACTCCAAAAATCGTCCACAGACTATTTTTTGATTATTTTTGGACCATTTCTGGGATATGTTTAATCTTTCGTCGAACATCCCCCCGTAGGGGGACAGGCCCGACGTAAGGCTTAAGGCCAGGCCCCCATCGAGGCATGACAAGAGATCACGGCGGGAGGCGCTGTCGTGACTGCCGGCCTCTGGGGGCCCCCGCCGGGCCTCGGGGCCGCCCGAGAACGGCGCGGCATGAAAGAGCGGCCCCCGGGGGAGGGGCCGAGCAGCAATCCTGGCGTCGAGGGGGTCTGAGTTCAGAGCGTGAATTACCTACCCCGCTTTCGCTTCCAGGAAAAACCAAGCCATACCACGCGACCCCTGAGGAGGAGGAGCAGGAGGAGGAGGAGGAGAGGAAGGAGGAGGAGGAGGAGGAGGAGGAGGAGGAGGAGGAGGAGGAGGAGCAGGAGGAGGAGGAGGAGGAGGAGGAGGAGGTGGAGAGGAGGGAGGGGGAGGAGGAGGAGGAGGGGGAGGAGGAGGAGGAGGAGGAGGAGGAGGAGGAGGAGGAGGAGGAGGAGAGGAGGAGGAGGAGGAGGAGGAGGAGGGAGGAGGGAGCAGGAGGAGGATCGGAGGAGGAGGAGGAGGAGGAGGAGGAGGAGGAGGAGGAGGAGGAGGAGGAGGAGGAGGAGGGAGGGGGGGAGGAGAGGAGGAGGAGGAGAGGAGGGAGGAGGGGAGGGGAGGAGGAGGAGGAGGAGGAGGAGGAGGAGGAGGAGGAGGAGGGGAGGAGGAGGAGGAGGTAGGAGGAGGAGGAGGAGGGAGAGAGGAGGAGTGGAGAGGCGGAGGAGGAGGAGAGGAGGAGGAGGAGGAGGAGGAGGCGGAGAAGGAGGAGGTTGGAGGGAGGAGGATGAGGAGGAGGAGGGGGAGGGGGGAGGAGGAGGAGGAGGAGGAGGAGGAGGAGGAGGAGTAGCAGGAGGAGGAGGAGGAGGAGGAGGAGGAGGTGGGGGGAAGAGCAGGAGGAGGAGGAGGAGGAGGAGGAGGGGAGGAGGGAGGGGAGGAGGAGCAGGAAGGGGAGGGGAAGAGAGGAGGAGGAGGAGGAGGAGGAGGAGGAGGAAAGAGGAGGGGAGGAGAGGAGGAGGGGCAAGAGGTGAGGAGCAGGAGGAGGAGGGGAGGAGGAGGAGGAGGAGGAGGAGGAGGAGGAGGGAGAGGAGGAGGGGAGGCGGAGGGAGGAGGAAGGAGGAGGAGGAGGAGGAGCAGGAGGAGGAGGAGGGAGGAGAAGGAGGAGGAGGAGGAGGAGGAGGTGGGGGAAGAGCAGGAGGAGGAGGAGCAGCCTGATCATCATGATGACGAAGACAGCTCGAATACCTTGTACGTCCTTCGTAGAACCAGCACGGTGAAGACTGCCTATAGCATGCGGACGCGGAAGCCCTCGCTCTGGCCAGTTCCATCATCGACGGTTACCTTTTTGAGCAGGTCACGCACGCGAGTTGGCCACATTTCTAGTGCAATTGCGATTGGCCAGTCGGGCACCTGCGCTCCTTCGTCGTCCTCGCTCCTCCTCCCGCTCCTCTTCCTTCCCTCTTCCTTGTCGGGGCATGCGGATGCCCTCCCCCCCCCTGCCACATCCTACCGCCCTCCCCCAACAAAAAACCCACGCTTCCCGCGTGCACTCCCGCTTTCTGAGCCCGCCCAGCGCGGCAGGAAGAAGGATGACGACAAGTGGCAGAAGAAGGAAGAGGGCGACTCCTGGTGGGACAAAGAGAAGGACTTCCCGACGGAGGAGGGCGACATATAAATGAGGAGGTTGAAGGCGAAGGGAGGAAAGCAGTCATGAACCAGATTGGGCGGAGGGAGGAGAACGGAGGCGGGAGGAGGACGACGAGGGAGGATATGCATGGGGAGGAACTTCAAGAGTTGAAGGATGAGGAGAATGCCGAGGAGGGGGGATGAGGCGAGAGGTGGGAGACGAAATCACAATGGGGAAGGTGGGAGGAGAACGGGACATGCTGGTATAGTGGGAAAAAGTAGGGGAGCAGAAGGTCGGGGAGGGGATGGAGGAAAGCGAAGACGGAAGGAGGAGGATAAACATGATACGTCCGTGTTCCGCCGTGTCGCATCCCCATTCTCCACTTTTTGAGCCCGCCAATATCGATTGTTTGCTCATCGCCTTCATGGTGGACTTCTCCCCCCTGGACGTCGACCTGGTCGCGTACATCCTCACGCAGCACTTAAGATTGGTGTTTGCGAAGCGCCGTTGACGGCAACACCACTCCGCTCACCCTCCGGATCTTCGCCTCCGGCTCCTGTCCAAGGCGTTCCTATTCTGGCCGCCTGAGGCCCCGCCCGCCTGTGCTCTGTCTCCCCAATTATAGAGCTGCGTGTGGCCCGCCTAGCTTTTAACCGGGAAAGGTTCGCTCTCGCCCCGCAGACCAAAAAAGTATCCCCGTGTTGGCGCGCATCGCCGACGACACCTGATTTGTCCTTACGAGCACGAAGGCTTGAGTTTAAGCGGGTATGTTGCAGAAGTAAAGAGGGTCAGGAAACGTCTTCGCCGGTTGGACTGCCAGACATCACACCGTGATAAGCCAGGACGCCATGTGGCAGCTCAACCTCAGCTGCGTTGGGGTGGCAGGGGCATCGATGCCAACATGCGATTCCAAAGTAGAGCCATCCTGTCCAACAGCCTTGATGCTGGATCGTCCGATCCGCCAGGGTAGTTGAGGAAAGCGGTCGGTGGGCTTGTGGTCGAATTGTGGGACGGAACACAGTCGAGTAGTTATAGGCTGCAAGATAGGAAGTGCTAGGAAGAGTGAAGGGAAGGAGGGAGAGGAAGAGGAGAAGGATGGGGAGCAGGAGGAGGAGGAGGAGGAGGAGGAGGAGGAGGAGGAGGAGGAGGAGGAAGAGGAGGATGACGAGGACGAGGAGGAAGACCGAGGAGGATGATCAGAAGGAGGCGGTTGCAAGGAAGAGCGTCCTCATCCTCGTCGTTGGCATCGGCGTCGCTGTCGTCGCGGCGGCGTCCGTAGCCATTTTGGTTCAAGATGCTTAGTTCCCCTTGTGGAACGCGTGGGTACCGCCAGTCTGCGGCCAGTCTTCAGCTTCTTGGCGCCAGAAGCGTGGCCACTGTGTTGGATGCGGATCTGACCTGCAGCTTGGGCATGCTCTCAGAGGGGCCAGTCGGGAAGTGCGGGCCACGGCGTGCAGGGAGGAGGCGACCACGCGCTCAAGTCTTCCAATACGGACGCCTCCCAGCTCGCAGTCATGCACAAGTTTGCGTCGGAGCTCCCGCCTGAGAAAGGGAAGGCCTTCCTTGACGAGCCCGGCATCAAAAAGCCATCGCCTGGCCACAGGCAAAGGCAAGGTAGTGAGGTTCAAGCCGCCGAAGGTTGTCAGCGCGCGGCTGCCGCACGCCTCCAGCAGGCCTTGCAGCACCAGGTGCGGGTGCAAAAGGTGACGGAGGAGGCGGAGAGGAAGGTCGATGACGCGCTGGCCGGGGAGCTGGCGGCCAAAAAGGAGGTCAAGGAGGCCGCCCGCCGCATGACCCAGCGCTTGTTCCCTCGTGAGGAGACGTCGGCCAAGAAGCCGGTCATCCACATCGAGGCGCTGCTGGCCGATCCCAGCTCTCTCACGCGGGACCTGGGCGAGGATTTGGACTTGTCCAATGAGCTGTATTCAGACGAGCGCAAGCAGCTGCCAAATTCGACCAGCCCAAAAAGAAGCGCAAGACGGACGACGGGGCTGCGGCAGGGGCAGTTTTTTCAGAGCCCCGCGCGCCCGAGGGCGCCAAACCCCCACCTCCTGCAGCCGCAGGCGGGTCCGCTGCAGCTGGAGCGCCAGCAGCCGACTCGCTCGCGGCCCCGCGGCCGCCCGCGCCAGACGACGCCGCCCTTCGGGCCGCCGAGGTGCGCGCCGCGCGGGCGGCTGCGCGGCAGGAGGCTGGGGCAGGGGCCAGGGCTGGCAGCGGCGCTGCGGGGACAGCGGCGGCCCAGTCCTAGCGACACCACGGCCGCCGCGCCCGCGGCACCAGGTCCAGCCAAGAAGGCGCCGCGCGCCCCTCCCAAGTCCTTGAAGATCACCTACGGAAATATCTCGCAGTGAGGTCCTCAAGCTGAGCGTTGGCTTGCTGAGACCCAGTCAGACATTGTCTTTCTTGTTGAGGCCCGAGCTTTGGGAGCTTTGGGCCCAGGACTCTCTAAGATGCTGAAGTCTATGAATGGTTGGGCCGGAAGGCGGTAGCAGGGGCTGCCGACGGCACGGACGCAGATTCGCCTTCTGCTGGCGTGGCTGTCCTCGCCCTCTCGCACCTCGGTCTTTCCAGCCTGTCAGGTGAAGCATCGGGAGAGTGGTCTCGCAGTGCTTGCTCTCACTGGTGCATGGCCACGCTCAGACTTCGGCACGTTGTTATCTCTTTAGTGCCTGTCTACCTCGCGTCTGGCGCGGGTTTCAACGGCAGGAATTCGCATGCGTTTCCCAATGAGGAGCACGCTTTGGCCAGATGGCGGGCCCTGCTGTCTTAATCGGCGATTGGCAGAGACCTGTCGAAGATATCGCCAGGGCTTATTTCCTTAGCAGGCTCGGTTCGCGAGAGATTCCTACTGGCCGCCGCGTGCGCTGGCGGCAGGGGCGCTGCTAGCAATATCGACCTCGGCCCAGTCACCAGCAGTTGCCTTTCCGCCGTCAAGTTTGTCGGCCTTGACTCCACGGCGTCGCGGGGGGGGCACTCGGCTCTGAAGCATGAGCTGCAGGCCTCGCCCAGGCTGGTCGACAATTTTCGCCTTCGACGTCGCGACCGACCTCAGCAAGTCTTGGGAGCTGGCATGGGACTAGGCTGTGCTCAGAGCGCGCGCCCCCCTGGACGCAGAGCCCTCTCGTTGCAGATCCAATCTTCAGGCAACCGTACAGTTAAGCGAGCAGCGCGATGCGCTCCAGGCCGCCGCCGACGTCGGTCGCCGGCCCCCTGTCTGGGGGCGGGCGCCAGAGTTGGTCGCGCGCGCAAGAAAATTGTTGCCCGAATCAGAATGGCCCCAGTCTGTGGGCAGATGTCAGGCCCCGCGCGCGAGGAAGGTTCCTCTTGCCCCTGGGGCCTCCGAGGGCCCCCCGCTCGCGGACCGCCATGCTCTTTCTCGGCAGGCTCTCGCCCCCCCGTCGGCTTCCTTGAGGCGCCTTGTGGGCCCCGAGGAACCATGGCGCCCCGAGTCTCGCGTGCTGCCCCGTTCTGGAGTCAGGTCAGGGAGTTCCAGACTCTCGTTCCGCCCGAAGCCCCCGACACGGCTGGCGCCAGCGAAGAGGCGACCCTTGCGAGATGGATCGGCTGGCCCCGACGCCTTCGCGAGTTGTCCGCCGAGGGCCCCCCGCAGATCGCGGGGGGGGTCGAGGCCGGGGGCGAGCGCGCTGCCACTGTTGCTGCGAACGCCGCCCGCAGCCGCTGGTAGGCGTGGCTAGGTGGGGCTTTGCAGAAGTCCGCTGCCCCAGCTCACATGCTTTTGACGGAACCTATAGGGCCTCGGGGGGGGGGGGGGGGGGGGGGGCATCTTCAAAGGGCACCCAGCTGTTGCCCCCACGGAGCCCCTGGGGGCCGAGGGGGAAGGCGCGGCGCCAGATCTGGAGCCACCGCAGTAGGCCTGAGGCGCTCGCTGCCCTAGCCCCTGGAGGGTCGCTGCACCTAGGTCTGAGGCAGTGGCCCCCATCAGCCCCGACCAGGTGCGTGCCGCTTTGCGGTCGATACCTGACAGGCGAGGGCGCGGCCTGGACGGTTTGCCGCCCCGCCTGGTCAAGGACGGCCTTCCCGGGTGTCACTCATCTATGGCCGACCTACTCACAGAGATGGAGGCATCCGCCACTGTGCCTTTCCTGGAATTGTTCAATCTGATCTGCCTCCATGACGAGGAGGATGGAGGACTCCGACCCGCCGCCTATCTAAATGTATGTTATGTGCTGCTGCGCAGAGTCCGCAAGCCAGCGATTGGAGCTTGGAGCGGGGCCAGTCACGGACCTCGGGATAAGACTGTAGGCAGTTCAGCTGAGCACGCAGGCTGGATCAACGAGCTCGAAGGAGAGTCGGCGGCGCTAGGAGGTTTCCCTGTGGCGGGTTGACTGTTGGATATGCGCAAATTCTACAGCCTAGTCTACCTGCCCGACCTTGCCACCGCGGCCAACGATTTGGGCTACCCTCTCAGGGTCCTGGTCCTGGCCCTGGATGTCGGTCTCGGCCTTCGCCTCCTCACCCTCCGAAAGCTGGCCCACCCAGGGCGTCCGCCTGGAGGGGGTGCATTGGCGGGCCGCGGTCAGGCAGTCTCCCGGGCCAGAGCCTTTCTTTTTGAGCCCCTCCAGAAGGCAGCCTCATCAGGCCCAGGCGTTCACCTGCGAGAGTGGATTGATGACCATGCCTTCAGGGCGATTGGCGCGGAGCACTCGACCGGCTTCGTTTCCCAGTCGCCTTCCGCGCCCTGCTTGAGGGCTGAAGACGAAGGAGGCGCGCCCCGTCCATCAGGAAGTGCGCCCCCATGGCCCCATTCAGCTGCAGCGCGTGCAAGTTTGAACACATTGGCCACTGAAGCTGGGGATGAGACCTCGAGGCGTTCGGCCGTTCAGTCTCCCAGGGGCCCAGGCCATGACACGACCTGCGGAACCGCCAGATCGGCCAGGGCCCGCCGCCACCGCCTTCAGAAGGGCCGACGCGCGGCCCTCAAGATGTCGGGGCTTGTCAAGGCCAGGCCCAAGGCTACGAAGCTCCATGCCACTAACAGTTCCCCCAAGGCCGCCTGGGCCCCAGAGGTCCACGGGTTGGCCCCCACTTCACCCTGCGACAGTTGCGCGGCCAGGCCAGCTTGGGCAGCAACTGTCCTCAGCGCGGGTCTTGTGATACCACGGCTATAAGGGTGACTTTCGGCTCGGGTCGTGACCCGCGGATCCAGTACACACGCAAGTCTGTTGGCGCCTGGTTCTCGTGGGTTCTCTCCGACCCCAGCCTCGCCGAGAGGATCCGTGGGCGCTGGAATCAGCCCCTTGCCCGCGTTTCCACTTGGGCGTGCGACCGAGGCCCCCTGGGGGCCGACCAGGCGTCTCTTGTTTCTCTCGGGCGGGGATGTCCTACCCTTGACCCTCGGCGCGAACCTGGCCCAGAGGGCTTTGCTTGGGAGCTAATTGATCAGGGGGCGGCACCACCCACCCGTCTTCTGGGCGCCCCTGAGGCCACGATCGAGTCCCGCGCGCGGCTTCCAGCCTCCAAGCATCTGGACGGGGCTTGGGCGGAGGGCGTTGTCCGGCTCCAGCGCGTCGCTGCTCTCGCCGAGAGATTAGAGAAAAAAAGATCCGCTTGCCCTTGTCAGCACGGTCCGACTAGTGGCTTGCGCTGGCTACTGGGCGGAGTCTTGCAGGTATGCTGCAGGCTACAGAACGGATGACTTGTGCCAGAGGTGCAAGCAAGCCTCTGAGAAGAGCGCACACCGCTGCTGGGAATGTCCGCGTAACCTTCTCTCCAAGAAGCGCGCCTCCAGGGTGGGCGTCGAGCCCCCTGCTGATTCCGTGATCGAGACCAACCATCTGTCCCAGCAGGTTTTGTTGGCCCGCCCCCCACCCCCACCCTTGCTTGACCCCCCCCCCTGAGCCCCTGAGTCTCGCCAGCTCGGGCGGCCCCGCCCCCGGGCCTGGCCCCTGCCTGGAGGCGCATTTGCCGCCGACGGCTCAGGAGGACACAATGGTAAGCAGCCCTTGCCCCGTCGCGTGGTATGGAGTTATGCGCGTTCGTCGTATCTGAGCCCTCTCTTGCTTTTGGGCCTCATTGAAGTGCAGTGGGCTGCCCGACCAGAAGACGATGTCACCGCCCCCTCGCATCGCGTCAATCATGCGCGCGCTTTTGTGCACGAGCGCCACCACTGTGGTGAAGCTAGAGAATGCTGACCCGTGGTGCGAAGTTTGGGGCCTTGCAGATCGGCGCGCAGGCCAGTTCAGCCTTGTGCGCGCCCCCTCCCGCGCGGATGAGGACGAGGTGAAGCGCGCGCGATTTGGGGCCCCCGCGCAGGCAGGAGGCATTTTCTTGAACGCGGTGGCGGACGGCCTGGCCAAGGAGCGCGCCCCTCGCGCGCAGGTTCCCGAGGCCACCGCCAAGCGCGCCCTCGGCCCCCTCGAGGAGGCCGAGCCACCCCCCCCCTGCCGCGCCTCCCTCGCCATCGCCGCCGCCGCCGCTCCCAGGGACCCCGAGAGGTTGGTCAAGCCCCCCCGCCGTTCGCGGGTTCAGAAGAGAGCGGCCGCGGAGTGCAGGGCAAAGCATGCGTCTAACCATGCTTGGCGTGATCACCCAAGGGGCTGGTGCTGCTCCAGATGTGGGGAGATCGCTTCCAGGACCCAGCAGAGTGCCCTCTCGCGTTTGCGGCCCTCGTGTTCGGCACTTTCGAGCACCCTTGCCTCCCTGCCTGCGTTGCCTGCTCGCGCGGCGGCTCGCCTTCCTCGGGGGTTCGAATCCTCGCCGCCGTTTGATGAGCAGCATGTAATGTTTAAAGGCCGGCCTGACCCCCCAGTGCGTCTCGAGGGCCTTGGGTGGAGGGGCCATGTCCTGCACAGCTCTCATGTCCTTTGGCGGAAGGGCGGTTTTGTCTTTCGCGGGTCCTGTGGGAGGTCCCCGAAGCTCTTGACCCTTGAGGGCGAGCGCGTCCGCTTCGGACGGTTTTCGCTCACCGAGGCCCAGCACACAGCCATCATGAAAGTACGCAAGCTGCTGCCCCACCGTCGTAGAACGAAGGAGTGGGGCCAGCGGCCTGTTTTCCTCGACCAGCTTTGAGGTCCCTCATCCTGCAGGTTGGTCGTCGCTCCTCGCGGTTCGCAGCCCAGCCTTGCAGGTGCCTCCAGCAAAAAAAAGTCGTCGCGGCGACGACGACGAAGAAGACGACGATGACGACGACGACGGCGGCGGCGGCGGCGGCGGCGGCGGCGGCGACGGGGACATTGGCGCTGGCGGCGGCGGCGAGACGGGCTGGCCGAGCTGGCCGCGCGCGGGAGGACGAGGGGAAGGATGCCTGGAAGGGCGGCGGCGACAGGACGCGCGCCCCGCGCCCTGCCGCTGCTGCTGCTGCTGCTGTTGCTCCGCGCCCAGGCCCCTCGCGTCGCAGAGGGTCGGGGGCTGAAGCAGGGCTCGAGCTAAGCGGCGCCCGGGCGATTTCGTGGGCCCTTCTCCTTTTGCCTCCGTGCCGCAGCCAAGACAGGACGCAGAGACGGAACGCAGGGAAGCGAGGACGAAAGGACAACGAGAAGCGCTGCTCAGCCCGAGCCCCGGCCTGAAGTTCGTGGGTGGAGGCCTCGGGGCGTTTTTGCCCCCCACCCCCCCCCCCTCCCCCCCCCCCCCGAGGCGGGCCCCGTCTCGCCGCCACGGCCGGGCTGCCCCGCGCCCTCGTGGAGAGATCGGGGGGCCGAGTCTCGCCGTGGGGGAGGCGGGGTCCGGAGTCCGTCGTCGTCGTCCGTCGCCCGTCGCTCGTCGTCGTCGCTCGTCGTCGTCGTCGTCGTCGTCGTCGCTCGTCGTTGTCGTCGTCCGTCGTCCGTCGCCCGTCGAGGTGTTTCCCAGTCGCCGGCTTCAGGATCAGGAGCGACAGCAGGACGCTCGCGTGCATAAATCCCCGTCTTGTTCGAACGCACGCACCGCGACAGCGTTTTTGGCACGAGGTCACCGACGTGCCGAGACACGGCGGCGCAGCGAGCCGACGAGAGCGACCCGGAGCGGGTCGGGCGTTGCTTATTAGGGAGGACGACGCGGAGGAGGAGGAGGAGGAGGAGGAGGAGGAGGAGGAGGAGGAGGAGGGGGAGGAGGAGGAGGAGGAGGAGGAGGAGGAGGAGGAGGACGAACGAGGAGGACGAAGGAGGAGGAGGAGGAGGAGGAGGAGGAGGACGAGGAGGAGGAGGAGGAGGAGGAGGAGGAGGAGTGCCCCGGCGTGCCGAGGGCACGGCGGCGCACCTCCCGCACCTCCCAGAGAGAGTTGCCGCCGCAGTTCCCCCGCCAGTGCCTGCACCTCAGGAGCGCAGGACGGACGCACACGTGCATGAATCCATGTCTCGTTCGAGCGTGCACGCCGGTCGTTGAAAGTAGGCATGTCTGGATTCCCAGATCCCCATCTACTTCCAGCGACTTCCTGCCTCAAGGATCAATGTGCTTCTGATTATTCTCTGGGAGGGCCTGAGCGCAATCTACTTTATCCGCCTTCCTACTTCATGCTTTTAACTACCCCGGGTTTCTTCAGACGCGTCGGGGGGGCGTCACCCCCGCGGACAGCCCCACATCGACCCCCGTCGCGGGCAGCCACCGCGCGCCGAAGGCGCTCCGACCCCCGTCGCAGCGCGACGAAGAGGCGAGATTGACCCCCGTAGGGGGGGGTACCCTGCTGGGCCTGTTTTCCACCACCACCACCACCACCACCATAAGTTGGATGGAGGGAAGGAGGAGGAGGACGAGAACGAGGACGAGGACGATGACGAGGACGAGGACGAGGAGGAGGAGGAGGAGGAGGAGGAGGAGGAGGAGAGGAGGAGGAGGAGGAGGAGGAAGAGGAGGAGGAGGAGGAGGAGGAGGAGGAGGAGGTGGGGGAGGAGGACGAGGACCCCCTCTCCTCCCAACTTATGGTGGTGGTGGTGGCGGAAAACAGGTACAACATACCCCCCCCACACGCTTATCAAAAAACCCAGAGTACTCCTTCCGACCGGCGTCTCGGCATCGCTCGGACGTGTGCATGTTTCCTGCGGCGAAGACCATCGAGGAGCATCCTTGATCATTTGGCGAAAAGACCACGCACGAAACCGACAAAAAGCACACGGAATGGACGTCTGAGCGATGGCGAGGCGTGCGCGCACTGCGCCAGCGTTCGTGGACGCGAGGCGGGCCTCGCGGACGGGGGGGGGGCGTGTTCAGGCGCGTGGCTGGGCGCGTGCGTCCGTTCCGTGGGCTCCTGACAGGAGCTTGTGCAGGACGAACAAGTGTCCGGAGAGGAACAACACACTTTTTTTTGATCCGCGGGTCGAGAGCGCACCTCTTCCGGGGAGGAAAAACACACACACACACAACGAATCGGCGACTCCCAGGGATGCGGGAAGAGATGGGGAGTGGGGGGGGAGACGAACGTCGAGCAAATATGAGAAGAGATGGGGGGTCCTGGGAGTCGTGTCTGCTTCTCTGTCTGCGTGTCCCCGGGCCCCCTGGGAGGTGTCCTGGGGCAGGCTCCTGGGCCCAGGGCCGCTTCCCCTCGGGGCCCGTCTTTTACTTCCTGCCAAGCCTCGCGTTCCTCCTCTCCAGTTGGTCGTCGTTGTCCTCCTCCCTCGCTCTCCTTCCTGCAACCTCCCTTAGGGTGAAAGAGGGGGTCTGCAACAAAGGTGCTTCAGTGGGGGTTGAACGGCCCATGGATGCTCAATGTATCGCTCATGTACGCGATCGGGTACGATTGGCATCCAATGTTGGCGGTCATGGAGGGTCAGTCGTTCGTGCCCGCGCGGTGCCCGCGCGTGCAAACGCGCCGTCCATCCATGATCGTTCATGCGTGCGGGCGTTCTTGCATATTGCGCGTGGGGCGGCGAAGTGGAGTTCAAGGGTGTCTTGATTGTGCCAGTGATCATCGTGTATGTACCCAAACAATGACTTGTCGACCCCCAAGACAGATTTGGAATGGGTCTCGCGATTCTCCCAAAATGTGAACTCACATTGTCCTTTTCCTAAATGTGAATTCACATTTTCCTTGTTCCCAGAATGTGAACTCACATTCTGGCCCCTTCATAAAGATTCTTCCTACACACAACTCCAACATGTGATTCCACATTGCCCTTTTTTCCTAAATGTGAATTTACATGTTTCTTTTTCACTTTCCCAAATTGTGAATTCACATGGTTGCTTTTCCCCACAAGGTGAATTCACATGTTGCCCTGGCCTTCAAGATCCCCAACAGTGAAGCGCAGTGTTCCGCATGTCAGATTGGCTGGGCAGATTTCGACACTCA
>CAUYUJ010011716.1:5000-21429 GCA_963575745.1 Prorocentrum cordatum | reverse complement strand
GGAGGAGGAGGAGGAGGAGGAGGAGGAGGGAGAAGGAGGAGGAGGAGGAGGAGGAGGAGGAGGAGGAGGAGGAGGAGGAAGAGGAGGGGGGGAGGAGGAAGAGGAGGAGGAGGAGGAGGATTGGGAAGGAATGGGGACAACCCCACTGGCAGGACCAGCGCCGCCCCGAAGACGGCTAACCCCGAGGCGCCGCGCAAGCACACGACGGGGGCCGTCAGGGGACTCACGTCTGACTGGTGCCTCGGCCTCGGGCGCTGCCTCTACCTTTACCTCTACCCCCCCCCCCATCGGAGCCCGTTTCGGCGCCACGGCTATGGGGATAGCAGGGAGAGCCGAACTAGAATATGCATCATGACTCGCATTCCGCAAGGGGTCCGAAATGGCTCCCCTGGAAATCAAATCTGGCAACCCCTGACTACCTGCAAAGGCTCCTCTACTCAACTCCCTACATTCACGATTATACTGCTGCTGCTATCGCTGCTGCTCGACTCCTACTCCTACTCCCTTGTCTAGGAGCTGGAGGAGGCGGGCCGCTACCCGCTCGAGCGGCCCCTTCGGGGCCGGTCCTATCAACTGCTCGGCCTACGCGCTGCTGGAGCGCAGGTGCGTCGAAATCAGGCCGGGCGCCTTGCCCCCAGCTTCGCCATAGCTCATCTCGAACATGTGGCGACCCTTCCGAACGCCGCCGTCCGAGCCCTGCGCCTCGCCCATCCCCCTGTACTTCTTGTAGCGGATGTCTTTGCCGCCGATCTCTCGCGGCTCGTTGCTGGCGACGTACTTGTTGAGGTAGTCCGCGACGGCGCCCTTCTGAACCCTGGGTCCCTAGCTCGGCCCCTGTGTCTTCTAGGAACTCCGCGTGCTGAGCCAGCCGGTGCGCCACCGCCGTCCATGACGGCACGGGTCCGCGCGCCCGAAAATCGACTGCGTCTCCTGCCAACTGCTTCTCCTTCAGCTCCGTCTGGCCGCGGCGCGCTCCGGCCTCGATGGCCCCCGTCGGCAGGCAGTCCTCTACCTCCGCCAGCTCCCACGTCTGGTAGACCATCCCCATGATACCCGCCAGCTCGCGGGCCTCCGACAAGCACTGGCGGGCGGTGACGCGCGGCGGCATCTTCTGCGTGTTCTTGTCGCTCCGCTTGCCCATCTCTTCGTGCGCGCTTGTGAGCTCCTTCCCCCAGGGCTGGGCCCTCCGCGCCCCGCTTCGTGGGCGTCTGCATCCAGGCTGGTTTCGCAAGCAGCGCCACCCCGAGACTCCTGGATCTGGGGGCGACGGGGGCGCGGCCAAACAGGGCCTGGGAGGCGGCTGCGGAGACGATGACACGGGCAATCCAAATTCGCAGCCTCAGACTCACATTGCGGGCAGCACAGGGACGCTGGAGGCATCGGAGGTCGCAGGGCCCTTCCTCTACCGAATCCACGGTGCCCCCGACCAACTGCAGAAACCAAATGACGAGCTGCACGTGCGCGGCCCCAGAAGACTACCCGACAGCATATGCGCGCGTTGCTAGGCGTGAGTACATGGCACGAGGAGCGGAAATCGTGTCGAGAGCGCAAGTGGGCCATCAGTCCTCTACGGGCAGCGAAGACCTCCGCGCGCCCCCCCCATCTGGCAGCGAAGGAGAGCGACCGAATCGCCAGTGACTTCAGGCAGGGGGTTCTCGACGCTTTCCGACTCCAGCTCCTAATGCGATCCGAGAGGCGGGCCGATCTGAACACCGAACAGGGCGGCGCGAAAAGCAATCGAGTCGACGCGGAGAAACGAGGGCGCGACCTCCGAGTCCCGCAGGGGGCCTGGTCGCGCAGCAAACTCCCGCCTGGTAGTAACTCCCATGCCCAAAGAAGATCAGTAACCACTCATTTTGCCCACGGAGAGGCCCAAGACACAAGATGCCCATCATCCAACGGAGCACCTCGGGGATCAAATGGGGCCCGACCAAATAGAGCGGCCAGCAGTGGCGCGCGGTCATCGGGATTGGCAGCCCAAGACTTATACCACGGAAGACGACGTATATATAACTCCACGAAAGTCTCAAGGGGCCCTCCAATGTGTTAGCGCAACCTGAGTCGTGAGGGTTCGAATTCGCCCATCTGCCGTCGCCCAGCTGGCCTGCCCGCGCATGGCCACCCGAGCAAAATGCGCAGCTGTAGCGTCCAAGCGTGCACGCGGCTGCATGGTCACCAGAAAAGCCCCGAGGCCGTACGAAGCAGTATTCTGAACCAAGGATTCAAACATCGAGCGAGTGAATCTCCACTGCAAAGGTAGCTGCCAGAAGCCGCCAAGCGAGTAGAACGGCGAGCGCGCAGCCTGGCGGCGACGGGCAATCTCCTGACTAGAGGCCTGGGACATGGATACGCGGGGCCCACATGCCGAACCTCCTCCTCGAGCGATCCCGAGAGGAGGGCCCGACCAGGCCCGCGAGGCCAACGTTTGCAAACCAGGGCCCCCTCTCCTTCCAGCCAGACAGCCAAACCCCGTTTCCTCCTAGTTTGTGCGCGCCCAAAGCCCGAGGGGCAAAGGTCGAGCTCGCCATCTGCCCGGCGCAACCTTTCCAAGAAAAGGCCCATGGCATCTCCTTGGGCGATGAAAGTAAAGCGCCTGAGGTCATCCGCATATTTGAAAAGGCCAAGATCGACAGGCGTGTCATCATACTCTGCGAGGAGCAAGTGACTCAACGGGTCCAACTCCAGCAGAGACTCCGTCCACTGCCGAACTGGCCGTTGATGGGTAATCGAGATAGCCGCCACCATGAAAGGACCCCCCATCACTTCTCCCACTCTAATCTCCACCGCCGTGTCCCCGTCCATACTAGGTAGCAGAGCGATCGTGTCACGATGCCTCTTCTTACAGAGCAAAGCGTCGTCTGCGTCCACAAGTTGAGACACAGTGCAATCTAGCGCAGGCCAGGGCGTGCCCCAAAATGCATTGCTCACATCCTTTAAACTGGCCCCGAAACTCCATCCATAATCTCGGAGCATTCGCCCCGCCACCTGAGATGCCATGATACCTCCCTCTCTCCTTCTATGCCTCTGAAACCCGTGGTCCTCAGGAAAGAGACGATTAGGTAGGGGCGTGGAGAAGAAAGACTAGCCGGCCACGGGCAAGACGTGGACGGCGCGCTTCCCGCGCGGCCCAGGGGGCTCATCAAACAATCTGAAATGAAATCCTTCCAGCCGTTACGATGGCACCATTCATCTGCCTGCTGCCGTTGGCCCCCACGAACCCGCACCCCCTGAGACGCCGCGATCAAAGCACCAGCGGCGCCGTCGGAGAGGAAGTTTCGTAGCCGAAACCAACCATTGGCATTGCATGTGATGAAAGACAGGGAGGGGCTTGCTCTTGCCACGACGAGCAGCCCTGCGCGAATAATGATGCCGACTGTGACCAGGCCGTGATAGCCTCTCGCCGTTCGCAACACCAGTCGTCGTCGCAGTATGCCAGCGCCCATGTGACATGATAGCCTCTCGCCGCTAATTCCACCTGAATCTGACAAGTTCGTACTATCCAGCAAAAAGGGACTGGGTGCCAGGGGGACTCGCTGATCTGCCGACTCCTGTGCCAGCGCTGCCCTGGTCCCTGGCCACCTGCCCAGCGACGATCGAACCTGGGTCGAACCCAGGATTTGAGCGACCACCTGAATCTGACAAGATAGAATCCAGCAGAACGGGCTGGGCGCCAGGGACACTCGCTGATCTGCCGACTCCTTGCCCAGGTCCCTGGCCACCTGCCCGGCGACGATCGAACCTGGGTCAAGCCCAGGATTTGAGCGAGGTGCAGCAGGTAGTTCTGACAACGGAATATCGTCCAAGGAGCGAACCTCGTTGTTGAACAGCCGCGGCATAGTAGCGAGAAGAAGAACGCTGCTAGCCGTCCACGCCTTCGCCGCCCATTGCCGCATCCTGCGCTTCCTGCTCTGTTTCCATGGATGTTCTGGCGTCTGGGCGATTGTGTGCCGTCTGCTGCTGAACCACATACTGTAAGTGCACCAACTGGTCCTGAAGCGTCTGCAACATGACCTGCGGGTTGCCTGCCAGGAGTGCCGCTGGAGCTCCAGCCACAGTCGTCTGCAGGCGCTCCACTGCATCCTGAATCGGAGCTGCCGAACTGCTCCCCTGCGCCGTGGAAGCGAGGACCGCGGTCCTGGCGAGGTTGACCTCGAATTGAATCTTCTGCAGCTCGGTGGTGGCCTGGCCCAGGGCAGTCTGCTTCTCGGATAACTTTGATTCGAGCTCCGTGACTGCCTTTTTGAGCTCCTCCACCACTTTGCCTTTTGCCGTGTGTCTGTCGAGGGAGCGCCGCAACACGTCGTCGGGGGTGCGATGAGACTGCTCACGTTCTTCTGCCCACTGCAAATCACGTCTGGCTTGCTGAACGACTGGGGCGTCATCTCCAAGGCCCAGCTTCCGCAAGGCTCCCAAAGTTCGACGTGCTTGTGCGACTTCGACAGCAGGATTAGATGGACCTCCACTGGCGTCGCCGTCTTTTTTGTCTTTGTCATTCTCACCGCCGTCAGCTCGAGGTCTGGATGCAGCACGCTTGGATGAGGGTCGCTGTCGTGGCACGAACCCATCGTCAGGTACGCCACGACGATCGCGACCGCAATTGTGACACTGTCATTGCTCGCATGGTTGCCCTGGAAGCCGAATTGGCGTCGCCACGCATGCCCATCTCGGCTCCCGCTGGCCATTGGATCTTCTGCCAGGTCGTACTCTGCTAGAATCAGTCGCAGTACGCATAAACGGCGCTTGTGACCCGTGATGTGTGTCAAGAATGGCCCTCAGCTTCTCGATATTCAACAAACGCCTGGCAGCAGATCGGACGCGACGCCGCCGTCTATGCCAAGCTGGTGACCGTGACCGAGCTCGAAGAATACTGATTGTGTCGACTCGCGTCTGTGCGAACGCAAGCCTGGGGCGGGCACAATATCGGACTATGGCGCGGCCTCAATCCAAAACGCACCGACACGAAATGCCTCCGGAGGAGGAGGGAGGAGCAGGGAGGGGACCGGCGCCGATGTCGCTCCTGGTGGGTGTGGGCCCAGAGCGCCTGCCGTAACTTTTGGAGATGAGCCGCGGGGCCGAAGCCTCAGCACTTCTCATGCGTCCAGCAACGTCGCAGAGGAGGGAGGAAGGAGGGAGGGAGGGAGGGAGGGAGGAGGAGGGAGGGCGGAGGAGAGAGGAGGGAGGGAGGCGGAGGAGAGAGGAGGGAGGGAGGCGGGGGCAGCGAGGAGGGAGGACGGGGAGGGGGGAGGGGGGGGAGGAACGTTCCCAAAACGACCCCCCCTGCGTGACTGCACTGGTCCCCCCCTCCTCCCTCCTCCCTCCTCCCTCCTCGCTCCTCGCTCCTCCCTCCTCCCTCCTCGCTCCTCCCTCCTCCTCCTCCTCCTCCTCCTCCTCCTCCTCCTCCTCCTCCTGCTCCTGTTCCTCCTCCTCCTCCTCCTCCTCATTCTCCACCCCCAGCCTGCCCCATCTAGGGGGGGGGCGGGCCCGCGCGGCGAGCGGCGGCCGGATGTCCACGATGCGGACGCACAGGATCGTGAAGAGCTCGACGCGGTCCACCTCGCTGCTGAAGAGGCCCATGATCTCCCGCAGCTGCATGCACTTCAGGAACACCTGGTCCGCGACCTGCCCCGTTGTGATCGCCGGGGCGGAGGGGGAGAAGCGAGGAGGGAGGGGTGAAGGAGGGAGGGGCGGAGGGAGGGAGGGAGGTCAGCTGAGGAGGGCCTCAGCGCTGCTCACATTCGTTTTGGAAATTGCAGCAGTCTTGAGGATGGAGAGCGGTTCCGATTCAAATTGTAGTTCTTGCCTTAAAAGGGTGCAACACTTTGAAGGGTTCGTATGGTGTCCTGGCACGATTTAGAATTATCAGAACGCAGCAGTTACGTTGATTCGGGGTGTTGAAATCCCAGAAGTGGTGTTCTGGCACTCTTTGGGAGTGTCAGGACGCATCAGTCTGTTTGTTTTGCGGCGTTGAAGTCTCAGGAGTGGTGTTTGGCACAATTGAGGATTCTCAGACGATTGTCTTTCAATGGGGCCCATCCCACAATGAGAATCAATTCTTTCAGGGACCTGTGAAGAGGGAACTTGGAGGGAGAGATCATTGCAACATCGCTGATGCATCTTGGGTTTAGACTGGTCCCTCCTCCCTCCTGCTTCTCCTTCTCCTCCTCCTCCTCCTCCTCCTCATCCGCCTCCGCCTCCGCCTCCGCCTCCGTCTCCTCCTCCTCCTCCTCCTCCTCTTCCTCGTCCTTGTCATCCTCCTCCTCATCCTCATCCGCTTCAGCCTCCACCTTCTCCGCCTCCTCCTCCTCCTCATCCCTCCTCCTCCTCCTCCGCCTCCTCCTCCTCCTCCCCTGCTCCTCCTCTGGTTCCTCCTCCCTCCTCCGCCATCGTCGCTTCTCGGCGCTGGCACGGCTGGAGTAAAGGGGCCCAGGGACACACAAATCAATAGACACAACTCATCGGATTCCCCACATACATATAGATGTATACACAAGATTTAAGGCTCGCTGCGCTTCGCCTTCTAATCTTGATCCTTGCACCTACATGTTGTATTGACTCTGCGGTTAGCATATTGGTGTAGCCGCAGTGTTGCTACGTCCCCTTCCCAAACCTGACGTTGACGTTGGCAACAGACCTGACACGCGTTCCGTCCAAACCGAACGCCAGGTTCGGCACTCGCCCAGCACGAAGGGACGACAGCTGCAGTCGCCAGTTGTCTCGCCCCTGAGGTGGCGCTCGAAAAAGACGGATGTAGCCGAGGCTCAAACGAGAGTGCCAGTCTCACACATAAACGAGAGTGCCAGTCTCACACATGGATGCGGCCGGCGCTGGGGCGGTAGAACAAATCTTGGAAATGCATGTGGCTGGCGCCTGGACGGAACACCATTCTCCTATGAAGGCTGTGGGAACCGTGCGAGTGGAGCGGCATCACAATAGCCAGTGAGGGGCGTGGCTGGCGCTGCGAAATGAGTGCCGCGTTTCATGAAAGATGTGGCCAGCGAGCAGACGGCAGCATGACTCCCAGACAGGGGTGTGGCAAGCGCTCGGGCGAGAGCGCCAATCCCATCCAAGAATGAAGCTTGTGCGCGACCGCCAGCATCATCTGCAATGAGGGCTGTGGCCGACTCTGAGGCGACAGTATCGCTCGTATTGAAGAGTGTGGTCAGTGCTGGGGTGGCTGCGCAAATCTTGGATCAAGATGCGGCGACGGATGGGCGAGAGCACCATTGGCCGTCTTGGACCAGTCTTGGAGCCCTCTGGGCGCCCTCTTCGGCCGTTCAGGGGGCCTCCTATGGCCCTCTTGGAGCTCCCTTGGGGCCCCTGTGGGACCTACTGGGCCCCTCTTGGCCGTCTTGGGGCTCTTTGGGCCGTCTCGGAGCCCTCTTGGGCCGTCTTGGGACTCTCGTGGGGGTCTCTTGGGCCATCGGGTGCCCCATGGGGCTATCTTGGGCGCGCCCCTGGGCGTCTGTGGGGCGTGCTGCACGCCGTCTTGGAGCCAACTTGGGCGTCTGGGGGCTCTGTTCGGCCGTTGCGGGGCCGTCTTGGAAGCCTCTTGGGCCGTCTTGGGGGGATCTCGGAAGCCTCTTGGGCCGTCGCGGGATGCAGGACGTCCGGAATGACGAGGACGTCAAAACCTGCCAGAATCTTGGAAAAAGCGTTGATTGTTGCATGTCGCGGCGCTCTTGGGAGTCTTGTGGGCCCGTTTGGGGCCGTTTGGGAGCCATCCTCGGGCGCCTTGGGCCGTCGGGAAGCCATGGAAAGCGTTTCAGCCGATCGTTCGGCGCGCGGGAGGCTGGTTGGGAAAGAATGGCAGTCCGTTCGAAAGGTGCCCAGTGCTGAGGAGGACTGTCGAAAAAGGTAGGGTGGGTGGGTGGGCCACTCGGGGGGGTTTTCCATGCAGGATGCATAAGTATAGGAATGCATGTTGTGTTGTGCTGTGCTGTGCTGTGCTGTGCTGTGCTGTGCTGTGCTGTGCTGTGCTGTGCTGTGCTGTGTCGTGTCGTGTCGTGTCGTGTCGTGTCGTGTCGTGTCGTGTCGTGTCGTGCTGTGTCGTGTCGTGTCGTGTCGTGTCGTGTCGTGTCGTGTCGTGTCGTGTCGTGTCGTGTCGTGTCGTGTCGTGTCGTGTCGTGTCGTGTGTGTGTGTGTGCGAGTGCGTCTGTGTGTGTTAGCGTGTGTGTGTGTGTGGACTTTCGTCTGCCCCTCCACTTCTCATGTTTTCCGCCACGCTGCGTTCATGGAAATCGACGATGATTTGTGCATGTGTGCTTTTTTGTTCCCTCCTGGTGGAGCCCCCCCCCTCAGGCGCTCTCGGCGGCGAGAGGGCGGAGAGTGGGCGGGCGCGGCCAGCCTGTCTCAAGCTCGCCAGCATCTCGGCGCTCGCGCACCTGGCGCACTCTCCTCCCTGAAGACGAAGCCAGGACGAGGATTCAAATCGAAGCACACATCGAGAATCTCTGAGAACCGGCGGCTCGGGAGGATAACTTGGGCACCGCGGCCTTCTCAGAGCGAGAGCGCTCCAGAACGCCCTGGACGGATTCATCCTCGTCCTAGCCAGGCCCGTCCGATCTCCTCCCTCCTCCCGCTACTGCTGGGGAAGACATGGCAAGACCGAATCCGTGGCTGCATCCCAGATGGACGCATGCCCCCACCCTCGCCGCTGCTGCATCACCATCAAAGCGCTGCTCCTCCTCGCCCTCCTTCCCCCTCCCCCTCCTTCTCCACCACTCTCTGCTCCTCTTCTCCCCACCCCACACTTCATCCTCATCCTCCCCCCGCCCTCCCGAGTATTATCCTCAACCTTCTCCCCTCCTCCGCCTGCTCCGCCTGCTGCTCTTTCTCCTCCTCCTCCTTCTCCTCCTTCTCTCCCTTCTCCTCCTCCCCCTCATCCTCCTTCTCCTCCTCCTCCTCCGCCTCCTCATGCTCCTCCTCATGCTCCGAGGTGACCTGGGACCCCGTCTGGAAGCATTGGAACGGCTGGAATGCCAAGTAGACTGGCTGCCTGAAGAGTCTAAGTAGGATGGTCAGGAAAGAATGCTGATTGGCTGGCCATTAGACTGCCTGTCCTGAGAAACGCGCACACCAAATTGATTGACCAGGGCGCAATGCTGAGGAACAACGTACCAGAACAGGACAAACGTGAACATGATAAACATAATTTGAGTGCTTGGGCTGGCCACTCAGACTAGCTGGCCCGTGATGTCCTGAAACTGTCAGTTTAAAGTTGATTGATCTGCAATGCCGGCGTACAGCAGCAAGCTGGACATAAGGTGGCGACAGAGCTAGGTCTCGCACGAGCTAGTGGAGGCAGATTGTAGCAAGCTGGCAAAATATGGACACGCATGCTTGTAGTCTCTGTTGTCACCCGTCTCCACCCAATCCAGTCGCCCGCCCATCCCAACCCTGAAGCCTCTATCCGTTCTAGCACGCGAGGTGGCCACTTGAATCCGAGAGGCCACCTTGCGAGAGAAAGCGCGCAATAGTGATGAAAGTGCCCGATCTACGTCTGGCGCCTAAAGGGCCGTTGAAATATGTTGTGCGGCCACTCCCTATAGTAAAAAGCTTGAAATAAAGCTGTACGCTACTTCGGCCTGCTGCAGTCAATCGCCTGCCCCCGTCCAAATACATTACAACCCCCCCCAAACCATTCCATGACAACGAGTCCAGCGATGCAGGCTTGTAAACGATAATGAGTACTGGTGGGCAGCAGGAGATACGTGTAACAAGTCAAGCAATGTTGAAAGAATTTGCGTTGTCGGTAGTCCACAGTGGGATTCGTCCATTAGATTTGCCCCCTGCCGACGTGCCAAAATGGCCGCGAGCGTAAACTCGATCCGCACTGCGCGCTGACAGAGTAGCTGCAAACAGGGTATACACAGCGACGTAAAATCGAGGAGGGTATAGAGTCAAAGAACTGGCGACTATCATTGTGCGGAGCTGTCAGGGAGAATTCCCTGCCACCCAATAGTTCACCCCCATCATACATCCGCCCCTACAGTGCGGGCGCGGCCGCAAGAAACCCTCGCAAGAAACTCAACCCTGAGAACCTGTGCGCGAGGTGCACCTGAGGGGAAACCTGGAGCACCCTGAACGCAGCAGCTCCTTCAACGGCTGCGGGAAGTCACCGCGCGGCGCGAGGAGCGAAGAGACCCAGGATACCCTGACGAAAAGCATGTGGTTTCTTGATGCGCGCCCCCACTGTAATACATCCGCCCCTAGACCCTTAGCACTACTGCAGGACTTGTCAGGCGCAGAGCGCTGGCGGCCGCGAGTAGGCTGTGCCAGAGCTGCAGGGGTGCGGGGCGGAGGCGTCGGAGCACCGCGGCAACCAACGGGGTAGCAGCCCGTCCGCCGAAGGCCAAAATGACCAGAAGTCGTTTCCCCACCCCACCCCGCCCCCATCGTCCGACTTGACCCTCGTCCCCAGCGGGAGGGAAAGGGGGGGAAGATTAGAGAGGAAAAGTAGAAGGAGGAGGAGGAGGAGGAAGATGAGGAGGAGAACGAGGAGGAGGAGGAGAACGAGGAGGAGGAGGAGGAGGAACACGAGGAGGAGGAGGAGAAGGAGGACAACGAGAAGACGGAAGAGGAGGGGCCAACTTCGAGACGGAGGGGGTCCTGCCTCGATGCGCGCGGGAGCCTTCCCTCCTCCCCTTAAAGTCATCCGCCTCCCCGCCTCCCCGCTGCTTGTCCAGAGGGCCGCGCAGTGGCCCGTCGGCAGCTAAGAGCGCAGCCACGAGCGCGAGGGGGCAGGGATGTCAGGCCTTGCGCGTGGCCTGCCTCGGCTCGTCAGCAGGCAGCAGCGGCGGGGGGAGGGGGGGGGGGAAGGGGGAGGCAGGAGAATCTTGTGAGAGATTCGACCGCTCGTTTTGAGCACCCATATGTTTCTAATGTGCAGTGGGTTGTGCCGCGTCTGCCCGTTGAATTCTCAGTTCTTTAGCTGCAATGCAGTCGGGACGTTGACTTAAGGATCCCTAAATAAGGAACGAGGCCCCTTCTTCCCATCAGTTAACCTTCGATTTCCCATCGAAAACCTAAGGAAACCCCAAGGCAAGCTGTGAAACAAGCAGGGAACACGGAGCCCCTCCCCAACGAAAAGGGTTCCTTCTTCAGCACCCCGACTGTATTGCTGCAGAAGACGCGGAGGTGCCACGCCGAGGGAGGCAAAGGCCGAAGTCCCATGAGTCCGCGAGCGGGCACACGTGAGATCGGGCACACGTGAGATCGGCATACACCAGCCATCCTCCTCCTCCTCCTCCTCCTCCTCCTCCTCCTCCTTTGCCTCCTCCTCCTCCTCCTCCTCCTCCTCCTCCTCACGGCTCCTGGGGGGGGGAGATACCAACAGCAGTCAGAAGGAGTGGGATAAGCAAGAGAAGCAGGAGAGACGAGGCGACCGAACGGCGGACGCCAGGACGATAGCAGGAGGGGCCTTAGCAAGACGAAAGCGTAGGGAGTGGACTGGGCAAGCAGAAGAGGCCGTCCGACATCCTCGATGTGCGGTGCCCGATGTTCTGGGAGTCGTAGTGGTGGAAGTTGTTAGGTAGTTGGCTCTGCCACCCAATGTCGCAATACTGTCACCTCTTTGGTCACCACCCAAGAACAGAAGTATTGTATGGTAATTCTGCTATCCCCCAGTAGTCGCGGCCGTCCGCTTGCACGGCTGGGGACCTTGGATTCGGTGTTGATGGCTGTGCTTAGATGCTGGTAACTTGGGCTTGGGCATGGTTGGTGCAGCCATTGCCGTTGTCGTAGTTCTGCACGGCGTAGGTTGCGCAATCGTATGTTTCTTAGGTGTTGTTGGCACTGCTGCTCGTGATTGCGTAGCGCCCCCATGTAGTCCAAGAACCTTGGGTCGTTGCCGTTGTCGACGCAATGTTTTTTCTAAGTGCTCTATGCATGCGGGCATGGACATGGAGCCCGTTTGTCCGTCTTGGGAAATGGATTGGAGATGCTTCTGGTTGGAAGTACGTCTGCTTAGTGGCAAACGTTTGTGGTGCTAGCTCTGAGGTGGGTATTTCAGATACCCAGCGCTGAGCACGTGCAGCCTTGGGAGGTGGGCAGACAATAGAACTTATGATGTGTGGTGGGAGTGGGTGGATTGAGTATCTGATCGCTGGCGTGTTGCCGGGCTGCTGAGTGGCAGGCGTGTTAGTCACTGGCGGTTGCTGGTCAGGCGTGGGGGTGTCTGTTCGTTGTGCCTGCTGGTGATTGTTGTGCTGGTTGCGGTGCGTCTTCAGTAGTGTCATCACTGCTGTAAGAGTTTGATGGTGTTGAAGGAATGCTGCGGTCGTCGCCTGGTAAGTTGGCTGGATTACATGCTTGCTGCAACAATTGTGCTGCGTCGTGAATGCGCACAGCCCAATCGTGCCTCATAGTGCCATCGTAGTCGCGACCAGAGCACAACCATTCTGAGACCACGAGCATGGCCTGCTCGGCAACGTCGTTCATTATTGTAGTTGGCGCTTGCATCAGGGAAGCGAGGTGCTTGTTGGTGATGTTGACTGCTACTCTGAAATCCTCGTTGAGGCTAGTAGTCTGCACAGTCGCGCATGTAGTTTCCTAGCGTAGGTCGTGGTTGGTTGAGTGAACGTGGTCGCCAAGATGGTAGATGTGAGTCTGCCGGCGTTGCGTCGCTGAGCTTAAAGTACTTGGTCTGCTCGGTACGTGGCATATTAAATGCAGGAAGTGGAGTCGCGTGGTGATCGGGCATCAGCGGTGGGCGAGGTAAGGTTTGTCGAAGGTTGTTGCTGATGAAGCACTCGTAATCGGATTTGTCTAAGTACCTGTGCCATCCTGGTAGCAGCAGGTGGTCGTCTGGAAAGCAATAGGTGTACGTATGTGTGGTCGGCTGCGTTTAGAAAAAAAGTGCCAGCTGTCTTCGTCGTCGTCGTCGTCACTTCTGTCTCTGGCGCTGTGTGCTGTTAGTCTCATCGGCCCCTCCTCCTCCTCCTCCTCATCCATCCCTCCATCCCTCCATCCCTCATCCCTCCTCCTCCTCCTCCTCCTCCTCCTCCTCCTCCATCCCTCCTCCTCGGCCCCTTCTCCTCCTCCTCTCCTCCTCCTTTCCTCCTTCTCCTCTCCTCCTCCTCTCCTGCTCCTCATTTCCCTCCCGCCCCATCCTCTCCCCCCTCCTCGCCCTCCCTCTTCCTCCTTTCTCCTTTCTCCTCCTTGCTCCTTGCTCCTTCCCCTCCCCCTCCTCCTCCTCCTCCTCCTCCTCCTCCTCCTCCTCCTCCTCCTCTTCCTCCTTTTCCTCGGCCCCACAAGCACTTGGTCCCGTTCAGCATCACGAGCACGTTGCGGAACCTCGGCGCAGCGCGGAGGCCCGCCGAGATAGGGCGCGCGGGCACTCGCGCCCCTCTGCCCCTTCTGCAGCTGGGGACGCACCTGGGTCAATGCACACCAGGGCTCCCCCTCCTCCTCCTCCTCCTCCTCCTCTCCTCCTCCTCCTCCTCCTCCTCCTCCTCCTCCTCCTCCCCTCCCTTCCCTCCCCCCTCCCTCCCTCCCTCCCTCCCTCCTCCCTCCCTCCCTCCCTCCCTCCCCCCTCCACTCCCTCCTTCCCTCCGACAACGACACCAAGGACTTTCTTTTCCTCCTCCTCCCCCTCTCCTCCTAACTTTTTACACGTCTCGCAGTGCATGACTCCGGACACCTCAGATCCCAGAGGCCGTGGCCTCACCCACCTGGTCTGCTCTGGGCCCGGACGCTGTCCGCCACGGTGGTCGCATCGCATCGCATCCTCCTCCTCCCCCCTCCCTCCCTCCCTCCTCCTCCCTCCTTCTCCTCCTCCTCCTCCTCCTCCCCTCCTCCTCCTCCTCCTCGCCTCCCTCCCTCCCCCTCCCCCCTCCCCTCCCTCCCTCCCTCCCTCCCTCCCTCCCTCCCTCCCTCCGGGCGGGGGAGGGAAAACCAGGGGGGCTGCCGAGCGCCGCGCGTGTCCCCAGCGAGCGGCTGCGCCGCCCCGCTGGGACGCTGGCTGGAGGCGTAGTCCAGCTCCAGCGCGCCGCTCGAGGGAAGGTTCCAGTGCGACGGGGTCTGCGGGGAGGGGGCGCGGGGGGGAGGAGGAGGAGGAGGAGGAGGAGGAGGAGGAGGAGGAGGAGGAGGAGGAGGAGGAGGAGGAGGAGGAGGAGGAGGAGGCAAAGTATGAGGAGGAGGAGGAGGAGGGGGAGGAAGGGGAGAAGGAGGAGGAAAAGGAGGAGAAGGAGGAGGAGGAGGAGGACATGGACGAGGAAGACGAGGAGGACGAGGAGGAGTAGGAGGATCGGATCGGATCGGATCGGATGTCCGCGAAAGAGCTGCGATCAGCTGCTGCCGGGGGCGTGTCGCGGCCAATCGTGCCACAACAGGCCAGAAGCCCGCTCGATGCGGGCCACATGCAAGGAGGAGGAGGAGGACAAGGAGGACCAGCGCAAACCCAGGACTCGTCAACAATGTTACTGTAAACCCTCCCTCCTGACTCCCTCTCCATAAGCTCCTATGAGACATTTATTCCACTGCGAGAGGGGCCCCGTTGAAAGACAACCGTCTGGAAATCTTCAGCCGCGGCACAGCACCATTCCTGGGACTTCAACGCCGAGGGTAAACGTTACCATTGCGAATGGACGATTCCATAGCGTACCAGAACACTCTGGAACGCTAACACCGCGAACCAACGTGATTGTCGCATCCTGACAATCTTCAATCGTGCCCGAACGCAATTTCTGCTACGCCAGCCATAAAACAACCTTGAAGCAAATGTAAGCTGTTAGCACGAATGTGCGAGGCACTAAAGTGCGAACCACACGTTGAAACAACTAACGCCCTCCATTCGTGAAGTTCTTGCAAACTTTGAAAACGAATGTACGCGGCGTGAAGGCGAGAACCACACACTTTTTTTCTCTCTCTCTCTCTCTCTCTCCCTCTCTCTCATTATCTCTCTCTCTGTCTCCCTCTCTCTTTTGACAAAAACGTCCCCCTCCATCCATGGCTCTTGCAAACTTTTAAAGCGAATGTGCGCTGCACTAAGACGAGAACCACATTTCGAAAACAACCCGCCATCAATCCGTGAAACTGTTTCCAAACTTTGCAAATCCCACCAGCCCTTGTGTGCGGCACACCTTACGCACTCGGAGCACGTGGCGCATCTGGCGCACAAGGCGTGCCTGGCACGCTCGGGCCCCAGGGGTGCCTGGCGCGAGTGGCTCCCCTGGCACGCGTGGCGCACCTCGCCCAAGCGTCGCGCACCTGGCGTCGGCTTTGGTTCCCAGTAGGTGTCAATCCAAAGATGACCGCTGAACATGCTCAGGCTCGGGTGTTACCAATGTGTTGGGAGGGCGCATGGGAGTGAGCTAGACGGCTTGCGGGCGGGTGGATAGCTTGACCCCTCTCCCTGCCCCCTCCCCTGGACCTGGACGGAAGGGGCCGCGACGCGTTGGAGCGTCCAAAACGGCCTCGACGAGGAAGCCCAAATCATCGGTTTCACTAAGGTTTTGGCCCCATTTTGGCCTCTTGGGGGGGGAACGCTAATTAAACCTCCTCTCCTGTTTGATCGATTTCCTCGAAGATGGCTCCAAGAGCGCTCCCAAGGCTCCCAAGAGCGCTTCAAGAGGGCCCCAAGAGGCGCCCAGGAGGCCCCAGGAGGCCCCAAGTGGCGCCCAAGAAGCCTCCACGAGGCTCCCAAGAGACCCCCAAGAGGCCCCAAGAAGCTCCCCGAGGCACCCAAAACCCTCCAAAAGGCCTCCGGGTCCGCCAAGAGGCCCCTAAGACGTTCCAAGAAGCTCCTGTGCGCGCTGCCCACTTCCCTGATCGAGGCAACTCCTCTGGGCATCGTTTCTGGATGGGCTGGTCAGGTTACGCGAAGTGTCTGGAATGTCGGACGAGGATGAATCGAGAGTCTTTGGGATCCGGCGGTCGTTCCAGAGCGCTCTGCTACGGATTCATCCTCCTCCTGGCCACGCCCGAAAACCCTCGATAATCCACGCGCTCGGAGACTTTTTTTTGGAATCGGCGATAACCCGGGTTATCCCAGGGGGGAGGAGGGGTCCAGCCGATGACCAAACCCTCGCGCTGTGGGCAGCCCTGCATCTGCCCGCGCCTCCCCACCCCGGACCTGCACAACCGGCAAGGTTAAATTATCCTTGGGGGGGGGCGAGCCCGATAACCCGGGCTATCGCCGGACCCTAAAAAAACAGTCTCCTGATTTCGGGAGCGGCACAGAGGGGGGTGTCCAAGAGGGGGGGGTGCAAATCATGACCGGCGGCATGTGCGCGGCCCAGCGGGGGGGCCAGGGACGTAATGAAACAAGAAGAGGCGCCACGAAATCTGAGGAAACATCATGGCCCACGCCATGATATCCACCCCCCCTAGTCATCACCCCCCTCTTTTCCCCCCCCGAGATTCCACTCCCTCGAGGAAGCCCGGGCCTCCGCGGGCACCGGCAGGCTCAGGTGCCGCTCGTTGCGCCAGT
>CAUYUJ010011715.1:2500-21429 GCA_963575745.1 Prorocentrum cordatum | reverse complement strand
TGCGCATACTGGCTGACCCGGGTTTGCGAGGACCTGCGTTGCAGCTTTTTTTCTTGCATTGCAGTTTTTGGTTTCCTGTTGACCCGGGTCTGGATTGACCTGGGTCAGAAGTCTCCGAGACCAGCGCGCGTCGCGGGGACTCCGAGCGGCGCCGCGCCCGCAGCCTTGGACGTGGGCGTGCACGGGCAAAGAGGGAAAAGAACAACGGGAAGGAAGCGGGCGCGATCCTCGTGAGAGGCGTGCCGACATGGGCGTCGACATTGATGCACGTAGACTCACGCGCGCGGAGACCCATCCACAATCATACTCACTCGCTCTCAGTCTCTCGCACACTGACCTACCGTTTTCGCTCGCGTTGTGTGCCCTTCCACGCATGTCGGCACGCCCCTCACACGGTTCGTGGCCCCATAGGGAGCGCGGGCGAAGATCATATTCATAATTGCGGTACTCACAACTGCAGGCTCATTGTGTTTTTTGTTGTTTGTTGTTTGTTTGGTTGTTTCGCCCACCGCCTGTAGGGGGGCATGCCTGACCTAAGACTATGGGCACGCCGCGTTGGCGCGGGCCATGTTTTGGAGAGGGGGCCGCCTTGCCATTGCCTTGGGGCCAGCAGAGGTGCCAGTCAGCGGGAACATGCATATCAAGAGTTTCATGCGAGAGCCCCAATTTTGAGGAGGGTCCGCACTTCCCCGCCGCCGCTGCGAATCTTCATTGTGCGGATGGTAATCCCACGGAGAGTTCTTCGAGAGTTCGTCAGCGACTGCGATAATCGGAGGAAGTCTGAAGATTGACCACCACTTTGGATGGAAAGAATCCGCTGTCCATCACCCATCCACGGCAAACTGTTAGGGTGGATATGCGCGACGCTAAGGCGATAACCACATTTTGAACGAACAAGCCACCCCGTCCGTGTATCTCTTGCAAGCTTCTAAGGTGGATGCGCGCGGCCTTGAACACGACTTGTGCGTCAGTATTGTAATTCAGTGTTCCCGGTGTCTGACGACATACGTGTGCGAAACGACGTCGAGAGCTACGTTTTGCGGCGGTAGTGCGAAACTCACTTGTTCAAACCATACATCCGCCGCCCATCCAGAGAGCACTTCGGACTTGCAAATTTACGGATCACAAGCGGCGAGGTAAGTCCCAGCCGAATCTCCCAGCTTGCCTTTCCGAGGTCGATATTTGCGAGGCCACGCGTTGCTGGAACACGCGACGTCGGAGGGTTGCGGACGCGACGCAGCGGGGAGCGTGCGTGCGCCGCGAAGTTTCTCGCCAGGGGATGGGCGCGGTTGGACAGCCCATGGGCGAGGGTGACCATAGCGTGCGCGAGTTTGTTGTCACCCTCCGCGGGGGCGTTTTCACCGCTGCCAGGGGGTCGGCGGTTTCCTCTCCTCCTCCTCCTCCTCCTCCTCCTCCTCCTCCTCCTCCTCCTGGATGGATGCATCTCTCATGACGTGTTGCAGAAGGCTTGGGGGAGGCAAGTAATTAGTGTCCTACGGGCTGCCAAGCCTTGGGACCAAGTCGCAGGCGCGACAGGTGCTATGCTGCTTGCGTTGCGTGACGTCGGGTGGCAGTCTGTTTCAGCGTTTATACCATCGTCGCGGACCTTGGTGATAAGGTTGATGTTCGACGTGCGGTTCCCGTCGATGTTCGTGGCTTGGCCGAAGCTGCTGCTGTTCGTACGATGTAGTGCTCTTGGGCAAAGAAGAGGAGCAACCCCGCCGACGACGGGATAGACCCGAAGGAAGGATGTTGGTTGGAACCTATCATGCAGAGGCAAGCCAGTCTAGGGTGTACAAATCTGCGAGGCTCCCTGGCCCGGTCCCATGGCTGATGGTTCTGGACGAGAGGTTTGGCCTCGCGATCATGCTTCCCGCCGCTACCAAGACTCGACGACAGTGACCGCTGGCGCGTGGTACGGGAGTTTAGATTGCGTCACGGGTGACATCTCCACTGGCGGCGCGTGCAAGAAGGCATGGTTCTGGTCAGAATGATCGAGAGCGGGGTGGGGTTACGTCAAGTAACCAACCATCTTGATCTTATGGTATACGGAGCACTTCCAGGACCCATTCCGAGCTCCCCCAGGGCTGAGCTTTACGCTGTTCTGAAGGTTCTCTAGAAGTTTGTACCAGCCCAGTGCATGTGCATACTGACTCTATGGGCATTGTGGGCAGTTTGTCCTGGGGTCCAGCCTACACTTATGGCCCAAAAGGCCTAATGCTGATCTCTGGGCGTCCACCTGGCACACCATCGAAGGTCTTGGGGGCCTTGGATGGGGCCCTGGGAGTTTCGCGCGCGAGAGGACATCAAGTAGGAGACTCCCAGGCTGCCAGGGCCAACCGGTGGGCCGACCTGGCGGCTCGCGCGGGGAGAGATTTCTGTGTTGCGACCACGCAGCAACAGAAAGCCATGGCGTCTCGCTCTGAAAACCATTCGAGAAGTGTTGCACTGGCTTTTGGAAGCGCATTTGCGTCATCTCTCTGCTGGCGGGATCACACAGGCGAGAGAGGGCAAGCCCCGTCCGCGAGAAGTCTAGAAGGACTGTGTCGCTCCCACACTATTCGCATGCGCCGCCACCTTCCCGATGGGGGAGGGCTTTGTCCGATGGGCAAGCAGGGAGAAGCTGCTTGAGGGCCCTCGAAGCTCGGGGGGCGACCGGCTTTCGAAGCGTGTGACGCGAGTCAGAACTGCCTTCGCCCTTCTGTCGGGCTGCGGACTGGCTCCGACCCTGTCGCCGCGGCCTGGGCGTTCCACGGACCTTGGCCGAACTGGAGGGCTGACGCACTCCGCCCCGTTCGCTGCCGAGGGCGAAGGCCGAGCTCACTCCATTCAGGGCCCTTTCGGGTCCTCGGGGCAGGCTCCTAGAAGCCAATCGGGTGAAACCCAGGAGGAGCGAAGACGAGCGCCTGAGTTTGAGTTTGATTTTATCGAGTTGTCTCACCAACGCCCACTTCCATCGTCCAACAGCTCGAGAGCTCGGGAAGAGGGTCCCGAGACCAGGAGCACCAGACGTCGCGTCGAGCTTAACCTTGTCGTTTCCACATCCTCGGTGGATGCTAGCTTTCTTGCCGCGGCTGTGGAGAGAGTTTGCGTTCCCTCGGAAGTGTCCGTGTCGGGCCGTGAGTGCTTGGGCACGGTTGGCCCTGACATTCCGATGCCTGAGGGGGCCGCTTCGTCCCAGATCGCAAACGGCAGCGCGCGGGGCTTGGGCGAAACGATAGGCCCAGAGAAGCGGATTCAGGGGGCGCAGACTTTGGGTGGCATCAGGACAATGCGTCCTCTGCGTGTCGCGCGGATTTTCCTCAACGGGGGCAGCGGGGCACCTGCCGGTGAATTGTGAGGCCGACGAAGGCCGCATCTCAGAACGTGCTGCCCGTAGTCGCAGATTGTTTTTGGCTGGGAAGCACCCGGCTGATGAAGGAAGAGAGCGGCCCAGGACCTTTTCGGCTCCCAGGCCGCTGGCATCCCGGGGCCCCGAAGTTCATTGGCTGCGGCTCCTTGCGGAGCCGCGGTGGACCGCTGGCAGCCTGCGTTCTACTTCCTCGCAGTGTGAGGCTGCCTTCAACATTTCATAACAATCTTGCGCCCCGCGCCCTATTCGAGATCCCGCTGGTGGGCGAGGGTGCTCCGTGGAGCTTCGAGGGTGGCTGATGCGTCGCTCTCCATCTGTTGTGCCCGCTTGTGCTGACGCGCGGCGGCGCCAGGCAGCGTCTTATCCTTCGCCGATCTCCCGCCGCGCCCTGGCTCTGCGCTCGACCTGGTATTCTTCGCGCCTCGCGTATCCCCGCTAGCGCGTTCAGTGGCCCTGCCCATGGGCGCTGACGGGGGAAGGGACAAAGAGGCACATGCTTGGCTCCAACAAAAGTTTCTCCCTTGGACATCCGCAACAAGAAGTATATGTATGTGCGCCCATCGGCGAGATGAGTTGTCGCGCGCGCGTGCTCAGCGCTCGCGCGCGCGATCTCAAGACGTCTCCATGGCCGCAAAATGGTTCCAGGAGGGCCTGAGACCACAAACGATAACGTCCAGACGACCCCGCGATGACGCCGCCCGAACACGATACCGCCATGGATTCTGGACCGTCGCAGGCGGATTCGAAGATTACCAAACACATGAGCCACGAGCGACGCCGAGATGGCCCGACGGCAACAAGATGGATGCGCCCAGGGTGGCCCGTGCATGAACACGCGACGGCTGCGCTATCCAAGCATGACCGATATATGATCTCAACATGACCTCAAGACGACCCTGACATGCAAGGAATGCTTCAACTTCGGAGCCTCACCTTACTTCGAACCGATACCAGCACGGCGGGAACCGTGAACCACCCGGGATAGTTGCTTACCTTGTTTATGGGTGGGATCTTAGTCGAGCGGAACTAAAATGATATTATTTAAAGGGGAGTAAGTTGGGCGGGATCCCGCCCGGCCCACGGCCTAATACTACTTTGCTAGGCTTCTACAGGGGGTAGGTGGGTTCAGACAGGCGTCATGTACTTCCGCTGTCTTCCGCAAGCCTTCCAACGGCCATCAGCCGTCTTCCGCCTCGCCACACTTCCGTCGGCTTCCGCTAGCGAGCGATGTGACGAACATTCAAGGAACTTTCATTGGGCCGATGTATAGTTAAGCAGAGCTGGCAACCAGGATGACAAGAGAGATCTCTGGGAGCAAGGGGATGGCCTTGGAGGGCCTGTTCGGGCCATCCCTGGGGTCCGCTGGGGGGCAAGGGGAGGAGGAGGAGGAGGAGGAGGAGGAGGAGGAGGAAGAGGAGGAGGAGGAGGAGGAAGAGGAGGAGGAGGAGGAGGAGGAGGAGGAGGCTGAGGAGGAGGAGGCTGAGGAGGAGGAGGAGGAGGAGGAGGAGGAGGAGGAGGAGGAGGGAAAACCGCTTGTTGGTGCCTTCGTGGGACGCTCGGTGCGCTCTTGGGCGCTCGTGGGGCCGTGGATCAAAAGGAGGGAGGGCCCTCGATTTGCCTCCCCGCTCTGGGGCCTTCAAACGCGCCTCTTGGGGCCCTGTTGGGCCTCTTGGGCCCCTCTTGGGGCTCTCTTGGGCCATCTTGGAGCAATCGCGAGGCCTCACAAGCGCATCGGACGCGAAACGGCGAGAAGGCAACATTCACTAAGTTTCCTTCGGTATTTGAAGAATTTTGCCTCTTCGGGGGGTCCTGAGGGGGCTCCGAGAGCATTTGGAGCTGTGTTGTGGCCCTCGTCGGGCCTCTTGGAGGTATGTGGGAAGCTCATATCTTAAACCATCTTCGGCCATCTTGAGCCGCCTCGGAGGCCATCTTGCAGCATTGCAGGCCCTCTTGGAGCCATCTTGGGCGCAAACGGACCCTGTACCACCTGGCGCCCCCCGAAACAAAAACTTCAGGAAGGGGAGGGGGAGGGTACCCCTCCCCGAAGGGAGGAGGGTTTTGGAAGATGAAAGAATGACATCGTTAGACCACCTACGCCCAAAGGGCTGGTGGAGTTGTTGGCGAACACCATTTCTGCTACGCGCGCTTCTCCTGCTCCCGCCGCCTGGTGCTTTCTGAAGCCCTGCTGCAGCCCTGTCACCTGATTCTCCCCGATGGCGATGAACTCACTGAAGGCAAACACTTGTTCTGTCCTGGTGTGATTTGTTTTGCCTCCACTGGGCTCGTTGCCAATTGTTTGTTTTCGCAGAGCTTATTGCCATTTTTTATTCGCGTTCAGTGAGCTCTCCCTCTTCCCGAGGTTGGGCTCCCTGGCCCGCAGGAGCACCAGCTCCGGATGGCCTTCAAGACCATGGACATCGACGGAAACGGCATCTTGGACGTGAAGGACACTCGCCGGGAGGAGGAGGAGGAGGAGGAGGAGGAGGAGGAGGAGGAGGAGGAGGAGGAGGAGGAGGAGGAGGAGGAGAGGTGATAATGAAGGTGAGGTGAGGTTGAGGTGAAGTGGGGTCGGGGGGTGGGGTAGGGGTGGGGTGAGGTGGGAAGGTGGACTGAAGACGTGGGGTGAGGTGAGGTGAGGTGAGATGAGATGAGATGAGCAAGCTGCCTGGAGCCAGGTTCGGTCGGAGGAGGAGGAGGATGTTCACACGTGCACAGGTACGCAGCTGCGTGCTTGCATGTAACCCATGGCGCACGGGCGCGCGCGCGCGGGTTTGCGGCTCGGCCGCCAGCGTATGTCCATGGGGCCCGTGGTGGTACACGCCATGCGGTAGGCAGCGCTGAGTTCGTGCGTCTGTGTGTGTGTGTGTGTGCATGTGTGTGTGTGTGTGTGTAGTAAGTGCGTTCGTGTCTTTATCTTCGCTTTTGTGCATGCTCGCCTTCTCGTGGCCCCATCCCTGGATTTCAAGGAATTGGCTGGAGTGCGATCGTGTGATGTCCGATTGCAGTTTAACTAGCGCGCCAGCCTAGTTGCTGACAAGGCGGTGGTTCATCGCTGCGGTGGAGGACGAGTGTGCGCGCGCGCGGGTATGTGTGTGTGTGTACGTGTGTGGGGGTCTGTTCATGGGCCCTGACGGGACCTGCTTTGTCACTTTAACCAATTTGACTCGATTTGGGCTTCGTCAGCTGAAATCATTGCGCGCTTGCCTTGTCTTCGGCCTACAGGGCGTGATCGGCCATCGGTTTGCAGTCCTGTGCTAACGCAGCAGGGGACCAGCTTGTCCCGTCACCATGTCTACTTGTCTTCTGCAGTACAGGTCTTCTGCTGCTTCACTGCGCCATTCATCTAACCTATTTTCGGATTGGGCGACTTCGCATTCACTCCCCGTGGTAAGTCCCAGGACCTGCACATGTCGTCGCGCCTTACTTGAAACGGTGAGGGTTCTCCAGCACACGAGTTTTGTCCTTTCCTTCCCCTTCTCTCTCTCTCTCTTTCTCTCCCTCCTTCCCTCTCTCTCTGTCTCTTTTTCTTGCTCTCTCTCTCTCTCTCGCCAACTTTCGCACTCCCCTTTCGTGGAGTGTGAAGGAGCTCAAGCACCTCTTTGCGCAGCTGGGGCAGCTCCCGAGCAACGGGCTGATAGACGGCATGATCTACCTGTGCGACTCTCGCGGCGACGGCACGGTGAGCGTGGACGACTTTGTGTACCTCTTCACGCACCCGATCGAGGCTCTTAGCGTCGTCAACAGGGACTTCGGTAGCAATAGGGCTCCACATGCGAACTCTGCCCCTACCCCCCACGATTTCTGAGGGGGAGGGTGGGGGGTAGGGGCAGGGTTCGCATGTGGCCCCCTGAGCAAATCGTGGAAGCCTTGTGCACCCTCGCAACTCTGTCTGCCGCGTCGACTGGCGCCGATCAGCGTCTGGGAGTCGATGTGATGGCGCCGATTCAGCGTCGGCCAGCGTCGATTCAGCGCCCACTTGGCGTCGATCGGCGTCGACTGGCGTCGAGTCGCAAGAGCCGGCACAGTGGCAGGGGAGGCTCCCGTGCGCTGCCGCCGACGAGGACGAGCTGCAGAGGGTCGTCAGCGGCAACCAGCGGGGCAGTTCGGACGACGAAGACGAGGATCCTCGCGGAGGGCGCCCGGGCACCGCCGCCGCGCCTGGCCGGGGCCATCCTCTGGGCCCCGGGAGCGTGCCTCTGCCCCTCCTCGCCTCGGCCGGGGGGGGGGGGGGTACCTCCCAGACTCTCGACGCCGTTGTTGTTCCGCCGCGTGGGCCCTCCTCCTCCTCCTCCTCCTCCTCCTCTCCCTCCTCCTCCTCCTCCTCCTCTCCCTCCTTCTCCTCTCCCTCCTCCTCTCCCTCCTCCTCTCCCTCCTCCTCCTGCTGCTCCTCCCTTTCCTCCTCCTCCTCCTCCTCCTCCTCCTCTCCTCCTCTCCTCCCTACTACGCTGTCCTCCTCCCTCCTTCTCTCCCCCTCCTCATCATCCTCCTCCTCATCCTCTCCTCCTCCCTCTCCTCCTCATCCTCTTCCCCTTTCTTTCTCCTCCTCCTCCTCCTCCTCCTCCTCCTCCTCCTCCCCTTTCTCCTCCTCCTCCTCCAATTAACCAGCTTTTCATCCTCTGTTGTCTTTGGTTATCCCGTGGCCCAGCAAAGGCTCCCAGAGGCCGAAGCTGGCAAGCACATCCCTTTATGTGTTTCCCTGTCTGACAGATTTGGGGTGGTTACGTTTTGAGAAAGGGGCTCTCGACTTGCCTGGTCCTTTCTGCAAAATGCGGCCGCCGGGCCTTAAGTATCCGGGATAGCCCCTGCCTGCGTGTCCCGCCTCAACGAGCCCCACCAGGGAGGCGCCACGGCGTCAAGCAGTCCAGGCGTCACCACGTTACGTCGTGTGCAGACATCCAGAACAGACTTCTAAAAGAGAGATCAAGAATACATCAATCACGCACAATATCACATTTGAATGCAATCCATGAAGGACAGTCTAATAGTATCCATCAGTGGGACACACGCGCAACTCGCATCAGGTACACATCAATGATACGTGTTAAGAACAGCCACCGATCACGTGCACCAGTGACATCAACATTATACCACAACGCATAACCACTTGCAGCCACGCGCAACTGGAAACAAAGAACATGAGTCAATTTCGACTACGTGCATCACGCATCAAAGCCTCGCTTCAATGCCATTATCGTGCATACAACACTTACATCAAGAGCACATATCAACACAACGCAATCACTTCAACCACAACTGTCGCCAACACACGAGCAGCGTGCAACAGCAGCATGCTCTACGACCATGTGCCAATACCATGCACCTAACGCCTGCGTTATGAACGCGCGTGGGTACACACGCGCGCGCAACGTACACCCGTAACATACACCACTCGCACACGTCAACAACAAACACCACGATCATACCACCAACAGGAATAGCAATCGGGACATCTACTAGCAACGTGCACCAATAGTGAACATCAAATTCAGACAGCAAAGCGACACGACAATGGCATGCATCCATGACACCAATCACGTGTGCCAGTTGCATAAGCAAGCAGCATACTATACAGTAGCACACATCTGGCTTTTCTATCAATAACGGACGTCAGCCACATACACTGATGCTTGCACCACGCACGGTCAGCCAGCATACATACCAACACGAGACATCCATATCATACGACCATCATGTAAGCCAGCAGTCGGAAGCACTCTCACATGACAAACTTGCGTTCACACCATCTATCAACATGTCACGCCGACTACATCAATAAGGAAGCCACACACATCCGAAGCCAGCGTCAGTAACATCCATAGTCTCAGCACGGGTGTACATACGTTGCACAATCACATATTGTTAGCACATGCATGCGTCAGTCAAATGACGACAGTGAGAAGTTCGCAAACATATGAATTGACGTCCGTACGCATCAAGAATACAAACATTTGCATCGATCATGCGTGAACAATGATGTCACCCGTCACACTGTAAGGCCACACGCGGCAGACTGCGACACCATTCGCAGCAAGTTCCTGTGTGTGGTGAGAAGCCATTCGCAGCAGCTCCCCAATGGTTTTCGCCCGAAGCTACTTGCACAACGCGAACGGGTCTGGGTGCACCATGCCAGGGCACGGGATGGCCCTGACCAGGCATGGGCGTGGCCTGTGGTGCCTTCTGCGTAAGGACGAGGACGACGGCTCCAGCGGCAGCTCCAGCGGCAGCAGCCTCGCCGGCCGGCGGCCCCCGCAGCTGGAGGCACCCGCCAGCCAGCCGGCGCAGGAGGGACCCCACGCCGCTGACGCCGCCGCCGCGAACGTCGCCACCGTCGCAGTCGTCACCGCCGCCGCCGCCGCTGCCGCCGCCGCTGCCGCCGCCGCTGCCGCCACCGCCGCCGCGGCATCCGTCGTCGTCGTCGTCGTCGTCGTCGTCGTCGTCGTCGTCGTCGTCGTCCTCGTCGTTCTCGTCGTCGTCGTCGCCGTCGTCGTCGTGGTGCGCGCCGGCTGGCGTGCGCAGGAGGGCCCCCCGCAGCTGGAGGGGCACGCGGACCAGCCGGCGCTGGTGGAGGGCTGACCAGCGCCGTTCCCGCGCTGGCGCTTGAGGGCCGATTTCAGGGGTGACGGCAGGGGAGGATTGGTCCAGGGAGGGAAGCATCGACCCCCAAACGCCCATTCAGCCCACCAGTCCAGGAACGTGCGGTGCTGCTGTCAGGTGCCTATCGCCGATCTATCGGCGATGTATCGCGAGTTCAAGCTCGATGTTCCCCCCCCAGAGCTGATCCACCACCCGTATCGTTCCCCCTCACGGTTGGGAGGGCGCCAACTAAGTGCATCAACGCCGATCGAGGATCGAGGATCGATTGTTTGTTTGAGGCTTTGACTCCTTCTGGGCCCTCGAAGCCGCCTGGGGGCCTTAGATCTGGGCGTCGTGAGAACATCGGGACCGCCGCTCCCGCCTCGTTTCTGGACCCTCACTGGTGGAACGGGCTCGGTAAGTGAGTATCGTTTAACAGATCCCTACCCCCATGCCCATCCCCATCTCGACCCCATCATCCCACCACCCCAGTTGGGGATATACCCTTCAAAACCCAAGGGGAACAGCCTGTATCCCCATCTGGGGGGGTAAATCGGCCAGTTGGCCCAGGCCACACCAGTGGGGATGGGGATCGGTTGAACGATGCTCAATAACTTCCGCCTGAGGCGTCTCGACCTGAGGCGCCGTCGATCCCCGACATGCAGGCTACGCCGCAGAAGTCTTCGGCCCCCGCGCCCGAAAAGTCCTGCTCAGCATGCGGCGCTGGGGCAGGGCCTGAGGAGGTCCGATCACGGGTACTCCAGATTTCGTAATAAAAGGGAGGGGGTCTGGACCCTCCAAGACGAGCCATTTCAGACCCCCCCCCGTGGGAGAACCCTCCAAAACATCGTCCCCAGACCCCCCCGGGCCCTCCAAGATAGCCTGGAAGAGACCCCCTCCCCGAAATGAGACCCCCCTCCCTTTATTACGAAATCTGGAGTACGGTGCGCTCGTGACGTCATCGCATGAGAGGCCCCGTGCAGTGGGCCCGGGAGCGGGCCCAGCCAGGCCTGTCGTCGGTGCGGAGGTGGCGTCCTCCCTCGGCCACGCGCAGAGGGGGGTAGAAGGGGAGGGGGGAGAGCTCCTCAGCAGGTGGCTGCTCCTCAGAGGGCGCGGGCCTCCACTATCTGTAGAGTTGCAATGCCCGCGCCTTCGAAGAAGCAGCCCCCTCTTCAAAGAAACCTTCCCCCTTCCTCCTACTCTTAGGTCGGGCACATCCTCCTACAGGGGGACTTTGGAGACGAATGACAAAATAATCAACATATATCCAAAATTAAGTAAGCAACAGTCGAAACATCGCCCCCAGACTAATGTTTAACTATTCTCGAATACAATGCCGTTATTAAAATTTTGATCACCCCGTCGACGAGGCCCCCCTCCCCCAGTAGAATCCTACAACATGGCATCCGCCTGCGGCGGAGTAGGTTTCGGATCCCGCCCACCCCGTTTCTCCTTAGTATCATAGATTTGTTACGGTGTAAAACTAACTCCGCACTTTTTCACATGGACCGTGTTCCTGTTGAACTTACTCCGCGTCGTCGTTCAGCAGACGAAAACCTACTCCGTGTCCCCCGAAACTTACTCCGCGTGTGTTTTACGAGGCTGAGCGACCTCAGATCTTGAGGGGTACTTACCGTCTCTCAGTTCTGCCCGACTGCGCGCGGGCCGCGGGTCCGCGCATGCCATTTGGAAGAATTGCCAAAAACGTTGATACCGGCATCTTATTCTCCTCTACAGTCAAGACGCGGAAATAAGGACCGCTTCACGCTGAGGAGGGGCTTTCGGGTTTTCGGGCCGTTCCTTGGATCTACGTCGTGGAACCTGTTTGTGGGTCTACGTCGTGGAACCTGTTTGTGGCCAAGGCCCGCCCTGGCCAGAAGAGCCCCTTCGTTCCGTATTATTCGCTCCTTATGGTCGCACGGTGGCTGTAGAGGGACGTGCCCGACTCAAACCTGACCTCCCGGTCGGGCACGTCTTTTTGCAGGGGGATTTTTGAACACAAGTAAAAGAATAATCAAAACTGGTCCAGAAGTAACCAAACAGCAGTCGAAACATCGTCCCCAGACTACTTTTCATCGCGCCAGCATCGCATAGCGGATTTCGTTCGGAAAACGATTCTACAGGCTTACGCCACATCCGCCGACCCCTTCTGTGAGTGTTGCGAGGCCAGCGGCGTCTTGTGTGAGGGTGCGATGTCGCGCGCGGGGGTCCAAATGTTTGCGTGATGCCGGTGGTCTGGGGCGTGTTTTGCGAGCGCCTTGCGTGCTGTGCACCCGGGTGCGGGGTGTCCTTCTGGGAGGTCGGCCTTTCGACCCGCAGCCAAGTGGAGGACCACCGGAAGACGAAAGGAGCAAGAGTGGTGTGCGGAAGCTGTGTTCAGCGAGGCATCGCTGCGAAAGATGTGGCAGATGAGTCGAAACGGGTGAAGAGGCTGTTGACGTTCGCAGCGCGCACGGAACAGTTCGCGCGGCAGCAGCACATTAGCGCCGAGCAAGGTAGTGAGCACCTCACGAGTAAGAGTAAGGCTGTATGTGCGGAGTGCATTGCAGTTGGCTTCACGGCTCGCAATACGGAAGCGTCTGGGGGTCTTTGCGGGGCCTCCTGGGGGCCTCTTGGGGGCTCCTTGGGGCGTCTTGGCGGCCTCTTGGGGGCCTCTGGCGGCCTCTGGGGGCATTCTTGGGGGCTCGTGGGGGCGGAAAGGTAGATTTTTGAATTTTTGGTTGCCCTCTTAGGCCCCTCGTGGTGCCGTCTTGGAGCCTTCTTGGGCCGTCTTGGGGACCTCTTGGCCGTCTCGGGCCATCTTGGGCAGTCGTGGGGCCGTCTTGGGGGCCTCTTGGGCAGTCTTGGGGCGGTCTTCGGGGCCTCTTGGGCCGTCTTGGAGCGTCGGAAAGCCCACGGGGCGAATTTGTGAAACACATACGTTTTACGAAGGAAATTAGCATATTTCTGCGTCTAGGGACCCTCTTGGGGCGTATCTTGGAGGCCTCTTGGGGGCGCCTTGGGCCATCTGGAGGCCATCTCGGGTGTCTTCGATCGCTCTCGGACCGTCTGGGACCATGTTGAGCTCTCTAGGAAGCATTTGGAGCGCTCCTGGAGCGCTCTTGGGGCCGTCTTCGGGGCTCTCTTGGGCCGTCTTCGGCGCCTCTTGAGCCGTCTTGGGGCGGGCCCTCTTGGACCGTCTTGGGGCGGTCTTGGGGGCCTCTTGGGCCGTCTGGGAGCGTCGGAAAGTCCAAAAGGCGAATTTGTGAAACATGTACGTTTTACGATGGGAGCGGGCCAATTTTTGCGTCTAGAGGCCCTCTTGGGACGCATCTTGGATGCCTCTTGGAGCCTCTTGGGGGCATCTTGGGCCGTCTGGAGGCCATCTTCGGTGTCTTTGATCGCTCTTGGACCATGTGGGACCATGTTGATCTCTCTTGGAGGCCACTTGGAGCGCTCCTGGAGCGCTCTTGGGGCCGTCTTCGGGGCCCTCTTGGGCCGTCTTTGACGTCTGTTGGGCCGTCTTGGGGCCCTCTTGGGCTATCTTGGGGCCCTCTTGGAGGCTTCTTGGGCCGTCTTGGGGCGGTATTGGGGGCCTCTTGGGCCGTCTGGGAGCATCGGAAAGCCCAGAAGGCGAATTTGTGACAATTGTACGTTTTACGAAGGGAATGGGCCGATTTTTGCGTTTAGGGACCCTCTTGGGACGCATCTTGGAGGCCTTTTGGGCCGTTTTGGAGGTCTCCTTGCCTGTCTTGGAGTCACCTTGGTCGTCTTGGACCGCTCGTTTGGCTACTCAAGGCCTTCTTGGACCGTCTCGGAGACCCCTTGGTGCGCTCTTGGCCCGTTTTTGGGCCCTCTGCTCCCACTTGGCGCGTTCGGCGGGGGGTCGTAGTAGGCGAGGGGGGGGGTCAAATCTCCGGTTTCGGGTCCCTGGGGGGGGGGTTATGGGGGGGGAACTATCTCACACGCATAGAGACCCACAAAGGGAAAAATATAGGATGGGCCCGGAGGGTCCTGGAGAATTTTGATCCGGCTTTCGAGGTGAATTTCGTGCGGATTCTGTTTGGCCAGGAATGTAGATTCACCTCGTTTTTCGCTCGCCGTTTGGAGGTCTTGTGTCGGCAGAAATCCACGCAACAAACCGCTGCAGCACGTCTGAAAGGTCGGTGCAGTGAGGATTTTGGAAACAAATGAAACAATATTCAAAACAGATCCCAAAGTAAGCAAACAGCAGTCGAAACATCGTCCCCAGACTACTTCTTGACTGTTCGCGAGTCCTCCTCCTGCCTTCTCTTCGTTATGGGTGTGCCGACGTTCTGTCCGTATCTGGGGAAGTCGTCACCGTGTCCTGGTTCCGCGCCATCTCGGCCGCGATGAGCTCAGCGGGGTTTCTGATTGGGCAGCTCCTTCTCGTTGTTTTTTCCTCCTGTGGGCGCGTGGCCCGCCCGTCCTGCACAGCTTTCGACCTGCTTCGCGAGCCCGCGTACCAAAAAGAGCACCCCACCTGCAGATGGCCGTGCCCGGCTCGCACCTACCCCCCCCGTGGTGCGCACCGCCGACTCCCCCTGCGGGCGCTGGCCCCCCCACCCCCGACGGCCAGCGAGGCCGGTCGCCGGCGCCGCCGGCCCGGGCCTCCTCCTGCTCCCTCCGTCCTCCTCCTTTCTCCTCCTCCTCCGTCCTCTTCCTCCTCCGTCCTTTTCCTCCTCCGTCCTCCTCCCTCCTCCTCCGTCCTCCTCCTCCTCCTCCGTCCTCCTCACCTCTCTCCCCTAGTCTCCTCCGTACTTCTACTCTATCCTCCGTCCCTCTACCGCCTGCCGCCTCCTCTCGTCTTACCCTCTCCTCATCCATTACGTCCTCCTCTCTCCCTCCGCCATCCTCCTGCTCACCCTCCCTCTCCCTCTCCTCCTCCTCCTCCTCCTCCGTCCTGCTCCTCACATCCTCCTCCGTCCTCCCCTCCTTCTCCTCCTCCTCTCCTCTCCCCTCCTCACTCAACCTCTTCACTCCGCTTTCTCCTCTCCGCCTACTCCTACCTCCTCCTCCCGCTCCTCCTCCCTCCTCCTCCCTCCTCCGTTCTCCTCCTGCCTCCTACCCCTACCATTATCCTCCTCCCCTCCTCCTTCTCCTCCTCTCCTCCTCCTCCTTCCTCCTCCTCCCCTCCTCTCCCTCCTCCTCCTCCTCCTCCTCCTCCTCCTCCTCCTTCTCCCGATCCCCCTCCTCCTCCAGGGGGTTCTGTTCATCCCCGATCCTCCTCCTCCTACTCCTGGGCAGGGCGCCGAATTATCGATCTCGGCCTCTTCGCGCCGGAGTTGGAGGTCGGTCGTCGTCCGCGTCCTGCCCCTGTCGCCCTGCCCAGCATCGCGCCCCCTTTCATCGGAGATGTGACTGGGAACCAGATACTTTTCAGCCCGTCCCGTGGTGAGTGGAGGTGCGGGCAGTGCAACACCGTTACAAAGTCCGGCGATGGCTTGCACAGCCTTCATTTGGTGAAGAAGTACCATGTTTGCAATCTCTCGGACATCCAGCGTTGGGCTGCTCGGAGGCTGTTCAATAAATGCCCCGATTCTGTGCCCCAGACGTCCGAGGGAGTCGAAGCCGCCCTCTCGGCCGCCTCCAGGCTGCTCGATGGCCCCCCGCCCCCTGACCCTGCCCTGGTCCCTGGGCGGTCGTGGGGGGCTGGCGCGGAGAGCTCTGGAGAACGTGGCCGTGCCGATTGGGACAGGCTGGGCATGCGCAGAAGCATGTGTGCACCACCGCAGTGCCTGGCACCACCGCAGTGCCTGGCCCTGGCCGGGCACGGTGGCGGTGCACGGACGGCGTCTGCGGTTGGCCAACGGGCAGTGGTGCGGCGTGCCAGATGCGAAGCGAGACCTGGGACGGCTCTGGCTGCGATTGGGGTCTTGTGGCGCGCTCGGCTAGTATATCACTCAGCCTACTCTATCTTGATCCGTATGTTCGGGCAACGCTGCCGGATCATTGAGAGGCGATGTGCTCCACAGGGTTCAGGGATGTGCTCCACAGGGTTCAGGGACGCCGCGACAGCCCGCATGGAGGCTCGCAGCGTCGCCGCGTTTTGAGTGTCGCCTGGCTGCTGCGATGCGCATCCTCGCCGCGGCTCTGCATTGCCCGCAGCGGCGCTTCTTTTCCGACCAGATGATGGCCCCGAGGAGTGCATCGCATCACTTCAAGGGCACCTCCTCGATTGCGATCTTGCGGAAGGGGCGTAGCTATGTTGTCGATTCTCCAGGCTCACGCCACATCCGCCGACCCCTTGATTCGTACCGGCGGCTATCGCCGCGTTTCCGCCTTCACTGCTCGTAGCTGCCAGGCGTTACAGCGCAGTGGCAAGTGCCAGAAGAAAAGATTGAGAGGCATGGCGTCTCGGAGCTCCCGTGGGCCGTCTTGAACGCCTCTTGGGGCCATCTTGGCCCGTCTTGAGGCTTCCCGGAACCCGGCAAAGCCCCGGCGGCGCTCGTCCCGGGCCCGGCGGCGCTCGTCCCGGGCCCTGGGGGGGGGGGCTCTGGTGCGCTCTTGGTTCGTTTTCGGGCCCTTTGCTCCCCCCGGCGGCGTTCGAGCCGGGATCCACCGGAGCTCGGATGACCCCGGCTCGAACGCCTCTGGGCTACCTTGGGGCTGTATTGGAGGCCTCCAGGGCCATCTGGGAGCGTCGGAAAGCTGAAAAGGCAACTTTGTGGAAAAAAGTACGTTTCACGAAGGGAACGGGCCAATTTTTGCGCCGAGGGGCCCTCCTGGGACGCATCTTGGAGGCCTCTTGGGGCCTCTTGGGGCCGTCCTGGGCCGTCTGGAGGCGATCGTCGGTGTCTTTGATCGCTCTTCGACCGTCTGTGACCATATTGAGCTTTCTTGGAGGCAACTTGAAGCGCTCCTGGAGCGCTCTTGGGGCCGTCTTCGGGGCCCTCTTGGGCAATCTTGGGCGCCTCTTGGGCTGTCTTGGGGCTCTGTTGGGCTGCCTTGGAGCTTCCCTGGAGGCTGCTTGGACCGTCTTGGGGCGGTATTTAGGGCCTCTTGGGCCGTCTGGGGCCGTCTGGGAGCGTCGGAAAAACCAAAAAAGCGAATTCGTGAAAAATGTACGTTTTACGTGGGGAATGGGCCAATTTTTGCGTCTAGGGACCCTCGTGGGACGCATCTTGGAGGCGTCTTGGGGTTTCTTGGGGACCTCTTGGGCCGTCTTGGAGGCTTCTTAGCCCGTCTTGGAGCCATCTTGGGCGTCTTGGAGCGCTCGTTTGGCGTCTCGGAGCTCCCGTGGGCCGTTTTGAACGCCTCTTGGGGCCATCTTGGCCCGTCTTGAGGCTTCCTGGAACCCGGCAAAGCCCCGGCGGCGCTCGTCCCGGGCCCGGGGGGGGCGCTCGTCCCGGGCCTGAGGCGCTCGTCCCGGGCCCGGGGGGGGGGGTCAAATCGCCGGTTTGGGGTCCCTGGGGGGGGACTATAGGGGGGGGAACTATCTCACACGCCTAGAGACCCACAAGGGGTCGGCGGACTTCGGCACGGAGCTGCAGTTCACGGAAGTCCAGTCGCTGCTCGCCTGGAGGGAGCTGCAGTGGACGGATGGGCGCGGCGGCACCACGTTTTCGATCTGCGTCCGAGACAGATTGCCTTCGGACGTGCGCTAGCAGTTGCGTTCGGAGGCTGGGGCGGCGCGTTTCAATACCTCGTGCAGTCAACTTGTTCACGTTGGTATCCATGCGGGCTGCAACAGCTACCTCATGTTCATCAGCTTTGCGCCGCCCGACGTGGTCCACGAGCTGCATTGGCAGACGGAGCCTCCACTTCATCTGTTTCCTGGTCATCTCGAAGGTCGTGCGGTCCCTGGTTGAGGTCCCTGGTGGAGATCGCGACAGCGAGTTATGCCCTGGCGTCCAAGTTGGAGGTGCCATTGCCAGAATGCCGATACGCAGCAATCTTTTCCCACCCTGCCACCGGACAGGACGGTCGCCAGGCTGGGGTCCAAGCGCCATCCAGGCATGGTAGAGCGGCAGTGAGGGACGGCCAAATGAGGGCCCCAGCGAGAGAGACCGCGACAGGTCGGGTTCTCTCGCCTTCCCCCCCGCCAGCCTTCCTTCTGTGGGCGATGCCGGCGTCATCTTCCGAGTTTGCGACGCCCCAGACGCCAACAGCCCAGTAGCGCGTTTGTTTTTCCACAGTTCCCCGCCCCCAGATCCCCAGTGGTGTCCTGGAGTGTCCTTGGGTACTTCGGCAGTGCCTGGGACCCGCGTCTTCCTCCATTCTTGCCTCTTTCTTCCTCCCACTTCCCTCCTCCACCCCGCTCCCTCCTTCCTCCTCCCTCCTCGCTCCTCCCCCCTCCCTCCTTCCTCCCTCCCCCTGCTCCCTCTGCCCCCCTGCTGGAGCGCCAGGGTGAGGTTGGGGAAGGAGGGACCATGGGGGGAGGGAGGAGGGACGGGGAGGGAAGTAGGAGGGAGCGGGGAGCGGGGACGGGGGGAGGACGCAGGAGGATGACACCTTGTGCATCCTTCCCTCCCTCCCTCCCTCCTCCTCCTCCTCCTCCTCCCCCCTCCTCCTCCTCCTCCCTCCTACCTCCTCCTCCTCCTCGCCCTCTCCTCCTCCTCCTCCTCCTCCTCCTTCCTCCCTAACCCTCCCTCCCTCCTCCCTCCCTCCTTCCATCCCTCCCCTCTCCCTCCCTCTCCCTCCCTCCTCCCTCAATTTCCCACCCTCCCACCTCCCATCCCTCCCTCCCGTCTCCCTCCCTCCCTCCCTCCCTACCCTCCCTCCCCCCTCCCTCCCTCCCTTCCCTCCCTCCCTCCCTCCCGTCCCCCTCCTCCTCCTCCCTCCTCCCTCCTCCTCCCTCCTCCTCCTCGTCCTCCTCCTCCTCCTGCTCCTCCTCCGCCTCCCATAATCCCCCCCCCCCCCTCCATCCTCCCTCCTCCTCCTCCCTCCTCTTCGCCTCTAGTCCTCCTTCCTCCTCCTCCTCCTCCTCCTCCTCCTCCACTGTCGTCCTCCTCCGTGTGCTCCTCGGGCTGGGCACGGACGGGCCCCGCTGGCGAACGCCCGG
>CAUYUJ010011714.1:434796-462348 GCA_963575745.1 Prorocentrum cordatum | reverse complement strand
GGGCCTCTCAGAAGCCTCTCAGAAGCCTCTCAGAAGCCTCTCAGAAGCTTCCCAGAAGCCTCTCATATTCGTATACTTTCACACGTTCGCACTGCCAGACTCTCAGACTCTGAGAGGGTTCTACCGGGAAATGTCCGATTTTCCCGGGGTAAGTCCGATTTTACCGGGAAAAGTCTTTTTCTCCCCCCCCCCCCCCCCCCCGCCTGCCCATCGCTCCCATCGTCTCGCGCCGCTCCTCCGGGGGTTCGCTCTCTCTCTCTCTCTCTCTCTCTCTCTCTTTGCTCGCTCGCTCACTCGCTCCTCTCCCTCGCTCTCTCCTCTCGCCACTCCTCGCTCCTCGCTCCTCCCGGCTGCTCTCTGCTCGCGCCCGCTGCCGCTCGTCGGCGCTTCCCCCCCCCCTGTCGGGGGCGTCCCCCGGTGGGGCGCCCCAGGGGCAGGAGAGGGATCCCGAGCGGAATCTCTTCGCTGCCCGAGGCCAGTCCTCCGTCGGGCCCCGTCCCTCAGCTCGAGTCGGGCATGCCTCTCTCTCTCTTTATCTCTTTTTTTTTTCTCTCTCTCTCTCTCTCTACACACACAAAAGCTTGGCATCGCTCGGACGTGTGCATTTTTCCTTCGGCGAGGACCATCGAGGAGCATCCTTGATCACTTGGCGAAAAAACACGCACGAAACAGAAAACAAACACAGGGAACGGACGTCCGAGCGATGGCCAGTCCCTCTACAAAACGGATACTCAAAAAACAGTCAAGGAAATAGTCGGGTGACGATGTTTCGTGTTCGCTCGGCTAACTATGTTTGATGATGTTCGACCACGCTTCGTTCTCCTGTCAAAATCCGCCTGTAGGCGGGAGGACATGCCCGACCTAATCCTCAGCTCCCCAATTTTTGAGCCGCCGGAACCCGACCGATCTCTCAGGTCAATGTCAAAAGGGGGATGGACTCAGGGGAAAACGCAACGCCCCCCAATCGCGCAATGTTTGCCGATGGGGGCTTATTGCCGATCTGCCGGCGATGCATCGCAGATGCAAGCTCGATGTCTCCGCCCCCCCCTGATATTTTCCCCCCTGATGTTGCTTACGAGGAAAGTCTTGAAGGCCTCGCGCGGCGCGCAGCAGTTGTAATGTCTAGTCCGCACGTCCGCCACATCAAAGATGTGACGACGTCCGCGCGGCGATATTCCGCCGTGAATCCGATGTGAACCCGGCGCGATCAAACGTGGAGGAGGAGGACGAGGAGGAGGACGAGGAGGAGGAGGAGAAGGAGGAGGAGGGAGGGGGAGGAGGAGGGAGGAGGAGGAGGAGGAGCAGGAGGAGGGGGTCCTCCTCGAAGGGGGACCCCGACGTACATCCGACGTCTGCCGCGCGAGGCCTCCAGAAGTTTCTGCATGACGTTGCCCCCTCTCCCCCACCCCCTTCGGAGCCCGCGCCCCTGAGCCCCGCCCTGCCCCCCCTCGGAGCCACCACCCGGCTCCCGCCCTAGGAGGAGGAGGAGGAGGAGGAGGAGGAGGAGGAGGTTGAGGAGGATGGAGGAGGAGGAGGAGGAGGAGGAGGAGGGGTCGGAGCAGGCGCACTCGGAGCCACCCGCCGCCCCGCAGGCCAACGACGGCCCCGGCAAGGACGGCGCCGCCAGCACGACGGCCAAGGCCAGCGCGGCCCCGCCCGCATCGGTCCGCGCGCTGGTCCTGCCGTCGCCGTCCTGGCCCTCCTCGCTGGCGTTGTGCCCCCTCCTCCTCCTCATCCTCCTCCCTTCTCCTCCTTCTCCTCCTCCTCATCTCCGCCCCCTCCGGCTTTCGCCGACCTCCTCTTCCTCACCCTCCTCGCCTTCCTCTCCTCCTCCTCCTCCTCCTCCTCCTCCTGCCTCCTCCTCTTTCCTCCGCTTTCCTCCTTTCTCCGCCTCCTCCTCCTCCTCCTTCCTCTCTCCGCCTCCTCCTCCGCCTCCTCTTCTCCTCCTCCTCCGCCCCCTCCTCCTCCCTCCCAATCCTCCTCCTCCTCCTCCTCCTCATTCTCCTCCTCCTCCTCCTCCTCCTCCTCCTCCTCCTCCTCCTCCTCCCCCTCCTCATCCTTCTCCTCCTTCTCCTCGTCCGGTTTCGGAACGAGTTCGGCGGGATCGGACGCTCGATTGATCAGTTTTTTCGAATGATTCATTTTTCCCATGTAAGTGCGCTTATGGCTCTGAAGCCCTGGAAGCACAGGGCAGACTCGAGGTCCGAATTTGGCGGCTGCCAAGTCGTTCCTAGGGCAGCCTCTTTTCTCACGACGTGGATCTATTCGGCGGCGAGCCCGGGGGGGAGTGAGAAGGGGCGGGCCTTCTCATAAGGCTCAGAAGTCCCCCAGCCTTCTCAGGAGTTTTCTAAGCCTTCTCCGCCGCCAGGCGTCGTCGTCTTTGTCCTCCTCGCCGTCGTCTCCCCCTTTCCTCGATGTAGCGCTGCCAGGACACAACAGTCACGTTGAATCGCGGCGAGGAGGTCCCAGGACCCGCGCTCTGGTGCGATTGAGCATTCTCGGACAGTTCTCTTTCAATGGTGCATTTCTCGTGTCGAACAGAAATTCTTGTAGGGGCCAATGAGGAGAGAATTTGGAGGGAGGGCTTACTGCAACATCGTTGATGCATCTTCCCCGTCCTTCCCGTGTTCTCTTCGTCCTGTCCCTCCTCGTCCTTGTTCTGATCCTCCTCGTGGTTGTCCTTCTCGCTGGGTCTCCTCACTGCCACCCCCACTCATCTCTCAGACATGCTGTCGGGCCCCCCTGGCACGCAGCGTCAGCACGCGCAGGCGGCGCCCGCGCGGACAAGAGAGGCAATGCGACCCCGACGAAACCCGGATGCACCAGGACCTCCAGGACCAGCGGGACGGGGCCGAGCGTGGAGTCGAGGCTCCAGGAAGACCAGACAGCAGCTTCGACCTGGTCCAATTTCGGGGCGAGAAGGCCAGGGCAGCCTGACCACAGCATCCGCCAAAGTCCTCCTCCTGACGCAGAAGAGCATCCGCGCGGATTGCCATCACGACGGGCGGGAGTTGTGCCTGGAGCGGTATGGTCCCACCACGGAGGGCGAATATGGGTGTGCAGATCGCGTTGCACGCGTAGCATTAGGTTGGGCATGTCCCCTTGCAGGCGGTTTTTGTGCGAACAATGAAACATACTTGAAAAATGCCCCAAAATAGTGAATTAATGCTGCAAAAATCGTCCCCTGACTATTTTTTGATCAGTTGTGAATGTTCCTCCTGTAGAGGGGCACGCCCAACCTAAGCGCAGCATGTTAGATGGAGGTCGGGCCCAAGGTTCGTTGACGGTGAGGCGGCAGTGGCCACGCGTTCGTTGCGCAGGAGCGTGGCAATTTTTGTCGGTAGCATTCCAGGGCGGTGCTGGTATTGCAGAAAATCGCGAGCAGCAATAGCGCCGTCGGTATCTTTCGGGGGCCCCAAAACGGGGTGGTGACCACACCGTGTGGTGAGTCGGCGGGGATTCGGGGTCACCGCACGGTTTGGGGACTCGGGCCCTTGTCCGAGGATGTTTCGGGACCGTGCAGTGAGGTCGTTGGGGATTCCGAGGTCACCGCACGGTCTGTCACAACAGCGTCTCGGGATCCCCAAATCTTCCTCTTGAGTGCATCCAGTGTTTTTGTTTGTCGGCGCGTCCCTTCACGGGTTTGTCGGGCATCGTGTTCTCCGTTGGTGGCGATGTGTTGCTTCGGCTGCTTTACTACGGCCTGGGCTGGAATCTGGGTACCAGGTCGGCACCATTGGCGTCGTCGATTCCGTCGTCTCAAGTTCCTCGCGTCGTTCCTGTTCTTTGCGCTGCTCGTGGGCCTCCTGGTCCGGTGGGCCTGTTGCTTTTCTATGGAGATGGCCGTGTCCTGCTCTTCCCAGGGCTGGGCCTGAACGCCGTGTTGCTGGACTGCCGCTGCATGTCGTGTGCTCGTTTTGCCAGGGAGGTGCAGGACCACAGGCAGGGCGAAACGAAAAAGCGAATCGACAACAGAGCGAGAAGCAACGTTCAGGCCCAGCCCTGTCGTGCTCTTCCAGCTCGCCCTCGGCCTTGGCCTGGCGGGCGCTGCCGTGCACCGCGGCGGAGGACTTTGCGGGCGGCGTCGGATCGCCCCCCCCGCCTTGCCGCCAACATGCACCCTCCTCCCTCCCGGGGGCCCCTCGTCCTGGCCCTCCTCGCTGCAGTCCTCCCCGTGCTCTTCTCGTCACCCGTTTGCGTCCCCCTCGCGCTCTTAGCATCATCCTCCCTCTTGGCATCGCTCGGACGTGTGCACGTTTCCTTCGGCGAGGACCCTCGAGGAGCATCCTTGATCGCTTGTCGACAACACCACGCGCGAAGCCGAAAAAAAACACAGGGAATGGACGCCCGAGCGATGGCCAGCCCTGCGTCCTCGCCCTGACCCTTCCCGCCCGCGGGCCGCCTGGCCCAGTGTCGCCCTTCCCGTGTCCATGTCAGCTGCGGCGCATTGCCATGTTTCGGGGGCGGCAAAGAGGGGGTGATGACTAGGGGGGGGGGGACATCATGGCGGGGGCCATGATATCTCCCCAGATTTCATGGCGCCTCTTCTTATTTCATTACGTCCCTGGCCCGCCCGCTGGGCCGCGCACATGCCGCCGGTCATGATTTGCACCCCCCCTCTTGGACACTCCCCTCTTTGCCGCTCCCGATCATCTGCGGCGCATTGCCATGTTACCACTGCCGGGAAACATGTGCAATACAGTCGGCCCAGATTGGTAGGTCGGCCCTGCCAAGTCAAGGGTACCCTTGTGTCCTGTGCCTCGCGACCCGTGCCTCCTGAATTCCTACTGCAATGTGGCCCTCGGAAGGGTCTTGTGTCCTCTCGCGTGTCCTGTCCAATGAAGTCCGACTGTAAGAAGATGCCAGAAAGATCTTGTGCGTATTCTTTGGATCGGCGTTGGGTCCCCCTTGTGGCGCCTATGTCGGGGGAGCGTAAGACCCGGGTTTGCCGGGACTCGGGTTCGCCATCGTTTTTTGACGACCGCGCCTCGGATTTTGACGAGGAGGAGTTTCGCGGGATGTTTGCAGCGGGAGGCCTCGTCAAAATGCAGGCTCGGCCTCGTCATTTTTTTGACGACCTCGTCGGGGATTTCCGAGTCCCCCGTACCCGGGTCTTACGTCTCCCCGACTATGGCGCCATCCTTGGCATTCTCCGCGCGCCATGGAGGAGGCTCCAGCGCCGATGCAAGAAATCCGCGCGGACCTCCGACAGTATTGGTCTACAGTGGGGGCCCATGCCAAGAAACACCCCGCTTGCCTCCAGGGTGCCCTGGGTTTCTTTGTTTCGATGGTTATGCTATGGAAAGCGTGACGTTCCCGCACCAAGAATCCATGGACGTCCTGGGGTCTCAAGTTTGGGTTTCTTGTGGAAGGTTTATTGTGGTCGGGCCCCTGATGTACGCATGTTCCTCTCCCTCTAGAGACGTACGGACGTCCGCTTGAGATCTCGAGGCGGGAGGGCGGCTTGATGCGGTTCGGGAAGGTTGCCCCAGGGCTGTCAGCGCCAGGGATGGGCCCAGGGTCTGACGCCGAGTGTATGTGTCCAGCCAGGGCTAGCAAGCTCCAGCCGTGTCCAATTGGGGTCTGAAGGTCCAGGTGCGCTGCCGCGCAAATACTTCGCCACGCTCGAGTGGCTGTCTGAGGGGGACCAGGGGGGGCGGAGGGGAGGTTCGAGAGGGTAGGTGTCGTAGAGGGTACCCGCCAGGAATTAGTTGCCAAGGCCTTCTTGCGGGCACAGCTGACCCTGAAGGGGGACGACGATGACGGCAACGACAACGACAACGACGATAACGACGAACAATGTTCAAATTATTAAGGGAACTCATTGATGTCCTCTCTTGGGGTTGTCTTGTGAGTACTCGTGGGGCTCTCTTGGGCCTCGTTGGAGCCTTTTGGGGGGCGTCTCTCGGGTGCATCCTGGAGCCTCCTGGAGGTCTCATGGGGCGGAAGGTCAGTTGATGGTCTCCCTCTCGGGGGGCCTCGTGGGGCCCTCTTGGGGCCCTTGTTCAGTCGTCTTGGGGACATCTTGGGCGGTCGTGGGGTCGTATTGGCCAGTTGTCGGGCGCGCTCGGCAGTCTCTGGGGGCCGCCTTGGGGCGGTGTTGGTGGCGTCCTGGGCCGTCCTGGAGCCTCGGAGGCCCGAAAAGGCGAGCATTGCAAAAGCAAGCAGCAAGCCAAAGGAGAACCATGGGTGTACGCCTGCTGGGCCTTGTTGGGGCTCCTCGTGGAGCCTTCTTGGGTCGTCGTGGGTGCTTCTGAGGCCATCCCGAGGGCATCTTGGGCCGTCTTGGAGCGATCATGGGCTGATTCAGGGCCGTCTTGAGAGCAGGCCACGGTACAAGTGAGCTACATGCGCGTGGAAGACAAGAAGTCGAAGACCCGACCTTCTCCCAGCGAGGGGTGCTCCCCACCGAGGGGGAGTGACAACCCTGGGGACACCCCCCCCTCTCCCAGTGACCCCCCCGAGGAAGTTCCCCCACCAGCGAAGGAGGGATCACAGGGACGGGGCTTCCCTTCTTTACTCGATTGCGACGTTTCTCGAATTCCTTCTGGCTGGAACGTGAGGGGAGCGGCGACGACAACTACTCATACGGAGAAGCCCCTCACGAGCCGACAGTGTTGGCGGATTCAATCACCACGTTCTGCCTGGAAGGTAGAACATGCAGGGATCTGGTCGCCCAACATCTGAATGCATCGTGGGCCAGGAAGCATAACTCAAGAAATCAAGGGCCCGACATTCCAGGCCTCCCTGGTGGGGTCGGAGCAGATGGGGTCGGGGGATCGCTCGACATCGTCGATGCACAGGCGATGCGGCTCGATGCGAAGCCCGATTTTCTCCACGCCGACGGCGCCGATGCCTCGCCGACGTCGACGATGCACCGTCGGTGCATCGCCGATGCATCGCCGATGCGGCGCGATCCTCCGAACCATCTACTCGGACCCCATCCGGGAGGCCTCTAAACACACACACACACAAACACACACGCACGCTGAGCGCGTCGCCGCGCCGCTGAGCGCGACGCGGCGACGCGCTCAGCGGCGCGGCGTGGGAAGGTCGGGCGAACAGACGCGCGCGGCCTGACGCGGTCGCAAGGAGTGGAGATACCGGATCCGCCGATGGGAGGAAACACACATATATATATATACACAGATACATACATCTATACACACACACGCGCATACACACACGGACACACACACACACACACACACACACACACATGTCGTGCAGTTCCCTTGATCTTCCGCATCCCTCCTCTGTGACGCAGTTGAGGCTAAGACCCTGCTTCGGTCCCGGATGTGCCACGACTTCGTCACGGATTCGCTGTGGATGTTGTACGAGAAGGGCGTGACATTGGGGGTCGCCTCCCATCGACCTTGTCCTCGATTCTTCCTCTCCTCCTCAGCGTGGCCCCGCATGCGGCGACGGCATGGCATCTTGAAGTCGAATGAGAGGATTTGGTTTGATGGAAACGTCTTCGCGGCCCCAACCCAAATCTGCGAGTTAGCAGGCAAAGTGTGACAATTTGAGGGAAGTTGCGGGGCTGAGTGATGTCGCTAATGATCTTTCTCCTCCCTGCTCCCGGCGCTGGTGAGAGTCATCGCACGAGTTTGAGGTTGAACAAGTCGCTACGACGAGATGAGAAGGGGAGATGTAGGACGGAATATGAGATCGAAAGGGGACAAGCTAGAGGTTCAGGAGGGATTGGTGAGTCGAGGTTGAGGAAGTCGTGGCACCGACGACGACAGAGACGACAATGAGAGCGTCGAGGGCAAGCGAAACTAACGGAGAGGAACAGGATAACGCGCAGGTGATCTGACGCCAGCGGGGCTCGTAGAGCGGTGCAGGTCGTTTTCATGTCCGGGCTCATTTACAAGGCAGTTCGCCGAAGTCAGAAGCGGCGAAGCACGTGATTGGATCTCGTAGGAAGAAGTCTTGACGCTTCGCGCACCCCCACCAGCATTTTTGCGCTAATGTTGGCCGTTGCTTGTCTGCAGTGCCCTGACGCCGCCCGACCTGTTCCTCGCCGCGGTCGCGATCAAAGAAGTGCCCCCACCAGCCTATCCAAGAGCAGGCACCAGGCGAGTTTCCCAAATCAGGGATGTGTGGCGTCTTGGTGCAGTGGTTGCCGGTCGTGGTCGGCGGGGCTTGTATTACTCAAGAGGGGAAAAGAGAGACACAATTAATCGTCGATTCCCAGGACAATATTGGAAATTATGGGCACTGGGGGGGGAAGACGAACATCCAGAAAACATGCGAACATAGGGGGGAATGTTGTTGTTTGTGTGTACTTATTTGTGTGTCCTTGGGCCCCATTGAATTACGCCGTGCGTGCCCAGGGCCGCCTTGGTAGAGTGGTTGCCTGTCCTTGCTCGCCGTGCGTGCGCTGCTGTGGCCGCGCGAACACCGACGGCGCGCGCTGGCAAGCCACGACAGGCAACCACTCGACCAAGGCAGCCGCCGGAAGCGCTCGGCGACGACGACGACGACGACAACGACGACGAAGAGGAAGACGAAGCCGACGCTTAAGTCGGGCCTGTCCCTCTACAGGAGGAATATCCCAAAATGGTCGAACAAATAGTCTGGAGACATGTTTTTTTGTTGTATTGCGAAGGCCTGACGGCCGGTGCCGCCGACCCTGTTCGCAATGCGCAGCAAGAGATTACGAGGTTGCTCAAGGTCGGCTTGGCTGGAGCCCAGGGGAAGAGGAGTCCCAGGGGGGGGCGTCGTATCTGACCCGGGGGGGGGGTCGACTACCCCCCCCCCCCTCCCGGCGGGGGAGGGATCAAAGGGAAGGGGCTTCCCTTCGACTCAATTACGAGGTTGCTCAAGGTCGGCTTGGCTGGAGCCCAGGGGAAGAGGAGTCCCAGGGGGGGGCGTCGTATCTGACCCGGGGGGGGGGTCAACACCCCCCCTTCGCTCGGCGAGGGATCAAGGGGCTTCCCTTCGACTCAATTACGAGGTTGCTCAAGGTCGGCTTGGCTGGAGCCCAGGGGAAGAGGAGTCCCAGGGGGGGGCGTCGTATCTGACCCGGGGGGGGGGTCGCACCCCCCCCCCCCCCTCCCGGCGGGGGAGGGATCAAAGGGAAGGGGCTTCCCTTCGACTCAATTACGAGGTTGCTCAAGGTCGGCTTGGCTGGAGCCCAGGGGAAGAGGAGTCCCAGGGGGGGGCGTCGTATCTGACCCGGGGGGGGGGTCGCACCCCCCCCCCCCACCCGGCGGGGGAGGGATCAAAGGGAAGGGGCTTCCCTTCGACTCAATTACGAGGTTGCTCAAGGTCGGCTTGGCTGGAGCCCAGGGGAAGAGGAGTCCCAGGGGGGGGCGTCGTATCTGACCCGGGGGGGGGGTCGACACCCCCCCCCCCTCCCGGCGGGGGAGGGATCAAAGGGAAGGGGCTTCCCTTCGACTCAATTACGAGGTTGCTCAAGGTCGGCTTGGCTGGAGCCCAGGGGTTGCTCAAGGTCGGCTTGGCTGGAGCCCAGGGGAAGAGGAGTCCCAGGGGGGGGCGTCGTATCTGACCCGGGGGGGGGGTCGCTACCCCCCCCCCCCTCCCGGCGGGGGAGGGATCAAAGGGAAGGGGCTTCCCTTCGACTCAATTACGAGGTTGCTCAAGGTCGGCTTGGCTGGAGCCCAGGGGAAGAGGTCTCCCAGGGAAAGGGAAGGACAGAGACGACGAGTACAAAGAATGACGGAGATGACGGCTCGAACGGAAAAGCCCCTCACACACGCCGACAGGGTCGGCGGATTTTGTTGGTAATTGGGGGGCATTGTTTGCGTACAATCATTTGTCGCTCAAAATCTGCTTGTAGGGGGACACGCCCGGCCTAAGGCGACGCCGACGGCAAAGCCGACGCCGACGACAAAGCCGACGACGACGACGACGACGACGTCGACGACAGGAGTCAACCATCAACTTGGTATCGCTCGGACGTGAGCACTTTTTCTCGGCGGGGACCAGTAAGGAGCATCCTGGATCATCCTGCGGAAAACGCCACGCACGACACCGAAACGAGCACGGGGAATGGACGTCCGAGCGATGGCCAGAGGAGGCCTGCCCCAGGAGGCCTTCCCGAGAAGGCCTGCCCCGAGGACCCCCCTCTCCCCAAGAAGGCCTTACCAGAAGGTCTCCCCCCCCGCCCCGAGGACCCCCCTCCCCCGCCCCGAGGACCCCTCCTCCCCCTTCCCCAGAAGGCCTGCCCAGAGGACCCCACTCCCCCTCCGAGCGATGGCCGGTCAAGGCCTCTGCAGATTCTTTGCAACGGCCGCGTCCTGCAGGCCTCTCGGGGCCCCCCTTGGGGTCCTCTTTGGGGGGCCCTCTTTTGTGGGGCCCCCCTCGGGGGCCTGGGCCCGCCGGCCCCCCTCGGGGCCCAGGCATTGGCATTACGTCGGGCGTGTCCCTCCACAGGAGGACTGGTCCAAAAGAGTCAAAAAATAGTCATTGGTTAGCCAAATAGTCAAAAGTATTCCATGATGATCAACATAATCACAAGATAACAATCAGATAAGCCAGGGTACGAGTTGTTTAGATCATTGTTTAACTATGTTTGAGCATGTTTGGGGTATTTCTGATTTGCCTTCCAAAATCCGCCTGTAGGGGGACATGTCCGACCTAACATTAGCACCCGAGGGGCTTTCTTGGGCCAGTCCGGGGGCGGGCTTGGGGCGCTCTTGGGGCCGTCTCGGGGCCATCCTGGGCCCCTCCTGGGGCCCTCTTTCAATAGGGGAACCAACACTGACATAAGCATAAAAATATTGGGCCATCCTGGGCCCCTCTTGGGGCCCTCTTTCAACAGGAGAACGAACAATGACAGAAGCAGAAACTCGGAAGTCCGCGCGGATTTCTCGGATCGGCGGTGGATACCCCTACCTGGCGCGAGGACCTCCGAGTTGGTGTTCATGTCATTGCTCGTGCCCCTATTCAAGGGAGGAAACACCATCCGTACACGATAATTCGCGTTGACGGAACGGCCCTGGGCGTTTACTAAGCAGCATTGCCCAGTTCGATTCCTTCTGTTTGTGCGTTCACTACACGACTTCGCGCGTCGGGTTGATTATTGTGGGGGGATGTTCTGCCCTCTACTCTTGGACCATCTTGAAATCATGTTGAGGCCTTCAGAGCCCATCGGGGGAGGAAAGGCCAGAAGGCGAACCACAGGGAAAAGCCCATTGGTGTTGGATGATGCTGGCCTCCTGGGGGCTTCCTTGGGAGGCTCGGAGGGTACTTGGGGCGATGCTGAGGGCTCTGGGATGTATGCTGGAGGCTACCATGAGCTATCGTGGGAAATTGTGAGCGATCTTGGAGGCCATCTTGGGCTCGCTGGGGTCCTCTTGGAGCCACCTGAGGCCACAAAGGACCCTCTGGGGAACCCCTTCCGCGAAGGGGAAGAATGGGGTTCGCAGAACGAGCTCCTTGGCCCACTCACGCCCAGAGGGGGCTGTTGGACTACGCAAACCCAGGTTGGCCAGAGGGGTTCGGCCACTGGTCGTCCACGGGGTGTCGGCTGGAGGGTTGGGGATGGCTGGAGGGGTTGATGGGGGTAGCTCGTCGATAGCTCTGTCCACAAATTTCATCGCGCCACCATCGCAGAGCGGGTGACGTTCGGAAAACGACAGGATGGGCCCGGAGTGTCCTGGAGATTTCGTCTCGGATTTCGATGCCAATTCGTGAGGATTTTTTCGGACTAGGAATGAAGTTTAAAACAACACGCGAAATTCACTTCGTTTTTCACTCGCCGTTTCTGGGTTTTGCATTGACAGGAATCCACGCAACAATCCATTGCAGCACGTCTGCATGGTCGGTGCAGGGACAAATCGTGGTTGTCGTGTTCTTATGTTTGTTGTTGCTTGGATGCCTTAGCAAAACAGTGGGCGGTGAAGCCGCGGCGGATAAGACGGTCACCGAACACTTACGCATTAGGCATTACTTGTGGTACACTCTTGTATGCTTGAAGCCCGGGCCAGGCCACCCCCTGTTTATGCCTTATGCCGTTCATGAAATGGTTGCCGTCGATGTTTCATGCGTTTGAGGTTCCTCTTGCGGACGTTACGGCTCTAAAGTTGTTCGTGGCGGTTCTAATTCGTAGCAGTTGGCAGCAAGCACAGCTCGAATGTACGATTCTGTCCACTCCGCGATCAGCGACCACGTTCGCAGGTTGACACATTGAATGTGCAGTGAGTGGCCAACACCAGTAGCAGTGAGGGATATGGGACTCGGGGGAGGGGAGGAGGAAGATGATGATGATGATGAGGAGGAGGAGGACGAGGAGGAGGAGGAGGGGGAGAAGGAAGAGAGTGACAACGGCGAGAACGAAGAAGACGTTGATCACGAGGAGTCGATCTGCCCACCATGACTTACTTGTCGACACACACACACACCGCAGGCACAGGAGCCGATCCTCAGAGACCATATCATCATGTACGCCGAGGAGAGCTGGCCAGAAATTGCCGTCCGCTGACGTCCCAAGTGTATGACCAGTACTGCGGCAGTCCCCACTCTACGGTCAGGCGTTCGTGCCGCGCGGGCAGCGCAGGGCTAGCCCTGGATTCAAGGGAGGCAACACCAATCAGACCCGACGAGTGACGTTTACTACACGGCCATGGGCGTTTACTACGCAGCCCTGCCCTGTTCGATTCCTGCTGTGGGCGCGTTTACAAAACGACTCCGCGTGCCAGGGTGATTATGATTCGGGGGTGGACAGACCTCCCACCCTGACACGTCGATTAGTGAATTGTCCGTTTTCTGTTCTCGAGAGGATGCCGCGGCCGTCATTTTCCAGGCTTGCGCCCGCCAGGTTTGGGCCCGATGTCGTTTTCACTAAACCACGTTTTACTAAAGGGGGTTCTCTCCATCCCCGAAATATGGGGGTGGATGTTCTGCCCTCTACCCTTGGACCATATTGGAATCATTTTGAGGCCCTCAGAGCCCATCGGCAGAGGCAAGGCCAGACGGCGAACCACAGTGAGAAAAACCCAGTGGTGTTGGATGATGCTGGCCTCCTGGGGGCATCCTTGGGCGGTTCGGAGGGTACAGTGATGCTGAGGGCTCTGGGACGTATGCTGGAGGCTACCTTGAGCCACCGTGGGACATCTCCACGGTCAGGCTTTCGTGTCGCGCGGGCAGCGCAGGGCTGGCCCTGGATGAACTGGCGTCGGGGGTTCGCACCCTGCCTGTTCGGCACGTGTACCCGTCGGTCGTTGAAAGTAGTAGTATTTTTGGATTCCCAGAATCCAATCTACTTTAAGCGCCTTCCCACTTCAGCGATCGAGTGGCTTTACCTTTTTCGTCCGCCCAAGGGGGCGGAGAAAACCCAGGCTAGTTTCAACGCCTTCCTACTTCATGTGCCCGGAAAGGGCATAAGCCCAGGGTTCTTGTTTAGTAGGTTCACCCCCGGGTTTGACTTAGTGATTAATAGGTGTGAAATAATTGTCATTTGTAGTTTTGTTCGAGATGCGGGGGCGCCATAGCAAAATCAGAGGCAATGCGTGGTGCCGCTTGCTACATTTAGCTGTTTTCAAACATCGTCAGCCAACGGGAACTGCCTGATTTTCCAGAGCTTGAGGTGGGCCGGCGAATTTCTTTTGCGATCAATATCGAGGTCGAGGTGGGCCGGCGAATTAAAATTTGAGGGTGTCTCGAGCGAAACGCTTGTGTTTCAGAATTTGTTGAGGATGTCTCGGTCGAAACGCTTGTTTTGTGTTATATAGTGTCCTCTCCTGGGGACCTGAATTCAGAGGATCTCTCAAGTGAAATGCTTGTTTTCACGTGCCCAGGTCTTGAGGATGTCTCGAGCGAGACGCTTAGTTTCACGCCTGCAGGTTGCCCAGACAGATGTCTAGCATGAGGATTTGTTGAGGATGTCTCGAACCAGAGGCTTGTTCTCACGTGTCCTGGTCGCCCAGGCGGATGTCTAGCATGAGGCGGTGTCGAGGAAGTCTCGATCGAGACGCTTGTTTGCACGTGTCCAGGTTGTCCAGGCGGATGTCTAGCATGAGGATGTGCTGAGAACGTCTTGAGCGAAACGCGTGTTTTCGATACCCTTGGCATTGCAGCCTGGCATGTTGCCTGGCACGTCCCGCGGAGCGTCCCGTGGCGAGTCCCCCTGGCACGTCGCGCGGTGCACGTCCATTGGCTCGTTCCGTAGCGTGTCCCCTTGGCACGTCCCGCGGTGCGTGCCCATGGCACGTCCCCTGGCACGTCGCCTGGCGCGTCCCTTGGGACGTTCCGCAGCGCGTCCTCCTGGCATGTCCCCCTGTCGATTTTTGTTGGGCAGCTACTATCTGCTCAGGCAGCTCGAGCTTAAGATCAAGATCAGTTCGGTCAGGACTCGGATGCATAGAGGACTCGATCCACAACGCTATATAGAGCACAATCGCGTCATGGCACATCGCAGTTCAGCACGGCCCAGCACAGCACAGCCGTCGGCACGGTACATCAAGATCGATACACTCAACATTGCACCTTGCACGTTCTTTGGCGCGTTCCGTGGCGAGTCCTCGCGGCACGTCCATTGACACGTTCCGTAGCGCGTCTCCTTGGCACGTCCCGCGGCGCGTCCTCCTGGCATGTCCCCACGTCGACGAGTTTTGGGGCAGCTACCATCTGCTCAGGCAGCTAGAGCTTCAGATCCAGATCAGTTCGGTCAGGACTCGGATGCCAGGGAGGACTCGATCCACAACGCTATATAGAGCGCAACCGCGGCATGGCACACTGCAGTTCAGCACGGCCCAGCACAGCACAGCCCTCGGCACGGTACATCAAGATCGATGCATTCAGCATTGCATTTGCCCGTCGCCCAATCAGGTGTCTTTGGAACGTTGCCATGCCTTACATTTCTATATTCCTGTCCGGGTTCGTGGGTCGATCATGTTCTTTTCTCTTACCTACGTCATCAGCATCACCATCAGCATCATCCTAATCATCATCATCGTCATCAGCAGCATAAGCATCATAATCATCAGCCGCAGCAGCATCATCATCAGCATCATCATCATCATCATCATCATCATCATCATCATCATCATCATCATCATCATCATCATTTGTCTCTCCTCCCCCTCCTCGTCCTCCTTTTCCTCCTCCTCCTCCTACTCTTACTCCTCTCCTCCTCCTCCTCTTACTCCTCTCCTCCTCCTCCTCCTCCTCCTCCTCCCTCCTCTTCCTCCTCCTCGTCTTCCTCCCTCATCGTCCTCCTCCTCCTCCTCCTCCTCCTCCCTCCGCTTCCTTCTCCCTCCTCCTCCTCCTTCTCCTCCTCCCTCCTCTTCCTTCTCCCTCCTCCTCCTCCTCTCCTCCTCCTCCTCCTCCTCCTCCTCCTCCTCCTCCAGGCGTTTTGCGCTCGGGCAGTTTGGGTCGCCTGTTTCCCGCGAGACCCCAGCCGTTTTCTCGTGTTCAGCGGGCGGCGGCGCACATTTTTTCTTCATTTACTCCGCAGCGGGGGAGCCTCACAGCAGGCGCCCGCCAACTCCTGCCTGGCATAGGCGGCTGAGGCGGCGCGGGGCGGAGGCTCGCAGTGTCCTCCGCGCCTAGGCGGCGCGGATTCTGCTGCGCAGTCATCACGGCGAGTCCGACATGGCAGGGCAGAGTGGCAGAGGACGCTCATCCTCTCGCCAGCCGCCCCCCTGCCAACAGGTGGCGATGCGAGAACCCAGAGCGCCGATGCAGCGGGAACCTGCGGCGCTGGACGTGATGCAGAGGCAGCGCGAAGAAGGGTGGCACATCTCAGAAGGCTCCATGGTACCAGAAGGGTGCTGGCGGTGATGGCGTTGCTCCTGTTGCCAGTTCTCATTCTGCCCAGGGCACAGACAACCTAAGTACGCACCGGTGCCCTGGAGGCCTTGGTCAGATTCGCAGAGCAAAGTGGAGCTGAGTCCATGGCCAAGAAGTACCGCGGCACGATTGCATCCGGACAAAAGGCCGCCGCTTCCCAGCAGGAGCTCTCGGTCGAGGAGCTCAAGTCCATGGTGCTGCTGGCAGAGAAGAGTGGAGGCGGTGCAGCCGCCAAGAAGTACAAAACTCTGCTCGACAAGCACAAGTTATCGTGCTCGACGGTGCGCGCTCAGACCCGAGCGAATAAGGCGAACACGAAGGTGCTGCAGCTCACGAAATTGCTGGGCGATGAGCAGAGCACGCTCGCGAAGCTGCTCGAGCAGGTGGAGGAGCAGCGGGGTGCAGTGCAGCCCTTGCTCGCGGAGCTCGAGGCTGCGGAGCCGGAGTACAAGGCTGCGGTGGCGCCATTGGTTGCCGGTGCAGGCGCGGCGGAGAGCGAGCCCTCCAAGCCGAAGATGTCGCTGGCGAAGCGCATGGACGGCGAGCAATTGAACCTGGACCCGGGCGACAAGGGCCTTTTCGGCCATGCGGAGTTCGAGGCGCTTGGACCCGAAGCGCTGGAGGAAGCTAAGACAAGGAAGCAGGCCATGCTGGATAATTTCCGCAGCATGGCGACTCATGTCTTCGGGGCCAAGGGCGAAGCATTGCAGAAAGAACACCAGGCGCTGCAGGAGCGCCCGGCGGCCAAGAAGAAAAAAACGGACGAGGGGCAGGCCGCGCAGAGCGACGCCAAGTCGGAGGCGGAGCAGAGCGCGGCGGCAGGTGCAGCGGCGAAGGCGCCTGGCACGACGGCGGAGCTCAAGGCGCAGGCGAAGGCCGCAGTGGAGGCGGCCAAGGCGGCGGGCAAGGGCAAGGCGAGACCCCGCAGCGTCCATAGCCCCCAGCCGCGCGGCAGCAGAGGACGAGTGGAGCGCGCGCCAGTCGGGCGCAGCTCCACCCCAGTTTTGAACTACCTCCCTTTGCGGATGCGGGCGCAGGCGAGTGTGACTACTCGGTGGCCCGCGCGGCATCCTGCGCGACCCCCACCTCCCCACTGCCGCCCAGCACCGCGTCTACGGGGGCAAGTGGCGCCAGCGGTGCGACGCGCAGTATCCGAGTGACCGGGCGAGCGCGACCACTTGCAGGCGGCGGCTGGCCCCGTGGCAGCCGATTCGGCGACTGCGAGCTCCTGCTTCACCTTGCGATGAGCATCGCGGTGGACGGGGGCCAGCTCGACGTTGTCCGATTCTGAGGTCGCCTCCACCACGGGTGGAGGGTCCAGGCGCCGCTCTGCGCCCGAGTCAAGCGTGGCTATTTATGCGAATCACCCAGGGGGGAAGAGCAATACCTCGTCGTTTATCCGACGTTGTAGATCCCCCCCCCCAGGGCGCCTTGCGCGGAGGGCGCGTCCCTGAGAGTAGAGTCGTGCAGCGCTACCTGTTGGAACTCTTTCAAGGCGTGGCCGAACAGGACGGAGTCGCATGTGGTCTGCTTTCATGAACGCCACATCGCTAGCGAAGCGGCAATGCGCGAGGCGACGTCGCGGCGTGCACGGCATGAACTATCCTGGCGAAGGACCCAACCATATGCACTTGTGAGTACCGCAGTTGTGAATATCTTCTTCGGTGGAGCCCCCCTACGGGGCCACGAAACGCACGAGGGGGGTGCCGACATGGGTGTGCGGGACGCATGCGGGCACAGCCACTGGGGCCTTCGGTGGAGCTCCCTATGGGAGCACAAAACGTGCGAGGGGTCACGAAACGCGTGAGGGGTGTGCCGAAATGAGCGCGCGGGACGCATGCGGGCACACCCACTGGGGCCTTCGGCGGAGCTCCCTTTGGGGCCACGAAGCGTGTGAAGGGTATGCCGAAATTAGTGTTCGGGACGCATGCGGGCGGCAGCACTGGGACCTTCGGTGGAGCCCCTCTACGGGGCCACGAAACGTGCGAGGGGTGTGCCGAAATGGGTGTGCGGGACGCATGCGGGCACACCCATTGGGGCCGTCGGTGGAGCTCCCTATGGGACCACGAAACGTGTGAGGGGTCACGAAACGCGTGAGGGGTGTGCCGAAATGGATGTGCGGGGCGCATGCGGGCACACCCACTGGGGCCTTCGGCGGAGCTCCCTATGGGGCCACGAAACGTGTGAAGGGCATGCCGAAATGAATGTGCGGGACGCATTCCCTATGGGGCCACGAAACGCGTGAGGGGTGTGCCGAAATTTGTGTGCGGGACGCATGCGGGCGGCAGCACTCTGGGGCCTTCGGTGGAGCTCCTATGGGGCCACGAAGCGTGTGAGGGGTGTGCCGAAATGAGTGTGCGGGACGCATGCGGGCGGCAGCACTGGAGCCTTCGGCGGAGCTCCCTCTGGGGCCACGAAACGTTTGAGGGTGTGCCGAATAGGGTGTGCGTGACGCATGCGGGCGACAGCGCTGGGGCCTTTGGCGGCGCTCCCTATGGGGCCACGAAACGTGTGAGGGGTGTGCCCAATTTCGGTGTGCGTGACGCACGCGGGAGGCAACGCTGGGGCCTTCGGTAGAGTTCCTTATGAGGCCACGAAGCGTGTAAGGGGTGTGCCGAAATCGGTGCGCGGGACGCGTGCGGGCGGCAGCACTGAGGCCTTCGGCGGAGCTCCTATGGGGCCACGAAACGTGTGAGGGGTGTGCCGAATCGGGTGTGCATGACGCATGCGGGCGGCAGCACTGGGGCCTTCGGCGGAGCTCCCTCTGGGGCCACGAAACGTGTGAGGGGTGTACCGACTTGGGTGGGGGTGACGCATGCGGGGGGCAGCACTGTGGCTTTCGGCGGAGCTCCTATGTGGCCACGAAACGTGTGAGGGGTGTGCCGAATTGAGTGGGGGTGGCGCATGCGGGCGGCAGCGCTGAGGCCTTCGGCGGGGCCCATAGGGGGCCACGAAACGTGTGAGTGGTGTGCCGAATTGGGTGTGCGTGACGCATGCGGGCGGCAGCACTGGGGCCGTCGGCTGAGCTCCCGGTGTGCCGAATTGGGTGTGGGTGACGCATGCGGGCGGCAGCACTGGGGCCTTCGGCGGAGCTCTTATGGGGCCACGAAGCGTGTGTGGGGTGTGCCGAATTGAGTGTGGGTGACGCACGCGGGCTGCAGCACTGGGGCCTTCGGCGGAGCTCCTATGGGGCCACGAAACGTGTGAGGGGTGTGCCGAATTGGGCGTGGGTGACGCATGCGGGCGGCAGCACTGGGGCCTTCGGCGGAGCTTCTATGGGGCCACGAAACGTGTGAGGGGTGTGCCGAATTGGGTGTGGGTGACGCATGCGGGCGGCAACACTGGGGCCTTCGGCGGAGCTCCTATGGGGCCACGAAACGTGTGAGGGGTGTGCCGAATTGGATGTGGGTGACGCATGCGGGCGGCAGCACTGGGGCCTTCGGTGGAGCTCCTATGGAGCCACGAAACGTGTGAGGGGTGTGCCGAATGGTGTGGGCGACGCATGCGGGCGCAGGGCACTGGGGCCTTCGTGAGCTCCCTATGTGTGAGGGGTGTGCCGAAATGGGTGTGGGTGACGCATGCGGGCGCGGGCACTGGGGCCTTCGGTGGAGCTCCCTATGGAGCCACGAAACGTGTGAGGGGTGTGCCGAAATGGTGTGGGTGACGCATGCGGGCGCGGGCACTGGGGCCTTCGGTGGAGCTCCCTATGGGCCACGAAGCGTGTAAGGGGTGTGCCGAATTGGGTGTGGGTGACGCATGCGGGCGGCAGCACTGGGGCCTTCGGTGGAGCTCCGTATGGAGCCACGAAACGTGTGAGGGGTGTGCCGACATGGGTGTGGGTGACGCATGCGGGCGCGGGCACTGGGGCCTTCGGTGGAGCTCCCGATGGAGCCACGAAACGTGTGAGGGGTGTGCCGAAATGGGTGTGGGTGACGCATGCGGGCGCGGGCACTGGGGCCTTCGGTGGAGCTCCCTATGGAGCCACGAAACGTGTGAGGGGTGTGCCGAAATTGGTGTGGGTGACGCATGCGGGCGCGGGCACTGGGGCCTTCGGTGGAGCCCCCCATGGAGCCACGAAACGGTGTACTGGGTGGGTGAAGAGGAGAGGAGGAGAGGAGTTGAGGAGAGGAGGAGAGGAGAGGAGAGGAGAGGAGAGGAGAGGAGAGGAGAGGAGAGGAGAGGAGAGGAACGTGGGGCACCGTCTCTTCAAAACGAGGACCTCACACCACATGATGGTTGAAAATAAAAAACGATTATATCTCCAACACAAGCAAGCAAAGGCGAGGGCTCCTCGGAGGGCGTCGGCGTCCACCCGAAATCCCACGCGGGGCTGCGCGAGCCCCCGTGGGGCATCACCCTGGTCGAGGGGGGCGCGCGCAACGCCCGCGCATTTTCCTGGGGGGCCTTCCCTCTTAGCGGTTTCTGCGTATATGTGCGACAGCGAAGGCCTCTCGGACAGGGCTGCGGGCATCTTGAGTACTCTGGGGGCTGTGGCCAAGAGTTCCGGGACGGCAGTTATCGCGGGCGGCGATTGGATCTTTTCGCCGGGGCAATTGTTGGCCCCTGGGTTCGCGGCCAAATGGTGGGGGGGGGCCTGTCTGCCATCCGGAGGCTGGAACACGTTGGGTTAGTTTGTCTATTCGGGCGGCATATCCGAGGCTATCCAGTCGACCGAGGTGCTGGAGGATGCACCGCAGTCTCCGCAGAGGCCTGTGCCCCTCCAGCTCTACCTGCAGCAGGCCCAACTGAGTGCTCCATCGCTCCGAAAGCCACCTCCCATCCGCGGAGAGGCCCCAGGGGGCTGCGAGGAAACAACCGAACTGGGGCGCCCTGGAGGCCGCGGCTGAAGGTTTTGGGACGGCCCTCTCGGGCAGGATGGAGGAGGCGCAAGAAATGCTGGATTGGGCGCGCGGGGAGTGGGCCAATCTAGCGGAGTCTGAGCTGTGCGATTTGGCCCAGACGGAGTTTTCTATGTTAACGAGGCCCGCCGCAAGCCACCCCAGCTGCATTGGGCACTCATCATCACGACCACGAGCCCACCGTGCAGACATCCGCGGCTGCGTGCAAGGAAATGGGTTTGCCGAGAGCTGCATGGCCGTTTAGGCGAAGGACTGCAGGGCCCTGGATATCCGAAAACGAGTTCGCGATCCTCCTGATTATGTGGGTTCAGTGGCTGACGGTGACTTTTAAGGCGCGTCTGGCAGCCGCGCAGGCGGCGGCTGAGCTGTTGCCCGCGTTCCAGTCCAGCAGCGTAGAGGATGTGGGCAGCAGGCAGCTGCAGGCCTCCGACTGCCACGAGCGGGCGCGGTCTTTCCCAGCGACCCCCAAGGCCGAAGCCCGACGGTCAGGCGAGAACGGGCGGAGAGAATGGCTTCTCAGCAACATAAATTAGGGGGCCAGGAGCGCGCATGTGGCCTCCAAGGAGGCCCCTGGTTGGACGCCATGGCTACTCTGTCGGCGGGGGGCCCGGCCCTGTCGAACCCTCTGAGTCTCCTGAGCCAGGAAGCCAGGGCGCGGGCCGCCCTGTGGGAAGCCACCAGCGAGAAGCCCAATCGTACGCTTCAAGAGCCCTGCCGACCGCCTCGGGCAACGTCGGCGGCGTACACTGCACGCACGGCGCTGGCAGTGGATGGCTTTCACATGCGGCGCTATTCGTGGCTCTCTGATCCTGCTCTGCGCGTGGTCTCTTTATTGTTTGCGGTATTTAGTCACTTCGCTCATTCCGCCGGCCCTGGGGCCCTCTTTCGGGCCTCTTGGGGGCCGCCCCTTGGCGGCGTCTCGGGGGCCCCCAGGGCCTTCCGGGGTGCCCTTGGGGGGGGCGGGAGGGGGGGCAGTCGATTGCGGCTCCCCCCTCGGGCGCCGCGATCCTCGTGAGGGGTGTCGAAATGGCCCTCCCATGACGCGCTCTGGGGGGATCTGAGCGGATGCGCGCATTCTCTCTGCTGGCAGCGCTGTCGCTTCAGCCGCGGACGCAGCGCGGCGACAGTCGACTCGCGCAGAGATTAGCGGGAAGAAGGGGGGAGCAAACAGCTCTCTTCGTCTAGGTTGGAGTTGGAATGCAGGAGGAACGGATTCCCAATGCATGTTGATTGCGCATCTGTGCCTGACCACGTACAGATATGCTCGTGTTATCTGCCTGGCCCCTGCTGCGGCGGGACCTTGCTTCGCTTCCAGAGTAGTTGCGGGATGCCCCATGGCCGCAAGGTTCGTTCGGGCATGCCTCCGGGGGCCCCTCAGCGCGATGAGACTTCCTCGGGGTGTTTCCCTGGTGCAGTTCATCGATGATTCGGGCCTTGGCTCCGCGGGCACGGCTGAGGATGTGATCCAGGGCGCGAAGCCGGGAGCTGTGCAACTTGAGCATGCGCTGGCGCAGGCATGCGGTAGCTCGATATCGCAATCCAAGGCTGGGCAGGGCAACTCTGCGTGCCCCGATGGCCATGTCGCAGGAGTTTTACATGTTCTGTTCTGGCGAGCGCGCAGGGTCCCAGCGCGACAGCGCAGTCGATCTTGGGGTCGACTTCGCTGCGGGGAGGTCTAGGCGGTAAGCTCACTTCAAGAAGGCTGTGCGCGGGGTGTCGGGGCCTCTCCCCCGCGTTGTGCACGGGGCTGGGGCACGCGGAATCTCGGGCGGCGAACTCCACGGGACCAGGCAGCAAGCGGGGGCAATCATGCGCCTAGCTGCAAGGGCAGATCATTTACGAGCCTTCTCACATTTGAGCACGAGCCCACGCGGCTGGCGGCGGTTGCTCCTACCGCTCGTCATGCGAAGGAATTGTGGCGCGCTCACTCGCGGGCTCACCGATGGTCTTTTCCATTTCGTGAGCTCCGAGAAGCGTGGCATATGCTTCGCAGCAGGCCTGAGCCGACGTCTCGGGGGATGGTCGCAGGGCCATCCTCGGCGACGCGGGTGTCTTTGAGGCGCATCAGGTGGAGGGCGAAGGATTGGGTGGCCGTCGTAAATGACTTCTGGAAGGAAGTCATTCTCACGGAGGTATGCCCAGCTTGACTGAAGTTGCTGCTGCGACAAGCCGTGCTGCGGGAGCTCGAGCGTCGTGCGGCGGCCTATTCGAATCTCGATTGCCAGCGCCTGTGCTACGATGCGGTCAACACGGTGCTGAGGTCCCTCCGAGTGCCCCCGTCAGGTCGCGCCGCTGTTCGAACGATCGGATGCAATGCCAGTTGGACGAAGGTGAAGGCCAAGAGTCTCGGTTACCAGTTGGCTGGCGTCTCCTGTTCTTCGCGAGGGCAGGAGCCACGCACAGTGTTGCGCAGTCTGTGGAGATGCCCATGCCAGGAGGAGACAAGGAATGAGAGTCTCGCAGGAGGCGCGGGATCTCTGACAGCATGGACCACGAGATCGCTCAGGACCTTCTTCTCGCCCGTGGATTGTTTCCGCATCCAGGTGACTATTGGCCGCGCCCCGACCCGACGGGAAAGGCGCGCAGGCAGTGGGAAGAGAACGAGGGGCAACAGCAGGAGGAGGAGCACATGATCAAGGGGGAGGTGTTCATGGACGGCAGTTGCGACAAAAATGAGATACCAGAATGAAGTCGGGCAGGCTGTGGGAATCCCGTTTTCAGTGCGGATCGTAAGCTCATCGGGAGAGTTTTCGGCGCGGACTATGGGGCCTTGAACCAGACTGCCCAGGCGGGCGAGTTTTCGGCCTTTGGTCGGCTGGACCAGTTCCCCGAAGGAGAAGCCACCCTGTATTCTGATTGCCAGAACGTGTGTGCGCAGGCTCGGAGCCCCTGGGTGATCAGATGTCGCACCAGCGGCCGTGCGCTGGACCTGTCAGTTTTGTTTTCCTAAGCGGCAGTGGGTCAGATCGGTCAACAAAGGCAAGGCGCACCTGTCTCTGGAAGAGCAAGGTGTGCCAGTGAGCGAGATGTTCCCCCGCAGGGGGAACTTCCAAGCCGGTCAGGCTGCCAAGGCTGGATCTCGCCTCCACGATTCTGCGAATCTGAACATGGCCGATGCTCGGCGTAAGACGAGACGGGTCGCGCGCGCTGTATCTAAGTTTGCCGCAACGTTGCTCTTTGAATGGCCGAAGCTCGACCTCAGTGGAACGAGCTCTGTCCCCCTACCCGACCGAACTTGGGCAGGAGAAAGGGTCGCCAGCACGTGTGGAGTTTCACCTGTGGACGCCGGCGATGTAGTGTGTGCGTGAAAGGCTTCTCGGTCAACTGTCCGACCCCAAGTCTCGGGACGTCTTGGAGATTTGGAAGGTTGGGATTTCGGAGAGATGGAACGTCTAGGCCATTTTGTGGTCGGTGTGCCGTGTTCTGACGGTGGGATCCTCTATGTCTGTACGCACTCTGTTTCTCATGTTGGACCGGGTTCAAGCAAGAAGTCCCATTTGATGCGCAGGTGCGACAATTCCAAGACCCCACAGAAAAAAACAGTTGTGGAACCGAACGTTGCGTGGCCATTACCCCAAACACGGCTCGTCCATAAAACTGGGCGCTGAAGGCATAAGTTGAAGTTGCTGATGTTGAAAGATCCCCCCTCCTCCTCCTCCTCCTACTCCTCCTCCTCCTCCTCCTCCTCCTCCTCCTCCTCCTCTTCTCCTCCTCCTCCTCCTCCTCCTCCTCTTTTCCTCCTCCTCCTCCTCTTTTCCTCCTTCTCCTCTTTCCTCCTCCTCCTCTTTTCCTCCTCCTCCTCCTCTTTTCCTCCTCTTTTCCTCCTCCTCCTCCTCCTCCTCCTCCTCCTCCTCCTCCTCCTCTCCTCCTCCTCCTCCTCCTCCTCCTCCTCCTCCTCCTCCCTCCTCCTACTTTCAACGCCTTCCGACTTCATGTTTCTACCTACATCTTCCGACCGATGGGTATCTGCTGTCTCGACCACCAAGCCAGGCGGGGGCGTGTGCACCGGTCCTGTGCAGGGTGTGGCCGGCCTGGAGCGGCCACAGCCGGCTTGCAGCCAGATGCTTCTCATTGGCTCGTTGATTCGTTGACCTTTCTCCCCTCCTCTTACACGGAGGCGATCCTCGCCCTCGCCATCATCGTCATCATCGTCGTCGTCGTCCTCACCATCATCGTCATCAACATCAACGTCATCAGCACCATCATCATCATCATTCATCATCATCAGCATCAGCATCAGCATCAGCGTCAGCATCATCATCACGATCGTCATCATCGTCATCGTCATCATCATCATCATCATCAGCAGCATCATCATCATCGCCATCATCATCATCAACAACATGAGCAGCACCATCATCACCATCGTCACCATCATCGCCATTATCATCATCATCATCATCATCATCATCATCATCATCATCATCGTCATCGTCATCGTCATCATCATCATCGCCATCATCATCATCAGCATCATCAGCACCAGCATCATCATCACCGCAATCAGCATCACCATCACCAGCATTATCATCATCATCATCATCTCCACCAACACCATCATCATCACCATCAGCATCATCATTATCATCATCATCATCGCCATCATCGCCACCATCGTCATCAGCATCATCATCGCCATCATCATCATCAGCAGCAGCATAATCATACTCATCACCATCATCAGCATACTCATCATCACCACCGTCGTCGCCACACTTACCATCAGCAGCATCATCAGCATCATCAGCATCATCATCATACTCATCAACATCAACATACCAATATTCATCGTGCAATCACATAATCAGAAAATGTTCTACAACAGCATGATCATCATCATCCGCATCATCCACAGCATCGCTTGTTATCATTTGCACCGCCACCAACAATTAGCATCATCGCCACCATCAGTATCATCATCACCACCATCATGATCACCAGCCTCATCACCTTCATCACCATCGTCGTCAGTATCATCAGCATCATCATCATCACCGTCGTCGCCGTCGTCAACAACAGCATCATCATCAGCAGCAGCATCATCATCACCATCAGCAGCATCATCAGCACCATCATCATCACCATCATCATCATGATCTGTCTCTCCTCCCCCTCCTTCTCCTCCTCCTCCTCCTCTTCCTCCTCCTCCTCTCTTCCTCCACCCCCCCTCCTCCTCCTCCTTCTCCTCCTCTTCTCTCCTCCTCCTCCTCATCCTCTTCCTCCTCCTCCTCTCCTCCCCCTTCTCCTCTCTTCCTCTTCCTCCCCCTCCTCCTCCTCCTCCTCCTCCTCCTCGTCTCTCAGCATTCGCTGTGCGCGGTCCCCACTCCACTACGCACCGCGCCTGGCCCTCCCGCGCGCCACCAGGCCCCGACGTGCAGGGCTGCCCTTTCCCAAGGGCGCAGGGCTGCCCTTTCGCAAGGAGGAGAGGAGAGGTGGAGGCCAAAGAGGGGAGAAAGGAGGTGGGAACCTCCTCCTGCCTCTCTTCCTCCTCCTCCTCCGCCTCCCCTGTCCACCCCGCCTCCTCCCTCCCCACTCGTCCTCTCCCCCATCGCCCTGCCGTGGGGCCCTTCGGCGACCCTCGGCAGCCTCCGCCGCCGACGACGGCGGCGACGACCCGTCGGCGGCCAGGAGGCAACGGCGATCGGCACGCTGCCGGACAGCGGCCGCAAGGCTCGGGCCGGACGAACCCAGACATGCTCGCGGCGGAAAACAACATCGAAACGGATGGTGTTGTTCCTCGTTCTCGGCCTGTCTGGGGGCCCTTGCCCGGCCCCAGGACTTTCAAAAACGAGGCAGGAGGAAAAGCCGATCCCAGGGACAGGGTCGGGACTTCCGGGGACCGCGCATGCACAAAGGTCAGGACGTCGCATGCTTGTGGAAAGGGGGAGGCGACATGTGCTACCTGCAGCTGGTCTATGCCCCGCCGAGAGAGGCCCCTTCCCTCGGTGCTTTGCCGCCTCCGGCGCCAGGAGGCGCCCGGAGAATCGGTTGCGAGAGCCGGTTCGCTAACTATAGCTCGGGCATATCCTCCTACAGGTGGATTTTGGACGACACATCGCAATATTCCAAACAGAATCCAAAACAGTCAGAAATAGTCGAAAAATCGTCCCCATACTATTTCGCACTATTTTGAATATTCCTCCTGTAGAGGGACATGCCCGACTCAACGCTAACTCCTGCCCTTGCTATTCCCCCCCTTCTCAGCCGCGCGCAGAGGGGGTAGGGTGGAGGGGGGAAGGCTTCGCAGAAGCACCCCTGCTTTTCAGAAGGCGCGGGCCTCACATATCTACAGACGAGGCCCGCGCCTTCTGAGAAGCAGGGGTGCTTCTGAGAAGCCTCCCCCCCTCCGCCCTGCCCCCCCTCTGCGTGCCGCCGACCTCCGTCTGGCCCGAAAGGTGCGCCAGTGGCTCCGCTACTTGCGCTGCCTCCAGCTCTTCCTTGAGGCCCGGGGGCGGGGCCAGTCGCGGGGCCTCCCGTGGGAAGGGAGAGTGGGGGAGGCGAGAGGAGAGGAGGAGGGTCGAGGAGGAGGAAGGCAAGGGAGGAGGAGGCAGGAGGAGGCAGAAGGATGAGGAGGCAGGAGGAGGAGGAGGAGGAGGAGGAGGAGGAGGGGGAGGAGGAGGAGGAGTATGAGGAGGAGAGAGGAGGAGGAGGGAGGATCAGGTGAGAGGAGAAGAGGAGCGGGAAGCCCAGGCGGCAGAGCAGCTCCAGCAGTGGGCGAACCAGTTGGATGCCGCCTCCTCGCGAGTCCTGATGTTCTCTGTAAGCGCGTGCAGTCTTGCCGTGTTGACAAGACGAGACGGACCTGCGACATCGGAGAGAGGAGAGAGGCAAGCTAGGGGCGCTCCCGCCGTACCTGACGCCCTCCCCCATCCCTCCCATCCCTTCCCACTGCATTGATCCCCTGTTCGCAGAGTCGGGCGTCGGGGAATAC
>CAUYUJ010011714.1:427296-429796 GCA_963575745.1 Prorocentrum cordatum | reverse complement strand
CCTGCGCTGAGATAGCTCGACCTCGGCCTTGTATTAAGTCGGGTTCGTCCCTCTACAGGAGGAATATTCAAGAGTTGTCAACACATATGATAGGGACAATGTTTTAAATTTTTCTATATAGCAATTTAGGAGCATGTTCTAGGTATCTATTTTTCGTCGAAAATCCCCCTTAGGGGGACACGCCCGACCTAAGCCTTGTAGGAGGCTCCGCGCCGCCCTGTGGCGCGAACGCCGTCCTGGCGGCTGCCGCCGCGCTGGCGGCCGAGGCTGGCCAGCCCAGCTGGCCGGGCGGCGCGGGCAGGGCGCCGGCCGTTGCGCGGCCGCTGGCGGGGCGCCGGGGCGCGAGGAGGAGGCCCAAATCAGCGTCGTGCTCGTGGTGATGGGCACCTTTCCTCCTCCTCCTCCTCCTCCTCCTCCTCCTCCTCCCCTCTCCTCCTCCGCCCTCCTCCTCCTCCTCCTCCTCCTCCTCCTCCTCCTCCTCCTCCTCCTCCTCCTCCTCCTCCGTTGCGATGAACGGTACGGAAAGAATGGGTACAATGCCCAACAGCAGTTCCTGTCCATTTTGAACAGGACTCGCTGTCCACGCCGCCGCGGCCTGTGCCCATTCGAGACAGAAGGCCACCTGCCCAACAGCGGCCGCTGTTGGTTTGGGACAACATGTGTTGTGGGGCATTGTACCCATTTTTCCCCCACCCACTTCGGGCATCCAAAGGCGATGGACAGTGGGTGGGTCAGGGCGTGCACAGGCTCGCTGTCGGTTGCAGGAGAGGGCGACGCGACGGCTGCGCGCAGCGGCGCGCAACGGAGAGGGTCGCTCACAGCGGCGAGGACCAGACCATCATGATCAGGATCGCCGCCAGCCTGCCACGATGAAGAGATGTGCACCATCCCTCCTGACGATTCCTGGCATGGCGTGCGGTGTTCGGCGGAGCAGTTCTGGCCCCCCGCAATACCACCGAATACATCAAACAGGATGCGCCCTCGAGCGGACTAGAAATTGACCCGCCGATTCCGCCCATTCCGCGCGGTCACAACGGCGAGTTTGGATTGACGAGAAGCCTCGCCACGGCAGTGACGACCTGCCAGCCCATTTTGCATTGCTCCGTCCGGTCTGGGCCCGCGGCGATGTCCATCATGATGGTGTTGTGGCGACGAGGGTAGTGATAGAAAGACGGCAAGGGTCGTTCGCTTCCGCGCGCCTCGCCTCACGCGCAGCCAAGGTTCGAGCCGCCCGCCGCGAAGCCTTCCTGATCGGCATCGTGCCCGTCGCGAGAATTGCCGCCGCAGCCCGCGCGTCCGCGCGCCCCCTTCGCGCCTGCGCGGGCCCCCAGGGTCTTGGCATCGCTCGGACGTGTGCATTTCCCCTTCGGCGAGGACCATCGAGGCGCATCCTTGACAATTTGGCGAAAAAAACACGCACGAAACCGAACAAAACACAGGGAATGGACGTCCGAGCGCGATGGCCAGGGGTTGCACCGCGCGCCGACCGAAAGTCGAGCCCCGATGAGGTCCTCCCTGCGTGCGCGAGGCTCCCGCGGACGGCTGGGCGCGCCCAGCCGAGGGCGGGGATGCGCCAGACGCAGTAGGGAAAAAACGCACAGACATAGCTAATTAATCGTCGACACAAACGCACACAAACAAACACACAGGAGGGAAAATATGGGAAGTGAGAGGAAGAAGACAAAAACCCAGAAAGTATAGGAAAATAGGGGGAATCCTGTTCTTTATGTATATTTATTTGCGTGTCCCGGGGCCCCTTCACAGACAGGCAGCAGTTCCAGGAGGCCCAGGAGCAGCTGGAGAAGATGCGCGCGGGGATCCTCGGCCGCGGGCGGTCGTCCGCGCGTCGCGGGGGGCGGCCGGGTCAACGCTCTGAGCCGGCGATCGTCGAGACAAATCGAAATCGTGGCACAAACAAACATAAGCATGATTAATCTGCGATCCGCACGGATTTCCCGGATCGGCGCTGGACTCCCCTCCATTGCGCGCGGAGCACGCGTCGCCAGGGGTTCCAGCGCGCAGATCCGAGAAGTCCGCGTGGACCTCTGAAAGCCGAAAGTTCGAAGTTCATGTCATTCTTTGTTCCCCAATGAGAGAGCCCCGACACTGCCTGGCGCCCGACGTTGGTGATTGCCGACGCGCGCGCACTTGCTTGGACGGTTCTTTGTTCCTGGGACGCTGCGACACGACGAGGCGTGTATATAGCTATATCTATATCTATATCTATATCTGTATATCTATATATATATATATATATATATATATGTGTGTGTGTGTGCGCCGGCGGAAGAGCATCGGGGCCGCCAGGAGTTTGCCTGCGCCCTCCACGGGGGTTCCGGGGCTCACTTTCCATATGTTTTTCACATGGTTTCGGCGTTCCAGGGCCTCCGAGGCGCCAGTTGCGACCCCAGACCTCTGGTTGACCTTCGGACGGAGGCCCAAAACCAGCCCCAGAGCGCTCCAAGACGGCCCACGACGCCTCCTACACCGCACCAAGACG
>CAUYUJ010011714.1:367296-422296 GCA_963575745.1 Prorocentrum cordatum | reverse complement strand
GGGAGAGGGAACTTAGCAAGAGAATGAGCCCGTCGGGGTCAAACGGCGCCAGCGGCCTTGCCGTCAAGATGCCGCGGGAAGATCCGACTGCGGCTGCTGCGGAGGGGTTCGATGGCGACGCAGTCTGGGCGGCTGATGAGGAGGTCAGGCGACGCGGTGCTCTGGGCTGGCACCCGAACGTCGCTCGGTTAGTCGACGCGGTCCCGTTCAGGCAGTTGACGGCCAGGGGAAAGTCAGAATTGCAACAGTCGTAGCACAAGACCTGGGACTGGTCGGTCCACATCGGCCTCGTGTTCGAGCTGCGCGAGATCGACGTGCGCCAGTTCCTCCACAGATCCGCCATCACACAGGGCGGCATGCGACGCGCCCTGACCAGCGCCCTCGACGGGCCGCAGTTCATCCACCGGAGAGGCTGCGCGCATTGCGGCCTGAAGCCAGCAAACATCTCCACGCGAGGGGCGATCCACTTGCGCGGTTGCTTCGGGAAAGAGTCGCTGACGCAGCGGGCGCACGGGGATCGGGGCCCAGCGGCGCAGCCCCCCCAGAGCGAGACGGAGCTCCAGTACCAGATCCCGAGATCCTTCGAGGCGCGCGGGTGAAGCGTCGTTGGCTACAACAGTTGGGAGACCAGGGTTGAGTTCTCATCGACTTGGTCAGAGCTCGATTGACATCTAACCGACTTTGTTAGATCTCTTATTGGCCTCTAACCATGTTGGTTAGAGCTCGGTGTGAGATCTAACCGACCTTGTTGGATCTCGTTTCGAGCACTAACCACCTTGGTTAGAGCTCGATTGGAGATCTAGCCGACCTGTTTAGATCTCGAGTTGAGCTCTAACCGCCCTTGTTAGTTCTCCACTTGAGCTCTAACGTACCAGGTTAGATCTCGATGCGAGCTCTAGCCGACCTTGTTAGATCTCCAGCTGAGCTCTAACCGACCATGTTAGATGTCGATGCGAGCTCGAACCGCGTTTGTTCGATCTCGATTTGGGTTCTCACTGCCATGGTGAGAACTCGAATCGCCAACCCACCCTTCTCCCCATTCAGGGGTCGTCGTCCTGCCGCAACTCCTCGCCCCTGCCCCCTGGAGGTCGTCAGCCTCGCTCCCCATCTCCTCTTTGCACCCTTCTCCTCAGGCGTTGATCCGCGATCTCGGCCGCGGGGAGATGGCGGACCACCACGTCAGGGTGAACAAGAAGTTGAAGCCCACCGGCCACGAGATCCGCGTGGGCACGCCTCAGCACAGGCCTCCAGACGTCTTCTTAGGGAACCAGCGCGTCGCAGGAGAGTTCGACGCATGGCCTCTCGGGCGCGCGGCAACGGAGTTGCACTCGCGTCAGCCGCTCTCACCCCCAGAGAGGCCGATCTCCATGGACTTCTTGCAGGCCGTCACCGAATATGCTCGGCGTGGCGCTCGTCCGCCAGAATGACCGTCGCTGAAGCCAGAACCCAGAGCTTCCTGCAGCCGCCAGGCCAGGAGCTGCGCGCCCGCGTGGCCAGGCAGCAAGGCAAGAACGGGTTCGGCACGACAGCGGAGGCAGACCTCGACCCATATTTGCTCCACTTCATGCAGACATGCCCCAGCTGGGACAGCCTGGCCGAGAAGCGCCTGCTGACGGGAGCTACCGAATCGAAATGCGCGCGGAAGGATGAGGCGGCCCTGGGCTTGCAAACCGTGATCGCAGGCATCGTGGACGAAGATGGCCCCCCGAAGTGCCGCAGAATGAACAACGACGCGATCTTGTAGCTATGCCCGTCGACGCGCTTCGCCGCTTTCGCGCGGGCGATTCGGAAAAAGTGGCGCCCTCGGCTGAAACAGCTGGGATACAAGATGCGCGCGGCAATCGAGCACGACCATATGCCATCGGAGACCTACGGGAAGAACGGGGCGCCCATCTTGAAGAGGAACTTCGCCGACAACGCGTTCGCGCGCGCCTCCATCCAGCTCACGCAGCCAGGCGCACGGGACGATGGGTGGCACACCGATTGCGGGCGCAGCCCGTTGCACGCGTCGATGACGCCGTTCGGGACACGCTCCGTGGAAGTGAAGGTTGAGGGCCAACCACAAGTCACCCTCAAACAAGTGCCTGGCTCGTTCTACGCGGGCAACCTATCGGCCCACGAGCACGACGTCCGCCGCCACGAGGAGTGCGAGCACACCTGCGACGGAGCGGCTGTAACAGCCAGGGGCGACGACGGAGCTGCTGACCAGAACCATCGCCTGCAGATCGCCATCGCGATCCGCTCCGACGTGTTCCCCGACTTCAGGGCGCGCAGGATCAGCTCCACGCCGGGCCCTACGGAGTTCTTCCGCGTCGTCAACTACGCCGTGGCCGAGCATTTGTCCGATGTCCCCGTGGCGCCCCCTGGCCTGACCGAGGTGCTGACCGAACTTGCGCGCGCTGACCGCATCGGGCAGCGACATGCCACCGCTGCTGCCGGTGATAGCGACCAGGCACCGCCGGCGGCTCGACTGCAATAGTCCTGGACCCTTTTTCTGACGGAGGCCTCGAGTTTCGATGGCTTCAAAAACACGACGGAGAGGGGAGCCCTCGGGCTCACGGATGCTAGCGGGAGCTACGTCAGCCCCGACGCTCACCGACACTGTTGCCGCATTTGCGGCCGCCGACCTGGGGAACGAGTATGGTGTGCATACTGTGGGCGGCCTGTTGGCCCTGCATGCTGCCTCCTTGGTGAATTTCCGCGAGTCGTTCGGACGGGCGTTCGCATGGTGGCACAGCTCACTCGGACGCAGGTCATGTGAAAAAGATCAGCGTCATCACGAACACCACCTTCATCATCGTCAACGTCATCGTCATCTTCACCATCATCAGCGTCGCCGTTCATCGTCATATTTAACGCCATCGCCATCAGTAGCGCTATCGTTTCCAAGCCGTCACCATCGTCATGCATGTCATGATCCATGCGGGTAATATCCGATGATGATGGTGGCGGTGACGACGGTGACGATGGTGTTGAACACAACTATAAGGATGACGAGGGCGATTGCGCGGACGATGATGATAATGACGTTGATGATTAATGATAAGAATGATGTTGGTGATGAGCACGGTTTCGAGGTTGAGTCGGTTGAGTCCGAAAAGCCCGCCCTAAAGACAGCCTGTTCATCCACATGTGTGGGCTTGGTCGGGGTGATGCCTGGACCATGGATCGTGCGATCCAAGCAGGATCGCACGATCCATGGTCGCTAGCTGATCGGCACGACCTGTGTCCTCTCTGCAAAGCTGCTTCAGATTCGATGGATAATCGTTTATGGTGTTGTTCGGAGGTTCGACCGCTTTGGGGCGAAATGGCGGACCATGAGGTTAAAACCTGCTGCCAGAGCGACCGACCAGGACGATCGGCAGCAGCTCTTTCTTTATATTGGAGCTGTTTCCCACGCCCAGGCGACGCGTGGCTTCGCCCTCGCAGCGAAGGCGGAGCGCGTGCGTCTTGGGCCGGCGCCCCAAAGAAAAAGGACACCAACGTGTCGGGGGACATCTCCATTGACGGAAGTCGCGAGCGCAACAGAATTAAAGAGTTGGCTCGAGCAAGCTTGGGTTTTACAGCCCACTCTGAGTTTGGGGAGCTGTTGTGCATTGTTGATGGGCACATCTGGGCCCATCTCCCCAAAACCAGCGAAGCGGGGGAGTTCGGGGCCGTGGAGGCCGCCTCTCACCGTATTTCGGGGCCGTCTAGGGGGCACCCCGACTGCTCGAATGCGGCCCAGGCCATAGGGGGCCCCAGGCCTCGGCAACTCTCATGCAAACGCCCCTGCGCTGCCATGCTGTTTCCGGCCCTCTCTGCACCGTGGGTGGATTTCAGGAAGGTGAAGGCCCGCGCGCGGGATGGCGATGTCCACTCGTCCCAGGGCGCACGTTTCAAGACAGGCAATGATGCTGCCGATGCGGCGGCCAAGCTTGGTCTCAGACCACACCCGAGGCCAACCGACCACGAGCGCGAGATTTGACGCTGGCAACTACGAGTTTGAAAAACTGCGGTCAAGCTAGGAACACGGCCCCTTCCTGCGTGGCCGCGGCTGGACCTTTTTGGGCGTCGCGCGAATTAACTATTAAGGCCCCCAGGGAGGCCAGAGTTGGTGTTCCCACGATCGATCGCATTTGGTCGTGGTGCAGAACATACTGGAGGTGCGACCCTTGTTTGCGTTTCAAGCGTCAGAATAGCCGCCCCTCGCCGTCTGGTTGTTCTGGAGAGGCCCCCTTGTCGCTTTTCGGGGTGAAGGAACGAGGATCACAGTAGATCATAAGGTAATACCACATAGCAGAATATGTTATTATGATGATATACAACCTACGGCACTATAACACAACATAGTACAATTCAGCCCACTATAAAACAATATAATGAACGTAACATATCATATCACCACATGATTTATACAACAAATCGCCATATTATAACATTGTGTAAGAAATTTCCATACATTCAAAGCAGGCTTGGTATTCCCTGACGTCTAGTGGCTTACAATCCTTGAATGGTTGTGCGAATCGGTTGCAGTGCGCGTATCTGTTGGCGTTCGTTGGTTGGTTTAGGGTTCCAGACATGTCATTGCAAGTTGAAAGTTTGTTGGGTCGGGAGGTTATTGTTCGGCACAGATTCGCGGGCTTCTTTGCGGTGGAAGCTTCACATATCTGTTACGCATGCGTTCAGCAAGTTGCTCGGCATTCGTGGGTTCGTCCGATTTCAAAAATTTGATAATGTGTTATTCTCATGTATTCGGGAAGCTGTTCGGCATAAGCTCGCGGGTTTGCCGCATCGCCTTCCTCTTCCTCCTCCTCCTCCTCCTCCTTTCCTTACTCCCCTTGATATCGCTCATCCTCCTCCTCCCCCTCCAACCCGCAGCGCCGAACAGAAGCATAGACGTGTCCCTCTTGGTTTCGCTCATCCTCCTCCCCCCCATCCTCAATTCTCGTCCCCCCCCTGCCTCCTTCTGCCCGTGTTTCTCCTTCTTCCCCCTCCTCCTGCTCCCCCGCTTCCTTCCCCTTTTCGTCCCCAACTCCCTCCCCTCCCCTCCCCATCCTCCCCCCTCCCCGCACCCTCCCTCCCTCTATCCCATCTCCCCTCCCTGCTGTGCGAAAACATATCCGTATGAACGGCCTCGCGGGCCAGGCCCTTGGGCCGCGATCCCGCGGATACGGTGCGTTTGTTCGCGGATGCCCCGCGCGAAGCGTACCCATGCGACCGCGCATTTGCGGGATCGCGCCCGGGCACCCATGCCGCAAGGGCGCGGACGCGGATGTGTTCGCAGCACGTGGTCCGTGTCCCTTCGCAGGCCACCCGCCGCGGAAATGTGACACACGAGGCTCTCGTGCCGACCCCAACGACGGTGTCTCACCGACGCGAAACACACAGAACATGTTAACCGCCCTGATTGTCCGGCACCCAGGAGACCGTCGACGTGGAACCCAAAAAGCCTCCCCCCCTCTCACCCCAGCCCCCTCGCCCATCCTTCACCCCACCCCCTCCCTTTCCCCTGACCCACCTCCACCTGGCAGTCGTCCGGGATTGCGTTTCCCATGATTAAAAATTATGGGAAACGCAATTCGGGCTCATCGAGTACGGTTTTTTTTAAGGAAAATTGCGCTTCCCATAATTTGCAGGGCATCCTCACCTCCTCCCTCCCATCGCACCCCTCTCCCTCTCCTCTCACCCATCCTCCACCTCACCTCCTCCCCTGACTCTCTCCCTCTCTCCCCCCGAGGCCAACCCTGGTAGCTGCGTGCAGCCGCCCTTTCTCGCTTGGCACCGACTCCTCGCCGTCCTTTTTCGTGTAAGTAGTGTATCTCAACAGTCTCGCTTCGTGCCAGAGCAAAGAAGACATATCATCGCCTCGCGTGGGCGGCACTGTCTCTGGTACGCCTCCCCCGTCCTTCCCTTCCCCGCCCCCCCCCCCGCCCGAGGCTGGGCCTCTCCGTGTTCCTGCACGACGCGCCCGGGGCCCGTGGGGACGCCCCGCCTTCTGCGGCGGAAGCCTCCTCCGGCGGGCAAGAAGGGGAGGACAGGGAGGAGGAGGGCGAGGAGGAGGAGGAGGACGAGGAGGAGGGCGAGGAGGAGGAGGACGAGGAGGAGGACGAGAAGGGGGGGGAGGCCGAGAAGGACGCGGAGGGGAGGAGGAAGAGGAGGAGGAGGAGGAGGAGGAGGAGCAGGAGGAGGAGGAGGAGGAGGAGAAGGAGGGCTGTGGCGAGGACAGGGAGGAGGAGGAGGAGCAGGGAGGACGGGGAGGAGGATGGAGATAAGGAGGAGGAGGATGAGGAGGAAGAGAAGGAGGAGGAGGAGGAGGAGGAGGAGGAGAAGGAGGAAGGTGAGGAGGAGGAGGAGGAGGAGGAGGAGGAAGAGGACCAGTGTAAACCCACGACTCGTCAACGATGTTAGAGTACCCCTTTCCTCCAAGCTCCCACTTCATAGACCCCTACGAGGGTTCATTTCCACTGAGGGAAGTGCGCCGTTGGGGGGGCAACCGTGTGACCATCCTGACGTGTGCCAAAGCACCAGTATCAGGGTTTCAACGCCACGAGTCAACCTAATTATTGCGTCTTGACGGTCCTGAATCGTGCCAGAATGCAATTCCTGGGAGTTCAACACCGCGAATCAACGTACCTGTTGCGCCATGACAATCCTGAATCGCTCCAAAACACCACTTCTGCAATGCTGGCCATAAGAACCTGCGACACTTGTTACAATTTCTTTAAACGGATGTGCGCGGCACTAAGGCGGGAACCACATTTTGAACACGAGCCGTCCTCAATTGTTTGAAGTTCTTGCATGTTCTACGTGCGGCGCTAAGGCGAGAGCCACAGTTTGAAAAAGAACCACCTTCAACCCGTGAATTCCCTTGCACATGTTTAAAAAGAGTGCGTGTATTGGTGAGGTGAGAGCCATATGTTGAAATCGATGTGTCTTCAATCCGTGAAACCCTTGCAGCTTTTGTTTAACGGATCCGCGTTGCGCCTAGGGGAGAGCCACATGTTGAAAACGACGTGGTTTCAATCCGTTAATATGTTGCACATGTTTAAGGCGAGTTTGCGCAGCGCTAAGGCGAGAGCCACAGTTCGGAAGGGGGTTGCCTTCCATCTGTGAAGTTATTGACAGTTTTCATGTCGCCCATCATTGGTAAGGAATTCTTTGGCGAAACACCCAGCCCGCCCTTCTCGATTGGCTTCGGGGTGCGACAGGGAGGAGTTATTCATGAGGGAGAGCGGGGGGGCGAGGAAGGGCGGCAGGACGAGGTGGAGGACAATGAGCAGCGGCAGGAGGAGAAGAATTGGAAGGAGGAGGAGGAGGAGGCAGAGGAGGAGGAGGATCGAGGAAACGCAACCATGGATCAAGGCAAGTGTGTTACCGACGAGCCCGCTTCCATACAGAATCGGCGCGCCCCGTTCCCACACAGTGTTACAGCGATCGAAGTCGCTACGGAAAGAATGGTAGCGAAGATTGACAGGGAGGAGGAGGAGGAGGAGGAGGAGAAGGAGGAGGAGGAGGAGGAGGGCTTCGATGCCGGCGCCGCCGCAGACGTTGTTCGTTTGAGGCAGACGGTCGACTGTCCAACGGCGCCCCCTGCCGGATTTGAACAGCGTTTGGTGTTGGGCACCGCGCGCATCGTTTGCCCAGCCGTTTCGGGAGTGCTGGACGGAGGTGGGAGGAGATCGGAGGGGCGGGGGGAGGATCGAGGTCCGAGGTCCGAGGGGGAGGAGGTGTTTCTCCACGGTCGGCGTCTGCAGGCCAGTTTTGGGCCCTTGAACTGAAACATGGTACACCGTCTATGCCATTTCCCTTCCCTCCGTCCCCATATGGTTCCTCCCTCCTGGTCATATCATTCATTCCCTCGGCCAGTTACTTCTCAACCGCCTGTGTGTTGTCATGTCCCGTAGTCTTATCATGCTTGTGTCATCATCATCATCAACAACAACATCATCATCATTCGTTTTGATCATCATCAGCATCAGCATCATCATCATCATCATCCCTCTCATCCACGTCCTTGTCAATCAGAGCCGAGGTCTAGCGACTACGAGGTGAAACTCGTGCCGCCGTTTCTGAACTACTGTTACCTGCCGCTGGTCGCGCTTGCTTGCCTTTCACCTCCTGCTTATCCTGCTTATCCGTTTGAACATTTGAGATACACAGGCGCATATGTGTGAGCCAGCGTGGTTCCCAAACCGTTGTTTGTTTATCAATATACGGTGTTCACTCTATGTGGGGCAATATCTGTTGTGCAATATGTGTCATACAATATATGTGAAGCGCAATGTCTGCAGTGCAGTCACTGTTGTGCAATATAGGTGGTGCAAATATGTGGTGCAACCAATGTAGTCCGCAAGTTATGCGGTGCAGTCGCCTTGGTGCAATCTAAGTTGTGCAATGAATGTTGTGCTACCTATATGGTGCAATACATGCAGTGCAATCTATGCGACGCAATAAATGTGGTGTAATCTAGGTGGTGCGCTTATATGGCGCAATCTCCTGGTGCAATATCTGTTGTGCACTAGATGTGGTGCAATCGATGTTGTGCAATATGTGTTGTGAAACCTGTGTGGCGCACTATACGCAGCAATCTACGTTGTGAGAGTCAGGCGGCGACGGGGGGGCCAGACGACGAGCGGCGACGGGGCGGCGATGCCGGCCACATAGACGCTAGACCGACAATCAGGCCCAGACGACGGACGGCAACGGAGCGGCGATGGCCACCACATTGCCGCCAGACCGAAGACATGGCCCAGACGACGGGCGGCGACGGGGCGGCGACGGGGCGGCGACGCTGGCCACATAGCCGCCAGACCGAAGACACGACCCAGACGACCGGCGGCGACGAGGCGGTGACCTGGCGGCTACGGCGGCCATAGAGTCGCCAGACCGCCAGACCGTGTGTGTGTTTGTGTGCGTCGAGGTGTGTGTGTGTGTGTTTGTGTGTGTCTGTGTGCGTGTTTGTGTGTGGGTCTGTGTGTGCGTCCGCGTGTGTCTCTGTGTGTCTGTGTGTGTGACTGTGTCTGTGTGTGTGTCTGTGTGTGTCTGTGAGTGTCTTTGTGTATGTGTCTGTGTTCTGTGTGTGGGTGTCTGTGTGTGTCTGCGTGTCTGTGCGCGTGTCTGTGTGCGGGTGTCTGTGTGTCTCTGTGTGTGTCTGTGTGTCTGTGTGTCTGTGTGTGTGTGTCTGTGTATATGTGCGTTTCTGTTTGTGTGTGTCTGTGTGTATGTGTGTGTGCGTGCGTCTGTGTGTATGTGTGCGTGTGTCTGCGTGCGTCTGTCTGTGTGCGTGTGTCTGTCTGCGTGTGTCTGTCTGCGTGTGTTTGTGTGCGTGCTTTTGTGTGCGTGTGTCTGTGTGCCTGTGTCGGTTTGCGTGCTGCTGTGTGTGTGTGTCTGTGTGTGTTTCTGTCTGTGTGTGTGGCTGTTTGTGTGTCTGTGTGTGTATGTCTGGATGTGTGTCTGTGTGTGTTTGTGTGTCTGTGGTATGTGTGTCTCTGCGTGTGTGTGTGTGTGTGTCTGTGTGTGTCTCTGTGTGTGTGTCTCTGTGTGTGTGTGTGTCTGTGTTTGTGCCTGTGTGTGTCCGTATGGGTGTCTGTGTTGGTGTGTGTCTGTGTGTGTCTGTGCGTGTGTGTGTGTGTATGTGTGTGTCTGTGTGTGCCTTTGTGTGTGTGTTTGTGTGTGCTTGTGTGTGTCTGTGCGTGTGTGCGTGTGTCTGCGTTTGTCTGTGTGTTTTGTGTGGGTGTGTCTGTGTGTGTGTCTGCGTGTCTGTCTCTGTGTGTCTCTTTGTGTCTGTGCGTGCCTGTGTGTGTGTGTCTGTGTGTGGGTGTCTCCGCATGTGTCTGTGCGTGGGTGTCTTTGTGTGTCTGCCCATGTGTGTCTATGTATGTGTCTGTGCGTGTGGGTCTGTATGTGTATATGTGTGTGTGTCTGTGTGTGTGTCTCTGTGTACGTCTGTGTGTGTTTTTGTGTGTCCGTGTGTGTGTGTGTCTCTGTGTGGGTCCCTGTGTGTGGGTCTCTGTATGGGACTTTTTGGGTCTGTGTAGGTCTGTGGGGGGTGGGTGCGTGTGGGTGTGGGTGTGGGTGTAGGTGTGTGCGTGTGGGTTTTGGTGTTGTGTGGTGCGGTGTGGTGTGGTGTGGTGCGTCGGTGTTGATGTTGCTGCTGGTATTGCTGTTGCTGTTGCTGCTGCTGCTGTTGCTGTTGCTGTTGCGGCTGATGTTGCTGATGGTGTTGGTGCTGGTGTTGGTATTGGTGTTGATGTTGGTGTTGGTGTTGGTGTTGGTGCTGATGCTGGTGTCGCTGTCGGTGTCGATGTCGGTGTCGATGTCGGTGTGGGTGGTCGTGTCGGTGTCGATGTTGGTGTCGGTGTCGGTGTCGGTGTGTTGGCGTGTTGGTGTGTGGGTGTGTGTGTGGGTGTGTCTGTGTGTCTGTGTCTGTGTCTGTGTCTGTGTCTGTGTGTGTTGTGTGCGTGTTGGTTTGTGTTGTGTTGTGCTGTGGTGTGGTGTGGTCTGCGTGTGTGTGTGTGAATGAGTGTGTGGGTGTGTCTGGGTGTGTGCGTGTGGGCGGAACGCCCTGGCCTGAGTTGAACGCCCAGGCGCACCCCCCGCAGACGTAGGTGCAGGCACCCCGCAGCGCGCCGTCCCCCCCCCCGCTATGAACTTCCCTGCTGGCGCGCCCCGTGGGACTTCCTGGGCGGGCGGCGCAGCTGGCAGTGCAGAAACCAGGTCAGCAGAGCGGCAGCCCGACAGCGATCCCTTGGACTACGACGGAATCAGCAGCGACAGCCCGCGCCGCGGACATCGACCTCCTGGCGCTGGGCCGTGCGCCGACGGCTGCGGAGGCGCGGGTGATCTACGGCCAGGTGGCGAGCGCGTGGCAGTATTACTTCCAACTTTCTTGGTGTTGTTGCAGTGCGTTGCTTGTTTCGGCGTTGTCTTGACAGGCCGGACGCTGCTGTGGCCAAATTCGTTCGCAAGGTCCTCGAGAAGCCATGGCAGTACGTGCGCGGGTGCATGGCACGACGCCCCACTGGACCCATCCCTGGCGCCATTCCGTTCCCCAGCCCAGCAGTGCTGCCCTGTTGGCATGCGCCCGATGTTCGTTGCCCCGTACGGCGCTGTCGGAGCACTGGTGGATTTCCACAGGCCTCATCGCGGGCTCTCGGGGAACAGTGGAGACGGAGTAGTGGAGCCGTGGAGACGGAGTAGTGGAGCAGTGGAGCCGTGGCACCCGTACGGCGCTGTGGAGCTGTGGAGACGGAGTAGTTTTTCGCCTCGTCGCGGGCGCTCGGGGAGGATGGTAGGGGGGCTCGGCGCAGCTGCACATCTCGCGCGGTGTTCTACCCTTCCGCGAGCGGAGGTCGGCGGTTTCTGAGCGCGTTCGCACGGGAGCACCGAGCAAGCTCTCGCTCGTCCCCGCTCCTTCGTCTCTCTTCCCCGTTGCGCCCGCCTCCGCTCCTGGGTTGTGGGTCGGGGTCCTCGCGGAGGCGTCTGGAGGGCTCTCGGGGTTCCCTGGGGAGCAGTTTGGGGGTCCTCTTGGAAGCGTCCCGGGGGCATGTTGGGGGCATCCTGGGGCTCTCTTGAGACACCTTGGGGTCATCGTGGGGATGTCCGGGTGCTCTTGGAGGGCTCGTGGGGGCCTCCTGGGCGCCTCTTGGGGCCGAGGGCTCGAAATGTCCGCCTCTCAGGGCCAAGGGCTCGAAATCTCCGCTCGGGATCCCCATCTGGGCCGTCTCGTGGGGTCGTCCTGGGGTCCCTTCCGGCCGTCTTGGAGGCCGTTTTGGGACCCTCTTGGGCCGTTTTCGGGCCCCGGTCTCTCGAGCCGTCTTGGGGCGATCTCGGGTCGGGGGCCGTTTTGGAGCGTCGGGAAGACGAAATGGCGAGAACGCCAAAATCTTCCGGGGTGTTCTGGGAGGCTCCCGGGGGCATCTTAGGGGTCTCTTGGGCTGCCTGGGGGCCATATTGTGCGTCTTGGAGCGGTCTTGTGATGTCCCTAGTCATTTTCACGAAGGCCTCCCAGGAGTTGACTCCTAACGCCCCCGTCCCAACCCGTTCCCCCTCGCGGCGCTGGCAGGCAAAAGGGCGAGTCCAGGTCTGGCAATTCTCTCGCTTTGTTCCTCCCCTTCAGGGCTCGTTTCGATTCCTCCGATTCGATTCGATTCGATCCCGATGGATTCCGATTTCGGCTCGGTTCGATGTCGGATTCCGATTCGGGCTCCGATTTTTCGTTGGAGGTTTATTAGTGTGCCGATGTCTGGCGATTCGATGTTTCGCCTCGGCTGCCGATTTCCGCCGATCCGATTCACGTAGATCGCCGATCCGACTCATCGATTCGATTGCGGGCTCCTCCCCTCCCTCTCCCGCTCACCCGTCGGAGGCGGAGGATGGAGGCGGAGCAGCAGGAGCAGGAGGAGGCGGAGCAGGGACGATCGAGGAGCAGGAGAGGAGCAGAGGAGGAGGCGGAGGATGGAGGCGGAGCAGCAGGAGCAGGAGGAGGCGGAGCAGGGACGATCGAGGAGACGCAAACACGGATCGGGGCGCGTAGATCAGCGGCGGGCTCCGCCTTCCGGCGCTGGAACGGGCGGCCTCGGCGCCACGTTTCGGGGGGCACGTGCCCCCAATCCGTGGACCTGGCGCCCACGCCCTGGCATTGCTCGGGCGTGTGCACTTTTTCTCGGCGAGGGCGATCGAGGAGCATCCTTGATCATGTGGCGACAAAACCACGCACGAAACCGAAAAAAACACAGGGAATGGACGTCCGAGCGATGGCCAGACGCGCTTGACCACACGAGACCCCCGAGGGAAGGGGAGGACGTCGGCCGGCTTCGGCGCTCTTGGGGGGCCGCCTGCGCAGCATTCGTCGCCGCGGCCGCGCCTGCCTCCCGATCCTGGTCGGCACGCGTTCCTGGAGAGGTCCGGGGGCAGAGTGCGGGCGATATGTTCATCCACATCCAGGCGCTGGAGCCCCTGAGCTCGCGAGGTGCGGCAGGCTCACGTGGCGCTGGCGCGCCGGCGACGCCGTTTGAAGGCGTTCCAGGTTGAGTTCTGTTACGCAGCAGCACCGATGGACCAGACTCAACCTCGAACGATCGTGGCCGCGATCGATTCAAGATTCGAGCAGTGGCGAAGCGTCCTGGCTCGCCTCTAGCCCTATCAGACAATGTTATAAGAACCGATTGTGGTTTCCACGAAATGTTCTGAGAACATTTCTGGCGGGGTCTGCATTGCTTTATCACATCGGGCTTATGTTCTAAGAACATTGCTTTGGTTCTTAGAACATGTTTGTCGGTTCTAAGAACATTTCGTGGCAGGACTATAAGAACGCCGGGACGGTCGGTCCCTGCTCAACCGATGGACCAGATTCAACCTCGAACGATCGGGGCCGCGATCGATTCGAGGTTGAGCGATCGGCGCGGTGTCGAGAGCCGCTGCGCGCGCCGACGCCGCACGAGCCTGCCGTGATCAGCAGCACGCTTCGCACGCGGTGAGTTCGTGTTGTTTCGGCGCAGCTGCAACCCCTGCGCGGGCAGTCCAGATTGAGCGCCGCCAGTAGTCAAACATCGGCCAATATGGAACAACTTGGCAATCGAAACGCCATCGATCGTTCACGGTGCAACCATCCACGCGATGTCAGGAACCAACGCGCAGGTCTTCACGATACGAATTTGCCGTATTTCAGCCGCTTGCACATTGCTCGTCGTTTGTCCAATTGGCACATGCGACCACAGTTGAGGCGAAGGGGGTGCAAAGAGTACCGATAGGACCACCCTACGAGTGATCAGGAGGTTTGGGGGGGATGGAGGGAGGCGGTCGATTTGCGATGGCTCTGGTTTTTCGTGGTTGCTTCACTTTTCCTATTGTCGCACACATCTATCCATCTATATATATGTGTATATATATATATATCGACCTCTAGATAGGGTTATCTATTCGGGACACCCATCTGTCTTTATATATATATAAACAAGTATATATCTATCTGTATATATAGATATCGACCTGTCTATATATATATATATATGTATATGCATCCATCTCTAAATAGAAGAATGTAGGTTATATAGATACATGTGGCAATATGGCACGCTGACACCGCTTGGTAGTTGTCACGATGGTGGCATGGGCGAGCCAACCATCGGGGCAACCATCGGGGCAATCATCGGGATAACCATCTCTCTACAGACATGTATATGTATATATGTTATAGCTATCCATGTATAGAAATACAGGTATGCATATCTATATATATATATATATACATATGTGTTTACATATATGCATGTAACTACATATCACTCTGTTTATATGCACACATGTTCATGTATCGATATGTTTATATACCTTACTGTGTGTACATATGTGTGTATATGTCTACTATATCTCTGTATATGTATACGTTTCTATACTTGTCTCGATCGATCGATGTATGCATAGTTTTACCTTTATATACATATACTGTATTAATATTTATATCAATAGAAATGGTCCACCATCGGGACAACCATCGGGACAGTCATCGGGACAACCATCGGGACAGTCATCGGGACCATCGGCGCTCGGGGGGGGAGGGGGGGCGGCCCTTTTGGCAATGGATGGCCCCTACCAGAGCAGGAACTCGCGCAGCTTCGCCTCGCACGCACGCGCGACACGAAGCGAAACCGACACCGATCTCCCGGTTGGGGTCACTTCCACTCCAACCCCCCAACCTCCGATTCGAGATTCTCCGTCACCAGCACAGAGTTCGCTATTCTGCCCATGTCGTGTGCTTATTCGCGCGCAGGCCATGCCACCAGAGGTCCATGATCCGATGGGAGCGATGAAGCTGTGTGCCTTGGGCATGGAGGCCTTCAACGTGTGATGCTTTTCTCTCTACACACATACCAGCATTGAAACAAATGCGTATGAACGTGCCAGTGTATAATCACATGATATGTTCCGTGTTGTTATATGTGGATGGTGTTCCGCGTTCTGTTTGCATTGAACCCCTTGAGCGTGCTATTATTCAGTTGCCTACGGCAAGTCCCGCCACCATGCTTGGGTTGTGGGATCGAAGCCTAGTGGATGTTCGTTGGAGTCTCGCGGGAGGCCTCTCGGGGGTTGCTTGGAAGCAGTTTTGAGGCCTCGTGGGAGCAGCTTTGGGGCCCCTTGGGGACCTCTTGGGGGCCTCTTGGAGCTTTCTTGAGGCCTCTTGAGGCCTCCTGGGGCCTCTTGGGGCGGAAGGCTCGGATGTTGGATTCGGCTCTTTAGGGCCGTCTTGGAGCCCTTTGGCTCGTCTTGGGCGCATTTTGGCTTGTCTTGGGGCGCTCTTCGGCCGTTTTGGGGCCCTTTGGGAGGCGTATTGGGCAGTTCGGGGACGGTCTTGGGAGCCTCTTCGGCCGTCTTGGAGCGTCGGAAAGCCGACAAGGCGAGAACGCCAAAATCCTTCAAACACGCAGGGAAAATTCATGAGTTTGGCCCTCGGGGGCGCTCTTGGGAGACCTCTTCGAGGCCCACTGGGGCGCATTGGAAGCCTCTTGCGCCATTATGAGGCCATCTTGGGCGTCTTCGAGCGACCCCTCGGCGACTCGGGGCCCTCTTGGACCGTCTTGGGGGCCTCGGGGGGGGGGGGGCCTGGGGGCCCTCCTGGCCCGACTCGGGGCCCTCTTGGCCAACCAGGCGGGAACACCTCCCGAAGCCCAGGGGGGTGCGCGCCAGGCCCCGCCAAGCTTTTGGATGTGGCGCCTGGGTCCTTTAAAGACTCCTCCTCCTCCTCCTCCTCCTCCTCCTCCTCCTCCTCCTCCTCCTCCTCCTCCTCTCCTCCTCCTCCTCCTCCTCCTCCTCCTCCTCCTCCTCCTCCCCCCCTCCTCCTCCTCCTCCTCCTCCTCCTCCTCCTCCTCCTCACGAGCGAGGACTGAGGCCCAGAGAACTGTGCAGCGGGGCCCGAGGACGCGCCCACTCCGTGCCCAGAGGCACGGTGGGAGGAGGAGGAGGAGGAGGAGGAGGAGCGGAATTCTTGGTTCCCCCATCCAGGTGTCGCGAGAGGATCGCGCCAGGCTCTTCCCGGCGCCGCGAGGAAGACACGACGGGTGGTCTTCTTTCTCCAGGCTTGCCCAGCGGGTTCTCGCTGCAGGAGTAGAGTTGTTCCCTCGGCCCAGGTGCTCCGGGCAGGAGGCTGCGTCTTCCCAGCCGTCCTGTGGTGTTGGGTCTTCGTTTTGAAGAGACAGCACCCCGCGTCTCCCACCTCTCCTCCTCTCAGAGGCGACGGTAGGGGCGAATAGCCCAGGGGAGGACAACACGTGTATTCAGGTGCGCCGATGATCTATGTCTTCGAAAAGGCCCCCGGGCGAATACGTGTAATGCCCGCCCCTGGGCTATTCGCCCCTATCGTCGCCGCCGATCCTCCTCCCGCTCTTCCTTCCTCCACATCCTCCTCCCCCCTCCTCCCGTCCCTGCGCCTGCCCTCCGCACCGGCCAACCACTTCGGCGCACCCGCTCCACCGAAGGCCCCAGCGGCTGGTGTCGCGTGCGGCTCCCCACCCGTACAGCCGCCCGTGGCCCCGTAGAAGGCTTCACCGAAGGCCCCAGCGGCTGCTCTCGCACGAGATTCCCCCACCCAGTGCACTGTTTCGAGGCCCCACACTTCGGCGCCCCACCCAGCACAGCGATTCGAGGCCCTTGGTATCGCTCGGACGTGTGTATTTTTCCTTCGGCGAGGACCATCGGGGAGCATCCTTGATCATTTGGCAAAAAACCACGCACGAAACCGACAAAAAACACAGGGAACGGACGTCCGAGCGATGGCCGGTCGAGGCCCCACTTTTCGGCGCCCCACCCAGCACAGCGACTCGAGGCCCCCTACGGGCCGTCATGGAAGCCCCGGAGAGCCCCGGGGAGGCGCCATGGCCGCCCAGAGAGGCCCCCCCGTGGGAGCAGGGGTGGTGCAGGCGGGTTCCCGCAGAGGGGCGGCCCCTCAGAAGATTACAGAAGCCCTCCTCCTCCTCCTCCTCCTCCTCCTCCTCCTCCTCCTCCTCCTCCTCCTCCTCCTCCTCCTCCTCCTCCATATTCCTCCTCCCTCCTCCTCCTCCTCCTCCTCCTCCTCCTCCTCCTCCTCCTCCTCCTCCTCCTCCTCTGGAGCCTCTGGAGCCTCTGGAGCCTCTGCGGACACAATCCCTCATTGAAAGACTGGCCCGAAGGGGGACCGCGCTCAGACGAGGACCTCCCTGACACCCTCGACGAAGCGCACGACGGCCGTACCACGGACTGAACGAGATCACGGAATAACCACCAGCATCAGTTCGTACGTGCCAGGTCCTTGATGCAACCTCCCTTCCGCCAAGACCAAGCGCATCCCATACAACACAGCAACTGAAACCGTAACTCCCACTTCGTGAACCATGAATCCGTGGACTGCCGACCCGTAGCCACACATTTGACCGAGGCCAGACACGAAGAAAATGAATTCCCGCTGAGAACGTTGCCCAGCTGGTTCAGCAGGTACTTGAAGCCGAGGGCGTCAATGGCCTCCGACTCGTACAGCTTGTCTGCGATGCCCCAGGTCAGAGGGTCATCACGTCCACGGCGAGAGCCTCCACGAGCTTCGTCAGAGACTCCTCGTCCAGCGGGGGCGCCTTGGTCTTGTACAGGCCTTCCGACTGAGAGTTGAAGAGGTCCTTCATGGTCTCGGCGCCTTCTCCTTGCCCCGCGCCGCCACCAGGGAGGCCCATGGAGGCGAGGGGGGGAAGGAGGCCCCCCTGGGCACCGACAAAATGCCGGATTTTCCGCCGCGCGCCACCGCTAACGACGTGCCCGTCTCCCCGCCCCGCCGCGCGCCCCGAAGGAGACCCGACGCGAGGGCGGCGCCACTGAGCCTGTGTCTTGAGCCAAATCTTGAGCCAAATGGCTTGAGCCAAAATGGCTACGGATCTCCTCCTCCTCCTCCTCCTCCTCCTCCTCCTCCTCCTCTTCGTCCTCCCTCCTCCTCATATTCCTCCCTCCTCCTCCCTTCTCCTCCTCCTCCTCCTCCTCCTCCTCCTCCTCCTCCTCCTCCTCCTCCTCCTCCTCCTCGGCATCCGTCCACACCTCAACGTGCCGGTCGGGCCACCCTGCAGGGGTATCCCACGACTTATGTGCAGCCGCGGGGCCGATACGTTTTTCCAGGGGAGTCCGTAGCATTGGCATTCTCTACTCCTGCCCGATTTGTCTGATGCTGGGCGAGCATCGCGTGGTTTCGGTGCTGCGAATGAGCGTCCCAAAAAAAATCCCAACGTGCCGCAGGCACGGTGGCGGATTCCTCTTGGGAGGCCACGGTGGGCCATCTTGTCCGTCTTGGAGGCGAGCTTTCCGGTTCTTCCTGGCCCAACGCGCGGCCGGCCCTGGTCGGGCGGCCGAGCCCCTGCGGGTGAGTGTTGAAAGATCCGCAGCAGTCAAGATGTAGCACGCCAGGCACCCCTGTGGCAAGACCACAGCTGCGGCGGATCGAAGACGCCGACGGTAAATCACCGCCGCCCCCGCGGCCAATGGCTGGGCTGAAGTATGGCCAAGCTGTCGGACTATTTGTGCCCCCAGCCGTTGTGGAGCCTCTTGGGTTGAACATTTGGGAGAGAAAGAGGCAGGATGCGGAGAGAGAGAGAGAGAGAGAGAGCGAGAGAGAGAGAAGGAGAGCGAGGAGGAGGAGGAGGAGGAGGAGGAGGAGGAGCAGGAGGAAGAAGAAGAAGGAGAAGAAGAAATGGAGGCCTCTTGAGGCCCTCTTGGGGCCTCCTGGTGGCTTCCTGGGAGCCTCTTGGAGGCATCTGAGGGGCCTCTTGCGGGCTTCTTGGGGTCTCGTGGGAGCCTCCTGGGGCCTCTTGGGGGAATCTTCGGAGCTTACGCTGGCCTCTGAGGGACCTCTTGGCCTTCGGAGGCCGTCTTGGGGCCCTCTCTGGGCAATCGTGGGTCCATCTTTGGGCGCTGTAGGGCCGTCTTCGAGGTCTATGCGGCCATCTTGGCGGCTTCTTGGGCCGTATCGGGGCCATCTCGGGCCGTTTTGCGGGCCTCTGGGGGGCCTTTTGGGGTGATCTTGGGGGCCTATGGGGCCGTCTTTGAGCGTGGGAAGCCCGAACACGCGAGAACGCTAAAATCATTGAAAAACATATGAAACATCAATGACATTGGTCTCCTGAGCCCTCTTGGGGTGTCTTAGGAGCCTCCTGGGACGCTTGGATGGCACCGTGGGCCGCCTTGGGCCCGTGCATGCCGTCCTGGAGGCGTCTCAGGACCCTCTTGGAGGCCATCGAAGCCGTCTTCGAGGCCGTCTTGGCCGTCTTGGGGCCATAGAGTGGGGGCGCGCATCAAGAAACCATATGTTTTTCATCAGGGTATCCTGGGTTGCTTCGCTCCGCGAGCTGCGCGGTGACTTCCCGCGGCCGTTAAGAAGTTGCCGCGTTCAGGGTGCTCCGGGTTTCCCCTCAGGCGCACCTCGCGTGCGGGTTTGCAGGGCTGGGTTTTTCTTGCGATGGGTTTCTTGCGGCCGCGCCCGCACTGTAGTTGAGGCCATCTTTCGGGGAACAAGAAGTGACATAAACATAAAAACTCGGAGGTCCGCGCGGATTTCTCGGATCGGCGCTGGGGCCCCCCGGCGGCGCCTCTGGCGCCGCCCCTGGCGCGCTCCGCGCGCCAGGGAGGGGGGTCCTGCGCCGATCCGAGAAATCCGCGCGGACCTCCGAGTTTTTTTATGTTTATGTCACTTCTTGTTCCCCTCATCTCAGGCGAGAAAAAGCTGGCGGGAGAGACCCTCTCCGCACGCCCCGAGCCCGAGCGGCAGAGGCTGGCCCCACCGGGGACCCTGGCAGCTCGGCACGCCGCGCGCCCCTGTGGCAAGCCACAGGTGATCGTTCTTGTTTGTGCACTGTTTTGCCGATCGGTGCGGGCCCTCGCACCCCCCCCTCCTCCTCCTCTCCTCCTCCTCCTCCTCCCTCCTCCTCCTCCTCCTCTTCCTCCTCCTCCTCCTCCTCCTCCTCTTCCTCCTCCTCCTCCTCCTCCTCCTCCTCCTCCTCCTCCTCCTCCTCCTCCTCCTCCTCCTCCTCCTCCCTCCTCCTCCTCTCTCCTCCTCCTCCTCCTCCTCCTCCTCCTCCTCCTCCTCCTCCTCCTCCTCCTCCTCCTCCTCCCTCCTCCTCCTCCTCCTCCTCCTCTCCTCCTCCTCCTCTCTCCTCCTCCTCCTCCTCCTCCTCCTCCTCCTCCTCCTCCTCCTCCTCCTCCTCCTCCTCCTCCTCCTCCTCCTCCTCCTCCTCCCCTCCCCATGGAGTGGATCTTGGCTGTTTGGGGGCGCCTGTTTCGAGCAGGCGGGGTCTTTCCCCTCCAATGGACACACCGGCGCAAACAGTCGCTCTAGGCAGAGGGCCAGAGCCAGACCCCCCCGTGGCCCTCGGCCCATCCGGCCACCGTGCATGGGTTGCAGGTCAGAGGCCTCTTGGATGCCCGCGACCCTCCTGGGCCGTCCTCGGGCCTCTTGGGAGCTTCCCGGGCCGTCCTGGGGCGATGTTCGTCGGGAGCCTCGAGACGGGGGTCGTTGCAAACGGGGGTCAGCCAGGGCACCGGATCCTGCAGGATCCTGCGAAGACCCCCTCTAGCTGACCCGGGTTAGCGAGCCGCTCGTGGCCGCGAGGCGGCCGCGCATATTGGCTGACCCGGGTTTGCGAAGACCTGCGTTGCAGTTTTTGTTTCCCTGCATTGCAGTTTTTTGGTCTGGATTGACCCGGGTCAGAAGATCCCCGAGTTCGGGGCCTCCAGAGCCATCTTGGAGCGTCGGGAGCCCGAAAAGTCGAGAATGCGAAACTCTCTCAAAAACTTGAGGGGCATCAATGATGGTATCATGGGGCCCTTTGGGAATTCCCTTGGATCTCTCTTGGGGCGTCTTGGGTTACCGAGCGCGTTCCATTATTAGCGCAGTGCTTACTGCCCACTCGCAAAAACGCATGAACAACAACCCGTGTTTGCATCGATGTGTTGGATCGTAGATCCCCCGCGGCGGATCCAGGCCATCTGTGAGTAGTTACTTTGCGACTAGTGGAACGCGTTTGTCTATTGGTGGTCTCTTGGGCCGTCGTGAGGCCGTCTTGGGCGTCTTGAGGGGCCCTCGGGGTCCCCTTGGATCGTCTTGGTGGCTCCTTGAGGCCTTCTTGGCCAGTTGTTGGGAGCATTTTCCCCCAGAAGTGTCACGCGAACACGCCAGAAGCCCTGAGGCCATTGGAGAGTATCATTCATCCTTCTATGAAGAGGACTCAAAGGGACTTCAGGATAATCCGCTCAGTGGCCGCGGAGAGGTCGGAACGGTATATGGTGTGTGCACCCGTAATCAATTTCTTTTGATACGGACAGTCGGCGAAAGCACAGCGACAACGCCCCCAATCTGACATCCTTGTCAAAAGCCCTTGCAAAGTAATGGCGGGATACCCGCTCATGGTCGATAATGTTGCCGATGCGTGCATGTGGTGTTGCGTTGGAGAGGGACCGGAGGGGTAATTGCAGCTGGTCCGCGGACACTCAAATTTGGGAAGGGTCTAGCCATTCCTAAGTAATGAGGAGCAGTCATGAACTCTTCCCCGAAGGGGAACAAGGAGGCTCGAGGAAGAAACGCCCGAAGCCACCTGCGCCCAGATGGCCGGAGCGCTTCCGTCGCCGTCTTACTCGACAGGCCAAAAGGCCCTTGGTATGGCTACTCCAGATGTTGTAACAAAAGGGAGAGGGTCACACCGCTCCCGGACGAGCAGTTTTAGACCCCCCCCGACCAGCCATCAAGGGCGGCCTCTTGCCCAGACCCCACTGGAGCCCTCCAAGACAACTCAAACCAGACCCCCCCCCAGTGTGAACCCCCCCCCCTTTCTTACTCGGGGGTGGACAGACCTCATACCATGACACGTCGATTAGTGATTTGTCCGTTTTCGGTTCTCGAGAGGGCGCCGCGGCCGTTAGTTTCCAGATTTGCTCCTGCCAGGTTCGGGCCCGAGGTCGTTTTCACCAAACCACGGTTTACTAAAGCGCGTTTCTGTCCATCCCCGAACAAGCATCGGCATTCACACAAAAGCTCAGAGGTCCGCGCGGATTTCTTGGATCGGCGTTGGGCACCCCTTCTTGGTGCGCGGAGCGCGCCAGTGGCGGCGCCCGAGGCGCTGCCAGGGGGCCCCAGCGTTGGTCCGAGGAATCTGCACGGGCCTCCGAGTTTTTTATGTTTGCGTAATTGTTTGCTCCCCTGCAAATACCCTCACCCATCTGGCCCTCCTGCCCTTCCCTTCCCTTCTCCTCCTCCTTCCCTCCCTTTTTTATGTTTACGTAATTGTTTGCTCCCCTACAAATACCCGCTACCACCTTCCCTTCCTTGCTGCTGCTAGGGCCTAAGCAGCCTCGCAGCTTCTGGGGCTGCTTCTGCGCATCCTCGGCACGTGCCGGGGCCCCCGAGGCAAGCCCTCGAGCGTCTGGGAGAGGCGCAAGAGCTGTTTTGGGATATCCCCTTCTGTGAGAGGAGCCTCAGAGCATCGCATGGATCGGGGGTGGACAGACCTCCTACCCTGACACGTCGATTAGCGAATTGGCCGTTTTCGGTTCGCGAGAGGGCGTCGCGGCCGTCATTTTTACGGGTCCAGGTCAGTCGGTTTCGGTCCCAGGCCGTTTTCACTAAAGGGAGGTCTATGAAAGGGAGGTTCGTCCACTGCCGAATGGAGGTTTCAAACTTACGGGAGGTTTCTCACAGCCTCTCATCGGGACCTCGCAGACATTGGTGGATGCATTATTCGGCACTGCGTGGTCGTGTTTGGCGTTTCTTGGCATTTGGCATCGCTTGGTCGCTTCTGGCATTGAATGGTCGTGCTAGGCATTGTTTGGCATTGCTTGGCCCTGTGCGGCATCGAGCGGTCGTGCTTGGCATTGCTCGACGTTGGCTGGTTGTGATTGGCATTGGTCGGTCGTGTTTAGCATTGAATGATCGTGCATGGCACTGCTTGATATTGATTGGCATTGTTTGACATTGCTTGGCAGTCAGTGGTCCTGCTTGTCATTGCCTGGCGGTGTTTGGTCGTGATTGGCATTGTATGCTGGTGCTTGGCATAGGCTGGTCGTGCTTGACATTGCTTGGCAATGAGCGGTCGCGGTTGCATTGCTTGGCGTTGGTTTGTCGTGCTTGGCTGTAGCCAGTCGTGTCGTGCGTGGCATTGCTGTGTATTGTTTCGTTTTGCTTATCATTGCTTGGCAAGGAGCGGTCGTGCTTGGCATTGGATGGTCGCGCTTGGCATTGGATGGTCGTGCTTGGCATTGAGTGGTCGTGCCTGGCATTGGTTGGCATTGGTTGCTCGTGCTTGGCATTGCGTGGTTTTTGGTGATCGTGCTAGGAATTGTTTGGCCTTGGATGGTCGTCCCTGGCATTGGCTGCTCGTGTTTGGCATCGGGACATCATGTTATCCGGTTTGTGTCATCCGCGTGGTTGTTTGGTGTGTGTGTGTTTTGATCGCCACCATGGACAAGACGGTGCTGCTGGGGCACGCGCATATCGCGGGGGAGGGCACACACGCTGACCATCCAGAAGGGGACGGTGGACGTGTTTTTATTGCAGGGGGGCTGCTCAGCAAAAAGCAGCATGCAGCAGGGACCAGCCGCGCGCACCGCTCGGCGGCAATGACCACAAGTGCATAGCGGTAAGCTTGTGGCATGCGATCAGCCAGCGCGAAATGACAAAGCAGAGTGCCGCAGTGAGCAGAATTGACCGGCCAGTAGGCAACGGCCAACAGCAATAAGCCATTGTTTGACCCTGCAGTAGCAGAGCAGTGGCCCGATGTTGGAGTGCATTTAGCAGCAGAGGGCAGTGCAGCCCCTGGGAACACCACTGAACGCTAAGCATCGCCACCGGGCATCCCTGGCCATCAGGGAGCAGTCATTAAGTTCCAGTGCGCGGCATTGGGCATCAATGCCGAGGCACGATCGGCAGCTGGCGGGCGAGAGGCGGTCAGTTGTGATCAGTTCGTGGGCAATTGGTGGACAAAGAGTGGACAGACAACGCGCAACAATGATAACATTGAGCACTACTGTGCAGCAGTGAGCACCCGTGGGCAACGCTGACCCGCACCGCATAATCAGCAGAGAGCAACATAAAGACGCATACCACATCAATAGAAACTCAACAGTTGAGTGGGCTAGCGCAGAGCAAACACTGTGCAGCAGCACTGAGCAGCACTGATCTCAAGTGACCACAAGCGACCACCACTTACGAATACTGAGCAGAGCGCAAGCATTGCTCAGCATTGGGCAGCCGCGGGCGCCTCCGAGCGCAAAGTGGGTATCGCTGAAATTCACAGCATGAGTAGCAGCAGTGCTCAGCAGTTGGTCAAAAGGCTCTGCGCTCGAAGCTGGCTTGGCACGAGCCCTTCAACAAAGGTACTCGACGATAGCGATGGCTTTTAGCTTGTCTGGCACGAGCCCCGCAGGGTTCAGCGCACAGAGAAGCCGAGACCACAAGCTTCGACAGATTCTGATCACGAAGACGACGGCGACCACGGCGACTCTAAGCTTGCCTGTCCCGAACCCCGAAGGGTTCTGCGCACAAGAGACCTGAGATTACGAACCCCGCGGAGGGGAAGAGGAGGAGGAGGACGAGGAGGAGGAGGAGGAGGTGGACGAGGACGAGGAGGAGGAGGAGGAGGAGGACGACGACGAGGAGGACGACGAGGAGGAGGAGGAGGGGGAGGAGGAGGAGGAGGACGACGAGGAGGAGGAGGAGGAGGAGGACGAGGAGGAGGACGAGGGGGAGGAGGAGGAGGACGACGAGGAGGAGGAGGAGGAGGAGGAGGACGAGGAGGAGGACGAGGAGGAGGAGGAGGAGGAGGAGGCGGGAAGGGCAGCGCGGAACGCACACCCCCGGAACGCCACTTGAGAATCCCAGGCCCACGGAGGCTATTGGACGAGGGGGGAAAGGGAGAGCAGAGGAGACGGAGGGGGGAGGCGAGAAGGGAGAAGGGGAGACAGAGAGGGAGAGGGAAGAATTCAGTCGGGCATTGTTTGAGCATGTTTAGTGCATTTTTGGCGTATGTTTTATTTTGCGTCCAGAATCGGCCTGTAGGAGGGCAGGCCCGATTTAAGGGCAGAAGGGGGAGGAAGGAGCTCGGAGGGGAGAGGAGGGAAGGTGGAGCCCGGCGGGAGGCGCGGAAGCGGGGGGAGGACGCGGAGGCGGGGGGAGGGAGAGGATTTCCAGGAGTTCCGCCATCACGTAGTGATAACAAGGCTTGAAAGCTCAGCTCTTAGGGAACAGGCCACGAGCTATCCTGTCTAGATACTCGCGCCTGGCCTTAGAAATTGGAAGCTTGCACGCTTCCCCCAGGCCCCTGAGCTGGGCTTGGCCAAAGTGACCACACGTGCTGCGAAACCAAAGTTAAGGTTTTTCTGATAGGTCAAGGCGTGTGAGGGATGAGTCCAACCACAGGAGAGCGGAGGGAGGGGAGGGCAGGGCACGAGCGGGACGGAAGGGAGCCCGAGCCGGCGGCCCTGCGCGGGCGGGCGGCGGGGCCGTCGCCCGCCGGAGGCCAACGTGACGAACATCACAGTGCCTCTGCCGTGGGGGGCTGCGCTGTCCATGGAGGACAGCGGCCGGGAGGGGTCACGCCCTCCTCCTCCTCCCTCCTCCTCCCTCCTCCTCCTCCCTCCTCCTCCTCCTCCTCCTCCTCCTCCTCCTCCTCCTCCTCCTCCTCCTCTGTTGTGTGGCTCTGGGGGCCTCCGAAGGTTGCCCTCGCGACCGCGGCTGGAATCGCCTCGAGGACCTGGCCAGAAATGCGCGCTCCAGGGGATGTCCGGGGGTCGGTTCGGGGGGTAAAGAGGAGGAGGAGGAGGAGGAGGAGGAGGAGGAGGAGGAGGAGGAGGACCCAGCGAGGAGGAAGAGGCGGAGAAGGAGGAACTGGGGAGGAGAAGAGGATGCAGACGAGGGAGTAGTATTCTTGATGGACTGCAGGCCGCGTAAAAGGGTCCTGGATACGAAGCCGTGGGCGCCTCGACTTCCTATCTCCCTCCTGTTGCTGCTCGCCGCGTTTTCATCCTGAAGAGGAGGACGACAACGACGAGCAGAAGAGGGAGAAGGAGCAATGGGACGACGATGAGGAGGAACCCCACGCAACGACGCCCCATGTCTATCGTGCAGACGGAGTTGCTGCTTATTTCTTGGAGCAAATTTTGCAACGCGGCACGACCACGTGTTATCGTGCACTCTGGGCGGCTCGCTCGTGTTGAGGATAGGTCTCAGCCAAATCAGCCTCGCATGTGGAGGATGGCGTGAACATTTGAGACGCGCGTTGGTGATGCCCGGTCCATGGGCTTCTTGGTTTAGCGTCTCTGCGTGTTGCGCCCCTGGCATATATTCTTCGATTCGTTGGGCCAAACTGCAACGTGCCCTCGGATCCTCCCTGAGAGTTTCACCGACAGGGGACAGCAGTATTCCCTCTGGGATGCTTCTTTGGGTGCGCGGAGGGGTGCAAGCAATATTGATTACTGGAGTAGAGTCAAGACGCTGAAATAAGGAACAGTTTGGGTTCGGAAGGGGCTCCATGTTCCTTAGGTTCCTCCAGTGCTGTTCCTCTTGCCCTCCTGGGGCACGGAGGCGCTTACAGGGCCAAGAAGGGGCTTCGTCTCTTATGTAGCGTTCCTTCTTTCAGCGGCCCGACTGTAGTAGGTCGACCCTGCCAGATCAAGGGCACCGCAGTGTCGTGTGTGTTCGCGTCCCGTGCTTCGTGCCTTCTGAGGCAGTGTGGTTCGCGGAAGGGTCTTCTGTCCTCGCGCGTTTCCTCTCCAATCAAATTCGACTCTCCTCCTCCTCCTCCTACTTCTCCTCCTCGTCCTCCTCCTCCTCCTCCTCCTCCTTCTCCCCCTCCTTTTCCTCCTCCTCCTCCTCCTCCTCCTCCTCCTCCTCATCCTCCCTCTCCTCTTTCCGTAGCCATTTTGGCTCAAGTTGGGGGGGTCTCAACCCTCGCGCTTTTCGTGAGCTCCTTCAGGAGCACTACCTCCTTTCGTGATCAGTCCTCCTCTCGGAGGCGCATGGCACAGCGTGCGGGCGAACCTGATGTCCTACCTGGGCCTCGAGAGCCGAAGCGGGGATGCCCCAGCTGCGGGCGCAATCAGACCGATGCGTCCCGCATCAAGTGCCTGTGTGGAAACATGGCACCAAACTCGATCGTCAACAAGGCTCGGCGTGCTGCTGAAGCTGCTACTGCAGGCGGTGGTAACGGTGGTGCTCCTCGTGGGCCTCGTGGCGCTTGGGCCAATGGAACACCGAAGTCTAATGATGTCGCTGCTCAGTTTGCGTCTTTCGAGAAGCACATGCTGGAGCAGTGCAAACAATTGCTCGACGAGTCCAGCTCCTCACCATCCGGCGGCGGCCTGAAGTATACCACCGGCGGCGGCTACGGGCACCCAGCTAAAGGTACATTTGATGATGGTGATGTTGATGATGATGAGGATGACTGCAAGAAGCTCCGAGAGTGCGCGCAGCACTTGGAGGAGTCCTTGCAGGCGGTCAAGAAGTGCGGTGACGGGGTCTCCGCCGCCATACGTGACGGCATCCGGGCGGAGCTCGAGGCTGCGCGGAAGGCCATCCAGGAGAAGAAACCGATGCTCTCTCGTCACACTGCGATCGGACACAAGTTGGCGAGGGGCCAGCAGCAGCACGAGGAGGGCCAGGCTGACATCGTGGAGCAGCTCCAGGTCGTGGCAGATGCTCAGCGGGCTCTCAAGGATATGCAGGACAGGCGGATTGCCAAGAGGGTCGGGATCGAGGCGTTGCAGATCGAGCTGCAGTCCACTTTGCGCGCAGTTGCACCTGAGGCACCTGTTGGAGAGGAGCTCGTCGACTGGTCCAGGGAGCAGCTGGACAAGGGCGACGCCGCCGAGGTCAAGGCCATGGTGGAGAGCCCTTCTTTTCCAGAAGTACAAGGGGCTCGCGAAGGCCCAGCTGCAGCAGAAGCAGCAGGCGCGTGGCTCCCAACCTCCACCTCCAGCTCCTGTCCAGGCTCCAGGCCAGGCTCCAGCCCCCGTCGCTCCTGGGGGCGCCCATGGGTCCGTGCCGGAGATGACAATGCCAATATGGAGGAGCTCGGAGAGGAAAAGGTGTCCCAGTTGCTGGCTGCTGCCAGGAAGGAAGACGGCGATCATACCAAAGATGGCGCCGACCTTCTCAAGTCCATGGGCATTCGATCCAAAAAGCAACGTTTGGGGTGACGGGATTGTCGACCCACCCAGTACCACTCGTTTCTGGATTTCCGCTGGCACCGCCCGGTCTCCCAGTGCCACCGCTGAAGGGCGGGCCCAGTGTGCAGGTAGATTCCGATCTTTATCACATTTAGACATTCAACGGTTCGTGCTGGCTGACTGCACGACGACGTCTCAAAGAATCGGCAGCGGTGATAATGTGCGCACAGGAGACCGGCGTTTCCGATTCGCTTGCAGGCCAGGCGGCTGTTTTTTCGCATGGCCTTGGCTGGCACTGTCTCCTCGCCCCGTCCTTCATCAGACCGGAGACTGACAAGTTTTCGAACGGGGTCGCGGTCTTTGCACGTTTTGTCATAAGGCCCCCCGAAGGTGATGATCCCTTAGTACCTCATAGGGTCCTCAAGGTGCTGGTGTGGGTCCTTCCTTCCCGCCCCCCCCCTCCCCACCCCCCTCCAGCGCGAAGGCCCCAGCGGGGGTGTCCGCATGCGGTTCCCCCACCCAGGGCAGCGCTTCGCGGCCCCATAGGGAATTCCACCGAAGGCCCCAGTGGGGGTGTCCACACGCGCCCCCCCCCCCCCCCCCCCTCCACCCCCACCCAGGGCAGCGCTTCGCAGCCCCATAGGGAGCTCCACCGAAGGCCCCCGTGAGGCGTCGGCACGCGGTTCCCCCACGCAGGGCAGCGCTTCGCGGCACCATAGGGAGCTCCACCGAAGGCTCCAGCGGGGGCGTCCGCACGCGGTTCCCCCACCCAGGGCAGCGCCTCGCGGCCCCATAGAGAGCCCCACCGAAGGCCCCAGCGGGGGTGTCCGCGCGCGTTTCCCCACCCAGGGCAGCGCTCCGTGGCCCCATGGGGCACTCCACCGAAGGCCCCAGCGGGGGTGTCCGCATGCGGTTCCCCAACCCAGGGCAGCGCTTGGAGCTCCACCGAAGGCCCCAGTGGGGGCGTTCGCATGCGTCTCCCCTACCCAGAGATAGCGCCACCCAAAACGATATTCTTATTTGCGGCATTCACAACAGCATATGGTTGGGTCCTTCGCCAGGCTAATGCGTTCCCAACCATCCTGTGGTGATGGGTCCTCGTTTTGAAGAGATGGTGCCCCGCGTTCCTCCTTCCTTCCTTCTCGCCCCCTCCCCCCCCCCCCCATCCTTGCCTGTGCTCTCGGCCTACCTCTCACATTCTTCGTAGCCCCATAGGGAGCTCAAACGAAGGCCCCAGTGGGGGTGTCCACATGCGCCCCCCACCCACCCGTCCACCCACCCACCCACCCACCCACCCACCACCCACCCACCCACCACCACCACAACCACCACCACACAAACACACACACAACACACAAACACACAAACACACAACACACACACACACACCACACACACACCACACACAGGGGAGCGCTTCGTAGCCCCATGGGGGGCCCACCGAAGGCCCAAGCGGGGCGCACGCGCCCCCCCCCCCCCCCCACACACACACACACACACACACACACACACACACACACACACACACACACACACACACACACACACACACACACCAACCACCACCAGGGCAGCGCTTCGTAGCCCCATAGGAAGCTCAACCGAAGGCCCCAGCGGGGGGGTCCACATGCGGTTTCCCAACCCAGGGCAGCGTTTCGACGCCCCATAGGGAGCTCCACCGAAGGCCCCAGTGGGGTGGTCCACATGCGGTTTCCCCCACCCAGGGCAGCGCTTCGTAGCCCCATAGGGAGCTCCACCGAAGGCCCCAGTGGGGGTGTCCACATGCGGCCCCCCCACCCAGGGCAGCGCTTCGTGGCCCCATAGGGAGCTCCACCGAAGGCCCCAGTGGGGGGGCCCACATGCGGTTCCCCCACCCAGGGCAGCGCTTCGCAGCCCCATAGGGAGCTCCGCCGAAGGCCCCAGTGGGGGCGTCCGCATGCGGTTCCCCCACCCAGGGCAGCGCTTCGCGGCCCCATAGGGAGCTCTACCGAAGGCCCCAGCGGGGGTGTCCACATGCGGTCCCCCAACCCAGGGCAGCGCTTCATAGCCCCATAAGGGGCCCCAGTGGGGGTGTCCACATGCGGTCCCCCCACCCAGGGCAGCGTTTCGCAGCCCCATAGGGAGCTCCACCGAAGGCCCCAGCTGGTGCGTTCGCATGCGTCTCCCCAACCAAGAGGTAGCGCCACCGAAAACGATATTCATATTTGCGGTATTCACAACTGCATATGGTTGGGTCCTTCGCCAGGCTAATTTGTTTTACCTTCGCTCAGCTGAGGGCCTCAGCGAGGCCAACATCCACATCCTTGGGCGCCTGGGGAAAGCTGTTTATGGCCCAGCTCATGCCTTGATAGCTGGAGATTGGGATCTCTCGCCGCAGGTTGTCGAGGAGTTGGGGGGGGTACCGCGTAATTTTGGCATGATTGTCATGAGCCCGTTAGCCTACACATGCCGTGCGTCTACCAGTAACAGTATCATTGACTATTACTCGATGGACCCTGGGCTGGCCAGAGTGATCAAGGGCGCGGCCGCTGGCTTGTCTTGGGGAGTGACGCCCCATAGACCAGTGGCGTTGGACGTCTGCTCGAATGCTCTCCAGCTCCAGCAGCTTGTCTGTCGCTCTCATCGGCGACAGCCAGTGGGCCCACCCTTCGGCCCCGTTCCAGAACCTGTCGTTTGGGATGGTGCACTGGCCCAGGCCGCGCAGGAAGTGGGACGCGCTCCCCATGATTATGCCACCGCAGCCTGGCGAGTGCTGAACCAGGCGCGGGGCCACTTCATCGATTGCGCTGAACGCGATCTTCGTTGTAACCTTTGCGGGCCGAATTGCATGAGTTTGGCGAACGATCCAGGACCATGAAAGCTTCGCGGGTATCGATCTTCCTTACGGACCCAAAAATGCAGACGACAAGTTCCAAGTTTCGATTGGCTGGACATGGACGCACTAGACTTTCAGCGAGTTCTTGCTGTCCGCGCAGGACCCCTCGGCCAGGGACGCGGCCGCAGTTGCGCAGCTCGAGGCCGCTCTCCAGCACTCCTGTCCCGGGGAGGGGCCCCCGCCGCGCCTGGATGCCACGTCGCGCACGATGCGGACCCTAGCAGCTCGGTGGCAGGGGCCCAGTTCCAGCGAGGGAGAGCGGGTAGAGCTAGCACGTCAGTTTTTGGATGATGTTCAGGAGGACTCCGACCAGGCTGCATCGGACGGTGACCGGTTGCCCAGGGAGTCCCGGGACGAGCGGCAGTCTCGGGCGCTAGCAGGATCTGCGCGCATTCTGCAAATATTCTCGATGATTAAGAAGGGCTGGCAGCCGACGGCCATCCTCTCTCCTGGCATTCCCACTTCTGCTCCAACTGCGCTGCTTGAAGATGAAGTTCGTAAACATTCGGGTTTCTGGAAGGCCTCGCAGAGGCCCCCTAAAGCGTGGATATCCAACCACGATTGTTTCACGAACGAGAGCCGATATGCTTCGAAGAGTTTCAGCCGTCTCACTTCTCAAAGTTGCGATGGTTTTCATCTTCGGCATGCCGCGGCCCTCAGTGATCAGGAACTGGAGGTCCTGGCGGTGCTCTACGAGTGCGTGGAGAGGCTAGGCCTACTTTCACAACAGCTCCCGCGGGTGCTCTTGCTTCTTCTGGAGAATCTCAGAGGAGGCTTGAGACCCATATTGCTTCTGGGGTCGCTAGTCCGGATCTGGGAGAAGATGCGTCGCCCAGAGGTCAACGAGAGCCTGGATCAGGCTTTTCGGACTTACTGGTCGTTCAGGGCTGGCTTAAGGCGTCGGTTTGGCAGCAAAGCGCGAGGGCCGATGGGGGCTTATTCAGAGGGGCAGGTCACAGCAGGTTTAATTTGAGATGGGATGAAAGATCATGAGTCTTTTCACGTCATCTGGCTTCGGGATCGGGCGTCATGTTATCGCCAAGACGTCGTGCAACCTGTGGGGAGGGCCGCGAATCGCACGACTCGGCGCGCACCACTGCCCCCTCATACTTGTTGCAGAATTTGGCCTACTGGCCGGCGACATGTTCAACGATGTGGTCGCCAAGGTATATGTCATGTTTGAGTTCGACTTTTTCTTTTTTCGAAATCCAGGCATCTACTTGGGCTCGCATGTCGACGATGATGTGATTGCTGCGCATGGGAGGGAGGAGGTCGTCTTCGAAGATCCTCGAAAAGCAGCAATTGAATTCAAACGCACATTTTCAGACCAGCTTGGCGTCCAGTTTGCCGAGGACATAGCAGCGCCATTTGCTTCTACGGCCAAGCTGGCAAAGAAGCTCTCTCGCCTGATTGCCCCGAGTTGCCCTTCAACAGCCACCAATGCGACCATCTCGCCTGGAGTGAATTTTTGCGCCAGGTCAGCGGCGTCAGGCGCGACGTGCTCGAGCTCGTCGGCGAGACCGCTTCCGTCAGCGGGTTCGCAAACGTACGTTGCAGAATATTCGGAAGAAGCCCCCTCGAGATAAAGGACGCCTCAGCAAGATATACTTTGCTTGGACGCTTCAGATAAAGAGCTCACGGAGCTTCGGTCGGCGGTAACGTCTGGGGCCACGCCTGCACATAGAGGAGCCTCGTTAACAGCTAAAGTGGTGCTTCATGGGGACCCGGCTTGGCGTCAGGCAAGCTCCAGCCTTATAGTGGGCTCACAGTCTCTGGCTGAGCCTCGCGGGCCCCGAGGGCAACCGCGTCTCTTTTCGGGGCCATGCTCGGATCTGGAGGGCGGTGTCTGCTACATCTCCGGAGCTTGAGCCTCAGTATGGAGCCGCTCTCGCGGACCTTTAAATAGGATGCCCCTCCCCCTTTCATCGCATCGGCTGGCGCGCTGATAATTTTGCTTTGCGGCGAGATGACCGTGACTTCGGAATCGACCTCGCATGCGCCTCCCCAGCCATGCCTGCCAAGCTTTTGGAGGCGGGGGTTCAGCGAGCCCTAGAGCGACGTCTTGCCTCGAACCTTCCAGAGTTCACAGGTGAGCGAGTCCGCGCTGATCCCTTCCGCAGCCTGCACAGGTCTCGCAAGACGAATGCGAGGCAGAAGTATCGGTTGTCGGCATGTTTCTCCGGAGCTTGTTGGACAGGGGATCGGCTTCGAGACTCGGGTTACTTTCACGGGGGGGTCCGTTGTGTGGTTTACCAAATTCCCTGATCCACCGGCACTGGTTCCGCGAGGCTGAAGAGGTCCGTCAGATTCGCATCGAGTGCGTAGGTGACGAAGTTTTGCTTGAGGCCCGAAATATGGTTTATAATAACCCCCTTTTTTGGTCTCGCTTGATCATCGCCCAGCCATATATCCCTCTTCCCTCCTGGGACCCCGTCCTCGAGGCGATCGATCTCGAGCGACTCCTCGAAATAACCCGTGGCTGCGAGATGGTAGCGGACGGTTCGGCGACCTGGCTCATCTTTCGAGAATGCAACAGACCAGCCTATGTTGCCGTTTTCCTGGCTCCTGGGGAAGAGCACGTGATCCGTGCTCGCGTCCTTGGAGTTGTCTGGCCTCTTCTGTTTCAGACCCATCAGGCTGCCGAGCACCTGGGGCTAGCTACCTTGAGTGTTCTCGTCGATACTCACAGCGTGCCGCACAGCGATTGTCCCGGGGCCGTCCGATTACAGAATGCCAGCCTGAGGGAACAGCTCTGCCCGAAGCAAGTGTTTGCGGGTTTGAGGCGGATGGCCATGGAGCGTGATCCTAAACGTCTCCTCGGTCAGGCGCACCACACCTCAGCGCATAGGAGTGAAGAGGTGATAGAGGCTCTGCCAGTTTGGGAGCGCCGGATTGCGCGGGGCAGTCAGGATGCCGACAGGCTTGCCTAACATGCTCTCATTTTGCACCCGGGGAGCTCCTGCTGAGACTCTAGAGGCCTTCGATGCCTTGGTAACTCGAACCAAGGTGCTCGCTAAAATGTTTTCCGCAGTGCTCCCCTGTTTCCCTAAACTCGACTTCCGCCGTGCGCCCAGAGAACTCCGGCCCAGGTTGGTCAGAGATCCGAGCTGGCACGACTGGCAAAGATTTGAACCTGGGGGTGCGTGGAGGCACAGCAAAGTTCAGTGTGTGTTATGGGGAGGACCGCCCTATGGTGGGCTGCAAGGGCCTCCCCATGGCCATTCAGCAGCTTCGCGGAGCGGAGCTGCGCGGCCACAGGCTCGGCGTTTCCATTGTTCAGGACGAGGAATCGTTGCCTCTCGTAGAGCCTATTCCAGCAAGCGTTGTGTCCTTCTCGCTGGGAATTGTCCTCCTGAGGCCCCCAAAAGCGGGAAGCAGACTCTGCGTCGAATTCGCCGGGGTTTGCATCCCCACTATTCGAGTGGAGTGGCGGTTGGGTCCACCCGCAGTCCTGCCGCCTCTGTCTTGCTCGAGGCTGCCGCTTCGTCCACTGTGATGGAAAGCTCCGCCTCCTCGCCCGATCGCGCGAGCCTCATTTCGACTCCTGGATTGGAGGCCCCAGCCGAGCGGATCAGTCAACCCGAAGCGGCGGGTAAAGCAGCAGTAATCCCTTGACATAGGCGCAACAGGCGCCGGGGGACAATTTCGTTACCAGCCGTGTTTGGTTCCGTTTGTGCGGAATTTTGCCGGTCGCCTCAAAACAGCGCCGTTTTGTAGTGCGTATTTGGCGTTGTGCTGCGCGCGGCGGCCCCTTGAAGCTTCGTCATGTTGCGTTCTGCCTCCGGGCCCTCGAGGGAAAATCTTCCTCTTCCTCATCCTCCTCCCCTCCTTTTTTCTTCTTCTCCGCCTCCTCTTCCTCCTCCTCCTCCTCGTGATCATCCTCCTCCTCCTCCTCCTGTTCCTCCTCCTCCTCCTCCTCTTCCCCCTCCTCCTCCTCCTCCTCCTCCTCCTCCTCCTCCTCCTCCTCCTCCGCCTCATGTTCCTCCTCCTCCTCCTCTCCTCCTCCTCCTCCCCTCCTCCCCCCCGCTTCTCCTCCTCCTCCTCCACCTCCTCCTCCTCCTCGTTCTCCTCTTCCTGCTCCTCCTCCTCCTCCGCCTCCTCCGCCTCCTCCTCCTCCGCCTCCTCCTCCTCCTCCTCCTCCCTCCCCTCCTTTCCTCCTCCTCCTCCTCCTCCTCCCCCCTCCTCCTTCTCCTCCTCCTCCTCCTCCGCCTCCTCCTCCTCCTCCTCCTCCTCCTCCTCCTCCTCTCCCTCCTCCTCCTTTTCCTCCTTCTCCTCCTTCTCTTCCCCCTCCTCCTCCTCCTCCTCCTCGTCGCGGAAGATCTTTGAGCACGAGGAGGGAGATGTGTCTCTCTGGGAGATTGTGAAACATGAAAAACAACTGCAGCGCGAGGATCAGGGAGCACACAACAGGAGAGTTGAAAGCCCTATCTCCTTCGATCTCGACTCTGATTGTGCAACATGCAATCCATGCCGTGAATGTTAATTTCAGTACCATACGGATCAAGCGGCGAGTGGTACTGACGTAGTGAGTATGGTATCCAACCGTCCGTCACAAGATCCAACGATAGTTGTCGGCGTAATTATGTTTCATCGGCAAGAATCCATTCTAGCCCCTCGGGACCTTGGAGGTCCAAGTGAGCACCAGCGAAGAGCAGGGGTCCTGTGGTCCTTCCCAAAGTGCAATTGGGCCCCTTGCGACGTATTCGCCTTTGTGGGACTGGAACCAAGGGAGCCTCAAAGATCCAAGGGTATTTCCTCCAAGCCTCTTGAGAGACCCCTTGAGCGAGGACCTTGCAGAGTCCCTCAGGATACGTTTTGGCCCCTGCAGTCCTCCAGTGCCCTTGTGAGTCCTCCCCTTCAAGCACCTCCTCCTCCTCCCCCCCGCTTCTCCTCCTCCTCCTCCTCCTCCTCCTCCTCCTCCTCCTCCTCCTCCTCCTCCTCTCCTCCTCCTCCCCTCCCCCCCGCTTCTCCACCTCCTCCCTCCTCCTCCTCCTCCTCCTCCTCCTCCTCCCCTCTTCTCTCTCCTCCGCCTCCTCCTCCTCCTCTCCTCCTCCTCCTCCTCCCCACCTCCCGTCCTCCCTCCCTCCCTCCTCCCCCTCCTCCTCCTCCTTCCTCCCCCCTCCTCTCTCCCTCCCCTCCTCCCTCCTCCTCCTCCTCCTCCTCCTCCCCTCCTCCTTCTCCCCCCCCCCGCTTCTCCACCTCCTCCTCCTCCTCCCCTCCCCTCGTCTCCTCCTCCTCCCCCCCTCCCTCCTCCCTCCCTCCCTCTCTCTCCTCCTCCTCCTCCTCCCTCCCTCCCTCCCTCCCTCCCTCCCTCCCCCCTCCCTCTCGTCCTTCTCCCTCCTCCTCCTCCTCCTCCTCCTCCTCCTCCTCCTCCTCCTCGCCTCCTCCTCCTCCTCCTCCTCCTCCTCCTCCTCCTCCTCCCCTCCTCCCCTCCGCCTCCTCCTCCTCCTCCGCCTCCTCCTCCTCCTCCTCCTCCTCCTCCTCCTCTCCTCCTCCTCCTCCTCCTCCTCCCTCCCTCCTCCTCCTCCTCCTCCTCCTCCTCCTCCTCCTCCTCCGCCCTCCCTCCCTGCGCCTTTCCTCCGCCGGATTTCCTGGATCGGATTTACGTGCGGATTTCTTGGATCGGCGCTGGGATCCCCCCGGCGGCGCCTCCGGCGCCGCCTTTGGCGCGCTCCGCGCGCCTTTTGGAGGGGGTTCAGCGCCGATCCCAGCAATCCGTGCGGAGTTTTCCGGAATTGTATTTTTATGTTGTTGTATGTGCCTCTAGTCCGTTCGCTTGTTCTTTCTCATCAAACTCTCGACTGTAGGAGGTTGTCGTGCCTTGTGAGGAGCATCTCGACCAGGAGTACGTCGGACCCGCGTTCGTCCTGGTCGTCCTGGCGGCTGTGATCGCCCCTCTGACCTCGAGCAGAGGACTGCCTTTCTGTTGCCACGGCTTGCCTTGTTTTGCAACGGTTTGCGTGAGGGCTCAACCAAACGAGGCATGCATGAAGACATCGGGCGGGGTCAGGACGAGGATTCAGAGCGTTACGGAACGATCTGAGAAGGCCGCGGCGCCCGAAGCATCTTCCAGAGCCGCTGGATCTCAGAGATTATCGATTATCTTCTTCCGTTGAATTGAGGAACGACTACAGGGTTGATTTGCTCAGAAATTGAAACGTACGAGTAAATGAGTATTTTATTCGTTTACTCATGTACCAGTGTAAACATAATATTAAAGGGTATATGTTCCCTCTCCATGTCGTTCGGCGCCCACTGTCACTCAGTGCCCTATACGTTGGCAACCCCGCTCCGCAGCGCGCCTGCTCTGCTTCCTCGGGGCTCGTCAGGATTCCATGTGCATCTGGACTCCCCGCGAGTTGTTCTCCTCCTCCTCCTCCTCCTCCTCCTCCCCCTCTTCCTCCTCCTTCTCCTCCTCCTCCTCCTCCTCTTCCTCCTCATCCTCCCACGTCTTCTCTGGTCTCGTAAGGGTGCATCTGGATTGTTCAAGACGCTTCAGGGCTTCTGGGGCTTCCCCCCGACTTCGAGGAGTTCTACCATTTCTGAGTACTCCTTTCAATGCCACAAATTCCCGCAAAAATTCGCTGCGGCCCTCAGGCCACCTCAAGGTTTTTTTCTGAAGTTCCCAAGGACTCCTCGGGGTACTTCAAGAACGTATCTCGGGCATTATCAGATTCAGCAGGATCCGTTTGGTTTCCGCACCATTCCAAGCTGCTCTTTCGGTTCTCCATAGTCTTTCAGGACCTCTGAAGGATAGCGTGACTCCGCAAGAGTCCTCCGCGTTCAAGAGGATGCATCAGGATTACTTCGGATCCCGCTGCACTCTCCAGGATTCCTCAATGTTGTGTTGGTTTCCTCATGCCCTTCCAAATGCAGTGTTGGCAATTCGACCCGCCTCGCGAGCCTGTTGACAAACAAGTATCCCCGCAATTAGTCTTCGCCCGTAGCCCGGGACGATTTCTGACGCCGCTTGCGCCTTCGCTTGCGGCCGCGAAAAAAAGTCCCCGCAATTCAATTGAGAAGCGATGCCCATGAACGGGAAAAGGGGAAAGAGATACACATCGTTATTCAGCGCGGGCAACAGGGGTGAACTGAGAGATCTCTCGGTCCTCGGCATGGCGGTGCTGGTGTTGCTGGTGTTGATCCTGCTGTTGGTGTGTTGTTGCGATTGCTGGTGCTGCTGCTGGTGCTCGTGGTGTTGTTGCCGGTGTTGGTTCTGGTGTTGACCCTGTTGTTGGTGTTGTTGCGGTTGTTGTTGTTGTTGTTGTTGCTGGTGCTATTGCTTTTGGTTTTTGTTGATGCCGCTGCTGTTGATGCCGTTGGCGTTGCTGGCACTGCTGCTGCCGCCGCCGCTGCTGATTGCCGCTGCTGCTGGCATTGCTGCTCTTGGTGATGTTGCTGATGCTGCTGCTGGTGCTACTGATGCTGCGCTGTAGCGGGTGGTGTTGTTGGTGGAGCCGGGCTGTGACCCGAAAACGGGGAAGGCCAATTTTGGGGGTGGTAGGCGCGGGGGGGGATGCACCGACCCCCAATCGCCCATTGATCGCTAACAGGGGCCGATAGCGCCAACCTGCCCAGGAACGTTCGGATTGATTATCTGGGGCCTGTCGCCGATCTGTCGGTGATGTATTGCCAATTCCAGGTCGACGTTCCCCAAGAGATGGCAACATCTCTAGACTGCAAGGGTAGCTTGTTGGATTCGGACCCAGCGAACTAATCCTAGGGAAACAGCTCCTGAGGTTTCCTCCAGTTTCGGTTTCTCGGAACACTCCACGGGCCCCGGGAGTGTCAGAAAACGACTCCGGAGGAAGAATTGGTCCCAGGGGAGGGCCACAGGGTCCAGGACTTGTTTCCCTCAGGACCCGTCTCCCCCATGCTTCATGGCCACGCTTTAAGATTGCAAAGTTAGGGCCTGGCTGGACTGGGACCTAGCGAACTACAGTCAACCCGCATAGTAAGGACGGGCAACCTTCCCCAGGGTACCCTTGCATCCTTGGCTCGTCGGTCCATCCTTGGCAGCTTTTGCTGGCCGCGCCCCGCCAGCGCAGTGTCGACACGCTGTTCCAAGGCCCTTGCATCCTTATCGTGCGTCCTTAAGATACGGGTCGATTGTAATCCTTGGGTCTCCATTGCCATCCTCCCTTGCTCGCCGTTTGGTTCGTGGGCTGGCGGCGGACGCCCCATCGCCCTCTCGCCCGGAGTGGCAGGAGGGGCAGCAAGGAATCGAGTTCCAAATCTCGGAACCGGTCACGGCATTCCCCCTCCCCCGCCTCCCCCGCTTCTTCCTCCACTTCCTCCTCCTCCGCCTCCTCCTCCGCCTCCTCTTCCTCTTCCTCCTCCTCCTCCTCCTCCTCCTCCTCCTCTTCCTCCTCCGTCTCCTCCTCCTCCTCCTCCTTTATCCCTGGCGCCCACCTGACAGATCTGTTGGGCTCTACGTCGACTCCAGTGCGACGCCAGTTCGACTCAGATTCGGCTCACGTTCGACGCAAGTCGACGGATGCTCGACGCAGCTTCGACGCACGAGCAGAGCCAGCGGCTCCAGGAAGGTCCCCAGGACGAGCATCGAACTCTTGCTCCGCAAGCACCGCTTGCGCTCGGTCAGTGCTGCGTTGTTCATCCAGCATGGGTCCGTGGACGGTCGCGCTTCGCTGCCCGTCTCTACATGTCATCTCGTGGTGAGAAATATGCAGGAATCGGGCACGCGAACATACACCGAGTGCTACCTGGAGACGTTTCTAGGCAAGTGTTCGGCACACTGAGTCACCAGGGAATCGAAAACACAGGTCCCATTGGTTCAGAGCCGTGTCGAACGCTGGTTTGAGTTCCTGCCCATCAGTAGCATGGGGGAGACGGGCCCTGAGGGACACGGGTCCTGGATGCTGGGGCCTGCCCCCGGGACGATTTCTGCCTCCTAAGCCGTCCTCTGGCCATCCCGGGGCCCGTGGAGTGCCCCGGGTGGAGTAGCCGCGGCACGGTAGGCATTAGAGAAACGGGTCCTGAGGACAACGGGCCTCGTGGTGTTTCTCCGCTTTCGGGCCCTCGAGGCCTTACGCGGGCCCTGGGAATGCCAGGACACGCTCCAGGATGACAGGATTTCTTTTGGGGGAAGGCTCGTGGGTGCAGGACCCGCTTCTGTGCTATTTGTCTTTGCACATGAAATTATGCTTTTTTGAGGAATTTCGAACCCCATGCTAACCAAAGTTGCCGCAGCTTTTTGAGGGTCAAGCCTGCGCCGCGGTGGGAACGGCAGGGTCCAGGGGTCCGGGGGCTGACGCCGCATGGCCGTTCGCGGCCCCGTCCCCCCTACCGTGGCGGGGATAAACCCTTCAATGTCGGGCGGGGGTGGCGGCGAGTAGCGCAGTACAGTTCCGTCCGCTGTACGCCAGTGTACCACATTCGAGTCACCAGTGTGTTTCCAGAGGTTCATGGATGCGCGCCACCTGGTCCCCCTTGAGCAAACAGAACCGCGGGGTGGGTGACCCGCCTTGTCGTCGTGGATGTTCCATGGTCCCAACCTCTTTGCGGCGGAGGCGTGGGTCGGCACGTTTGTGGGGACGTCGCTATCTAAGCTGAGGCTGCGCGGAAGGTCATAATCGCAGCGTTCGGGCCTGCTGGCACAGAGTAAACGCGGAGCAGGTTGCTGACGGGTGCGTCCTGCATGAATCGCGAAGACGTCTCGAGCGATGTAAGGATGGGCAACCTTCCCAAGGGTACCCTTGCGTCCTTGCCTTCTCGGCCCATCCTTGGCCGCTTTCGTTGGCCGCGCCCCGCTCGAAACGCTTCGAAATGGGCGTCCAAGGGCCTTGCATCCTTATCGCGCATCCTTATTTTGCGGGCTGACTGCAGCGCGAATCCCAAATATATCGTGAGGAAATCCACAGCGAGAGCGTCATTCCTGAGTGTCGGGGGCGCGGCGTCTGAATACATTGCGAGGAAATCCCACGCGAGAGCGCGATTCTTGCATACATTGTGAGGACGACCCGCGCGAGAGCGCGATTTTAGACAACTTGTGCCGAAGTCTCAGGCGGGAGCCGCTGATGTTGCAGACCGGTGGCCAGGGGCGCAGTTTGGCAACACCCAGCCTCCCCTTGTAAATAACAGTGTGCGGGCCGCGGGGGGAGCGCTTGAGTTGAAAAATACAACGTTTACCCGGGGAGGGGGGATCAACAACATTTGTTTTTAGACATGGGAACTAAAATAAACCAACAATACCAACAATAACAACAACAACAACTACAACAACAACAACAACAACAATAATTTTAAGACCGTTCGCCCTTATATGCTCGAGTGTCCAATAACGCGTATTTCCCAAACCCTCGATACCCGCCCTCTTCATCTTCGATCGAACCCCTTTTGGGGGGTATACCTTTCTTCCCTGCAGGCTGGGCCCCGGCAAGCGGCGGGGCGGCCGCGGACCGTCGGCCTGGCCAGCGGCAGCGCTGATCGGCGGGGCGGCCGCGGACCGTCGACCCGACCCCAAGAGGGACGGACAGGGGACCGACCACGACGACGACGACGACGACGACGACGACGTCGAAGACGACGGCGACGACGACGACGACGGCGACGACGAGCGAAAGCGAAAGCGAGAGAGAACGACAGCAGGGCCACGAAGGGCACGAAGTAGGCCACGAAGGGCGACAGCGGGGACACGAAGGGAATGCGTATGGGGCCACGAAGAGCGCGAACGAGCGGGGGCCACGAAGTGCAGATAATGCGGGGCCACAGAAGGCAACTATGGGGCCACTGAGGGTAGCAACTGGGCCACGTAGGACAGTGAGGGGGGCACAAATGGCGACAGCGGGGCCACGAAGGGCATGCACATGGGGCCACAACGGGCGCGACTCCTGGGTGCCTGGGTGTCGGGAGCGCGGCGCTTGGGCAAATTGCAGGAAATCACAACGCAAGGCCATTCTTCAGTAAGTTGCAAGCAAGTCTCCAGCGAAAGCGCGACTCCAGAGCGCCGGGAGAGCGATTCCTGAATAAATTGTGAGGAAGTCCCCAGCGAGAGCGCGATTCCTGAATAAAATGCGAAGAAGTCTCGGGCGGGAGCGGGGGTCCTCGCTAAATTGTAAGGGAGTCTCAGGCGGGAGCCGTTGTTGTTGTAACCCGGGGGCCAGGGGCCCAGTTTGAGCAGGAAGATTTGCCCTGTCAAAAAACAGGGTGCGAGCGTCGAGGGGTGCACTCTGATTGAGAAAAAACAGTATGCACCGGTGGGGGGGGACCAACAATAATTATTTCTCAGAAATGAGAATTCAACAACAACAACAATAATAATAATACTAATAATAATAATGATAATAATAATGATAATAATAATAATAATAATAATAATAATAATATAACAACAATAACAACAACAAAACAACAACAACAACAACAACAACAAAAACTTTAAGTCACTTCGTGTTTCCCTGTTCACGTTCCATTCAACACGTACATTCCAAACCTTCGGTACCCGCCCTCTTCGTGTTCGATCGTACGCCCTTGGAAGTACATGTTTCTTACCTGCCGCGCGTAATTGGTGCAGGAAACAACATAGGAGATGACGGATGGAACACGGAATTAGCAGGCGGTGGGCCAGGAGCACAAAACACGAGGCAGAACCAGACGGGCAGATCGGGCGGATGGACCCTAACGGGCGGACTGGGAAGGTGGGCCCAAGCGGCCAGGTCGAGCAGGCGGCTCGCTGAAGCGAGGGTACTGCATGAATCGCGAGGAAATCTCGAGCGATAGCGCGATTCCAAGACAATCGTGAGGAAATCCACAGCGAGAGCGTCATCTCAGACTGTCGTCGGGGGCGCGGCATCTGAATACATTGCGAGGAAATCCCACGCGAGAGCGCGATTCTTGCATAATTTGCGAGAACGTCCCGCGCGGGAACCGATTTGGGAATCAATTATATTCCAGGAAAGCGTGAGAAAGGCCAAAGCGAGAGCGCGACTCCCCGGTGTCGAAAGCGCGGCGTTTGAACAAATTGCGAGGACCTCCCACGCGAGAGCGGGATAGGGAAGTCCCGCGCGAGAGCGCGATTTCTCTGCAAGTTATAAAGAAATATCGGGCGGGAGTCGTTGTTGCCAGGGGCCCCGCCTGGTGACCCCCAGCCCTTGTAAAAAGCAGGGTCCGAGCCCCTGAAGGAACACTTCATTTAAAAAAGAGTCTGGAGGAGTATTGCACTTGAAAAGCCATGTGCTTCGGAGGGGGATATCAACAGCATATATATATATATATATATATATATATATATATATATATATATATATATACGCATAAGTGTGAGTATATATATATGTATATATGTAAATAGGCTGCATTTAAAAATGGGAACGCAACAACGTACAACAACGACAACAATTACAAATACAGCCACATTAACAACAACAGTAACCAGAACCAGAAACTGAGCAACAACGAAAACAACAACAACAACAACAATAGCAACAACAATAGCAACAACAAAAGGATGATAACAACAATGACAATCAGTTGACCCGAAGGGGGATTTGCTCTCGCACGCGGGGCCCCGACACTCCTTCCCCCTGATCTCCCGCCCGAAGAAATCTTGACAACACCCCTTCCGGGGCATTTCGACATTTCGAGCCCTGATAGCACAACGTTTTCGTAATCCCCTTGCCCAAGTTTTGCGCCTAGGCATCACGACGCCTGCGTGGCCCAAGACTTTCGGGAGAGGCCCCGCAGCCTTTGGGAAAGCCCCGCGGAGTGCCCCCAGAGCCTCTGACAGAAGCTCCAGAGCTTACGCCCCCGGGCTTTCGAACCCGTCCCGGGGGCCAATTTTGCGTCGACCGTTTTTTGATGGCGCCAGGGCTCGTCGTCGTCGTCGTCTTCTTCTTCCTCCCCCCTGCACTCTTCCTCCAAACAATGGCCCGGGCCTTGGGCGTTTCCATGAGTCCCAGGAGGCCCCCGCGACGACGCTTCGCTCCAGGTCGCGAGCGAGAGCGACGTAGCGCGGCGCAGGCGCGAGAGCGCGAAATCGCAATCAGGGTGTCAAATATATATATATATATATATATATAATATATATATATATATATATATATATAAGACTTGTTCAGCGACGGCAACGACGACGACGGCGGCGGCGGCTGCGGCCGCGGCGACGACGCCGCGCCCCAGGACGCGAGCGAGAGCGAGGTCTCGCGGAGCAGGAGCAAGAGCGCGAAAGCGCATTCAGGGTGTCCAGCAATAATACTCGCGTGAAATTATGGGTCGACAGAGTCTAGGGAAGCTTCAGGAGCTCCTGGGAGACGGCGGAGGAAGTGTCGAGCAGGAGCGTCGTTGTCTGTCGGGGATCCCGAAGCGGGAACGCCGGTCCTGAGGCGAAGAAATGCAAGGGCGCATCTGGCAGCAGCGCCGATTTCGTTTGAAAGGCGGCTTCGGAGGACGATCGAAAGCCCCGACCCCGAGCGAGAAAGGAGGAAACATCGATCCGGAGCGTCGTTGTCGCTGGGGGGCGGGTTTTGGCGGAACCCCGAAACGCCTCGGCGCGAGCTAGATTTTCGAGAGGGAACGCAGCTTGCGCCTAGGCGAGAGCGCGAAAGCGCATACAGGGCGCCCAACACAACACAGGGTTCAACAACAATTACAGCGACAACCATTGTGAGACCGTTCGCTTCTATACGCGCGCGCGTCAATCAACGCGCGTTTGCCAAGCCGCGGGCATCCGCCCCCTTCGCATTCGATCGCGCCCCCTTGGCGGCACATGTTAATCCCACCTGCAACGCGAACGCCGCGCAGTCCTCAACGCAGGGGAAGAGAGGACGGGTGGGAAGAATCGACAAGGGGGATCGAGGGGGGTTGAGCACGACGGAGAGAGGGAGTAGCAAGACGGGGGTCAGAAGCAAAACGAAAGTTGGCAAACCAGACGTGCAGATCGGGCGGGTGGACCCTAACGGGCGGGACGGGAAGGTGGGCCCAGGCGGCCAGGTCGAGCGGGCGGATTGCTAAAGCGCGCGGTCTGTATAAATCGTGAGGAAGTCTTGGCCGATACCGCGACGACAATAAATCGCGAGGAAAGTTACAACGAAAGCGCCATTCCTGAGCGTCGGGGGCACGGCGTCTGACTACAGCGCGAGGAAGTCACACGCGAGAGCGCGATTCCTCCATAAATTGCAAGAAAGTCCCGCGCGAGAGCGCGAAGTGGGAAACACTGTGGAAAAGTATCAGGCGGGAACCGCTGTTGCCCTCGAACAACCGAGTTTGGTGGCACTTCGCGTTCCCCGTAGAGCACAAGGTGCGAGCCCATAAACGTTACTGTGACGGGTATCAACCATAAACTGTGTGTTTGTTGTTGTGTATTGCTGTTTTCGTTGATCATATGTATATATATATATACATATACATATACATATACATACATACACAAATATGCATACAACTATAAACATATATATATATACATGCATATGTATATATATATAAAAGTGAAAAGGCAACAACATAAAACATACAGGGGTGAAAAAAAAGTAAGATTGTTCGCTCTTCCCTGTGCGCGTGCCAGCCAGCACGCATATCCCAAACCCTCGATACCTGCCCTCTTCGTTATCGATCGTACGCCCTTCGGGCTGGACCCCGCTTACCTGCAACGTTTGTATTTCGTGCGGCCCCCAATGCATTGAAAGAGAGGACGGATGGAAGGAAAGGAGAGGAAGAGGGAGGAACAGGGAGCACGAAAGAACATCGCAAGAGAGGGGGCTCTGAGCAGAAAACACGTGGCAGGACCAGACGGGCTGATCGAACTGGTAGCGGGCGGATCGGGAAAGCGGGCCTCGACGGCCAGGACGAGCAGGCGGATTGTTAAACTGTGCGTTTTGCATGAGTCGCGGTAAAGTCTCGAACGATAGCGCGATTCTCCAATAAGTCTTGAAGAAATACACAGCGAGAGCGTGATTCCTGAGTGCCGAGGGCGTGGCGTCCGAATGAATTGCGAATATGCCCCACGCGAGAAGCAACTCATGCATTAAATGCTCAGGAAGGCCCTCGCGAGAACGCGATGTGGGAATTAATTTTTTGGGGAAATATCAGGGGAGACCCGTTGTTGTTGTAGCTTGGGGGGCCAAAGGGCACCATTTGAGCAGGAACGCTTGCCTTTTGGTAATAACAGCGAGCCCCGGGGTGGGCGGCCCATTTTATAATTAAAAAATAAATGCACGTTACGCGAATGCGTGCGTGAATCCACCATAATTCGCCCGGAAGTCGGGCGACAGCGCGATTCCTATTTGGCATCGTTCGGACGTGTGCATTTGTTTCTCGGCCAGTACCATCGAGGACCATCCTGGACCATCGAGCCAACAAAGACACGCACCAAACCGAAAAATGCACGGGAAATGGACGTCAGCGACAGCAAGCCTAAGTGAACGATGAGGAAGTCCCAGGAGAAACGCGATTCATGAATGGCGGGGCGCGGGCGCCTGCGTAAATTGCGAAGGAGTCATTGGCGAGAGCGCGATTTCTCAGTAAACTGCGAGGAGATATCTGGCGGGAGCCGTTGTTGTTGTTGTCCCAGGGCCAGAGGCGCGGTTTGAGCAGGAAGACGCTACCTGCTAAACAATCCGGGCGCGAGCCCCGGGAGGGGCATTTGAATTGAAAAACACATGTTACCGGAGTGGGGATCAACAAGACTTGGTTTGCACTACTGGAAATCCAACAACAACAATGGTCAGTGAAAGACGGTTTGCTCTTATCTGCTCACGTGCCAATCAATACGTGTACCCCAAACCTTCGGTGCCCGCCTTCTTCGTCGTTTTCGACCATACCCCTTCGGGGCATGTGCCTTCCTTACCTGCCACGAACATGTAGTGTAGCCTCTAAAACAGGGTAATCTGCAAGGAAATCCCACGTGAGAGCGCGCTTCCTCAATACATTGTGAGGACGTCCCGCGCGAGAGCGCGATTCTCAAATAAATTGCAGGGAAGTCTCAGGCGGGAGCCGTTGTTGTTGTAGTTCGGGTGCCAGGGGCGTAGTTTGAGCAGGATGATTATTTCCCGTGATAAAAGCAGGTTGCGGGCCCCAGGAGGGGCTTACTTCAACTGAAGAAAGACATATCTTACCGGAGTGGGGATCAACAGTAATTTTGCAGGACTGAACATGTAACACCAGTGTTGTGGTTGTTGGTGTTGTTGTAACACATCAGCAATAATGTTAAGATTGTTCGCCCCTACCTGCTCACGTGCCAACCAATACGTAGATTCCAAAACCTCGGTACCCGTCCTCGTCGTTTTCGGTCTTACCCCCTTGGGAGTCAATCTTCCTTACCTGCCACGCGCATTTAGCGCAGCCCCTAAAACACGGGAAGTGAACACGGGCGGAAGGGGGAGATTGGAGCACGAGAGAAATTATCAGGATGGGGGGCAAGGAACAGAAAATAAGTGGTAGCACCAGACGGGCTGATCGGGTGGGCAGACCCATAGCGGGCAATTCGGGAAGGCGGGCCCAGGCGACCAGGTCGAGCAGGCGGGTTGCTGAGGCGTGGGTCTTGCATGAATCGCGAGGACGTTTCGAACGATAGCGTAATTCTCAAGTAAATCACGAGAGAAGCCAAAGCGAGAGCGTGATTCGTGAGCGCCGGGGGCGCATTGTTCGAACAAGTTGTAAGGGAGACCCACGCGAGAGCGCGATTCGTATACAAAGTGCGAGGAAGTCCTGCGCGAGAGCGCGATTTGGGAATAACGTGTGAGGTATTATCAGGCGGGGCCGCTGTTGTTGCAACTGGGGGCCAAGAACACAATTTGAGCCAAGTGACTTTCGGTGATAAATATCAGAGTACGAGCCCAGAATATAAGTACAATGGTCACCGGAGGGGGGTGGCCAACAGTACTTATTCTTCAGCATGGAGAGCTCAACAACATTAACAACAAGAAACTTAATATTGTTCGTGTTCATGTGCTCGCGGGCCAATCAACACGTATTTCCCAAACCTTCGATACCCGTTGTTTTGGTCTTCGATCGTATCCCCCTTGTCGGGATATATCTTGTTTACATGCAACGTGTATTTCATGCAGCCCTTAAGGCAGGGGAAGGGAGAACGGATGGAAGGAAGGGACGGGGGAAAAGGATGGAGCACGAAAGAGAGTGGAAGGGGTTCGGAACAGAATACACGTGGCAGAACCAGAGGACTGATCGGCCGGGTAGATCCTAACAGGCGGGTCGGGAATGCGGGTTCAGGCGGCCAGGTTGAGCAGGCGGGTTGTTGAAACGTGCGTCCTGCATGAACCGCCAAGAAGTCTCTAACGATAACGCGATTCCCACATGAATCGTCAGGAAATCTACTGCAAGAGCGTGATTCCTGAGTGTCGGGGGCGCGGCGTCCGAATAAATGGCGGGGGCGTCCCACGCAGGAGTGCGATTCCTACATAAATTGGGAGGACGTCCCGCGCGACAGCCTGATTTCTAAACCGTGGGAAAGTATCAGGCGGGAGCCGTTGTTGTTGTAACTCGGGGGCCGGGGCGCAGTTTGAGGTCCAACATTGTTCTGATACAAAAAACAAGGCGCGAGCCCTGGCAGGGCACCTTCAATTCAAAAAGACAATGTGCACCGGGCCGGGGGCACAACAATAAACTATGTTATTTTCAGAATTGCGAGCTCAAAGACAACATAAACAAAAACAACAACAACAACAACAACAACAATTACTAGCACGTGGGGACACACCGTTCTCACCAGTGCCAGGGTTTTCATAGGAGGCGGGCAATACCCCCACTTTGTGGGGGGGCCGGTTCAAGCTCTACCAAATTTCCAAACGACTCTTCGCCACCACCCACACCCAGCTTCCCGCCCTATGACGTTCGGACACTTCACTTCGTGGCATGCGGACGACCGTGGCTACTATTCAGGGCCCCGCGGCCGACGACGACGGCGTGCGCGCGCGAAGAAAAAACGAATGTGTCCCGCATGGTATTATTTGACAGGGATGATGGCCCTGGCAGGTGCGCAACCGTTGTTGCAGAAGTTCGAAAAAGTTGCTCGCAAAAGCCCGTTTGACAGAAATGTTTAAAAAGTGTTGGGTTTCCTACGAATCCGCAAGAGCGCGCGGGATGAATTTTGAATTTATATATATATATTAATATATATATATATAAAAAAATAATATATATATATATATATTTATATATATATGTTTTTTTTTTTTTTTAAAAAAAAAAAAAAAAAAAAAAAAAAAAAAAAAAAAAAAAAAAAAAAAAAAAAAAAAAAACTCCGACTGAAGAACCCCACAAGAATCCTCTGGGCGAATCTGGAAAAAGCCATCACCGTCGTCCTCGTGGTTGGTGAGGCGTCCTGGCTGTCTCTTCTGCGTATATTTCCTCTCGCCTTGGCGCGGGCCCCCCTTCCACTCCTTACGTTGTCCCCATCCTCGCCCCCCTGTTTGTTCCGCGCCCCGCCACCTCCTCCCCTTCCTGTTGCATGAGCGCGCATGTCGATGTTCCTCGGCGCCGTCGCCGCCACGGCCAGCACAGGCGCGTTCTCTACTGGTCACGTCGCGCAGCCGTTGGGACAACCCCGCGGGCCAGGCTGTCGGGACAACCCCGCGAGCCGCTGGCGCGCAAGACCAAGCCGTTGGGACAACCCCGCGGGCTTCGAGCGAGGCGCAGCCGCGCTCAGGCGGAAGGCAGCACGAAGCCCAGCTCTGCCGCGAGCTGCTTCGCCTCCGCCCTGGACAAAACCGTTCTCTTGTCGAACTCCAGGAGCGCCTTCCGCAGGGACGCCGGCGGCCCGCACTCCAGGAACTCTCGCGGCGGCGGCCGCAGGATCAGCATGTTCCGCATGCACGTGGCGCGGGAGAACATGACGTAGAGGTGCAGCCACCACTGCTCGTCCGACATGCCCGTGCGGCCAGCGTCCTCGTCTCTCGCGCAGTCGATGGTGACGCCCTTGCGCAGCGTCTGGCCCTGCGACAGCGTGGAGGTCAGGTAGGACGCGTGCGTCAGGGTGAACCCCGAGCGGCGCACGCTGTGCGCCCCCGAGCTCTGCCATGTGAACTCCCTTTCGCTGGGCCTGAACATCAGCAAGCTCCGCGCCCGCGCCTCGGCCTGGCCGTCGTCGTCGGCGCCTTCGGCGCCCTGTCGCAGCACCTCGGCGACCTGAGGAGCCCAAAAACTTCCTTGTTGCATCCAAAGTGTGGCCTGGGAACTGCGTTCTGGCAGCGCGAGAACCCAACATTGACGACAGTTACAGGTTTTGGATGACCTGCTCGGATTACCAACATGATCTGCGGGCCCCATAGGGAGGGGGCTCCCGCCTGAGACTTCCTCGCAGTTCACTCACAGACGAGGCTCCCGCCTGAGACTTCCTCCATATTCAGGCTTGAGGAGCCCAAAAGTGACGACAGTTACAGGGTTCCGATGACCCGCTCGGATTACCAACATGATCTGCGGGCCCCATAGGGAGGGGGCTCCCGCCTGAGACTTCTTCACAATTCACTCAAAGACGAGGCTCCCGCCAGAGACTTCCTCCAAATTCAGGCTTGACGAGCCCAAAAGTGACGACAGTTACAGGGTTCCGATGACCCGCTCGGATTACCAACATGATCTGCGGGCCCCATAGGGAGGGGGCTCCCGCCTGAGACTTCCTCGCAGTTCACTCACAGACGAGGCTCCCGCCTGAGACTTCCTCCATATTCAGGCTTGAGGAGCCCAAAAGTGACGACAGTTACAGGGTTCCGATGACCCGCTCGGATTACCAACATGATCTGCGGGCCCCATAGGGAGGGGGCTCCCGCCTGAGACTTCTTCACAATTCACTCAAAGACGAGGCTCCCGCCAGAGACTTCCTCCAAATTCAGGCTTGACGAGCCCAAAAGTGACGACAGTTACAGGGTTCCGATGACCCGCTCGGATTACCAACATGATCTGCGGGCCCCATAGGGAGGGGGCTCCCGCCTGAGCCTTCCTCAGAATTCACTCACAGACGAGGCTCCCGCCTGAGACTTCCTCCAAATTCAGGCTTGAGGAGCCCAAAAGTGACGACAGTTACAGGGTTCCGATGACCCGCTCGGATTACCAACATGATCTGCGGGCCCCATAGGGAGGGAGCTCCCGCCTGAGACTTCCTCCCAATTCACTCACAGACGAGGCTCCCGCCTGAGACTTCCTCCATTTTCAGGCCTGGGGAGCCCAAAAGTGACGACAGTTACAGGGTTCCGATGACCCGCTCGGATTACCAACATGATCTGCGGGCCCCATAGGGAGGGGGCTCCCGCCTGAGACTTCCTCACACTTTACTCAACGATGATGAGGATGAGGATGATGAGTGGTGGTGAAGATGAGTGGTGAGTGACTGAGCGTGTGAGAGAGCGCGAGTGATGATGCTGATGTTGATGATGAGAGAGTGCGAGTGAGTGTGAGTGTGAGTGAGTGGTGATGATGATGAGTGAGTGAGTGAGTGTGCGAAGGCAGAAGAGGAGAGGGGGTGGGGTGAGTGTTCCTGCGCGGGGTGTGCAGAGAAAACAAGAACCCCACTTTGGATGTGGGGAAAAAAAAGGCTTATAAAGGTTTGTATGTTCAAATCGCTACGAAAACTAAGGTTTTGGAAGGATTTCGTCTTGCGCGCGCGAATGTCCACATTACCCGATGTGTTGCAAGGGATTCTTGAAGTTTGGTTATGTTAGAACAAGAAATGTCCACTTTAGTTTTTTTTTTTTTTGCAAGGGAAAACCGATCGTAACAACACAACCGGATCTGGTACACATCGTTTTGCCTGAGACTTCCTCACGAAAATGATGAAAATGTGGCTGCGGCCTAGGCGCGGCGGGGGGGCCGCGCACCAGGGGTCCCAACAATAATTATTTTTAAGAAGAAATAATGTTCAACAATCATTCTCAGACTGTTCGTTCCTACTTGCCCGTGTGTCACTCAAAACTAGTTCCCCACACCCTCGATACCCGCCTTCTTTGTCTTCGATCACACCCCGCCTTTGGGGGGATTATTTCTCTTTGCGGGGGGCGGCGGGCTTAGACAGGCGGGCTAACCTGAACGGGCGGACAATCCTTCGTGGGCGTACATGTGCCCGCCATTGGACTTGGTGTGGCCCTGAAAAAAAGAGGGAGAGAACGAAGGAGAGTGGGAGGAAGGGAGGGGGAGAGACGAAGGAAAAGGGAAAACGCCAGGAGAGAAGGAGCGAAGAGGGGGGTGGTTGATTAGAGGCAGAGAGAGAGAGAGAGAGAGAGAAAAAAAACAAAAGAGAGAGAGAGACAGAGAAAGACACAAGAGAGGTAGAGAACGAGAGACAGAGAGAGAGTGGATATATATAGAGAGAGAGGAAGAGAGAAAGAAATAAGGAAAGAGGGGGAGGAGGCAGGAGAGGGGAGGGAGAAGGGAGGAGGGAGAGGATGGAGAGGGGATAGGGCAGAGAGGCAAAAGGATGAGGGAAGCGAGGATGGAGAGAGAAGGGAGGAGAGGAGAGAGGAGGGAGAGGGAAGAGCGAGGATGGAGAGAGAAGGGAGGAGAGGAGGGAGGAGGGAGAGGGAAGAGGAGCAGGAAGGTAAAAGCGCGAACGTCGAGGAAGTCCTAGGCGAAAGCGCCGTTCCTGAAGGAAGTCTCGGGCGGGAGCCCACGACGGGCGGGCGATCCCCTGACGGGCGGGTCGGGCGGGTGGGACAGTCAAGCGGGATGCCTGAGTATGTCGAAAGCGCGAGTCCTGAGTAAATGTTGACGGCGTCCTTGGCGCAGCGTGTTTCTTGAGCGTCGAAAGCGCGATTTCTGAATAAATCGCATGGAAGTCACCGGCGAGAGCGCAATGCCTGAATCAAATGTAAGGGGCTCTTTGGCGGGAGCGGGGGTCTTGCTAAAATTGCGAGGAAGTCTCGATTGAATTGCAAGGAAATCTCAAGCGGGAGCGCCGCAGTAAATTGCGAGGAAGTCTCAAATGGGAGCGGGGGTCGTCATTGAATTGCGAGGAAGTCACAAGCGGGAGCGGAGCGCCGATCCTGAGTAAATTGTGAGGAAGGCTCAGGAACGGGAGTCCTGAGTAAATTTGGAGGAAGTCTCGGGCGGGAACCGTTGTTGTTGCAATCCGGGGGGCCAGGGGCACAGTTTGAGCACCAAGACGTTCCTTGTCAAAAAACAGGGTGCGAGCGTCGAGGGGGCACACGGTGATAGAGAAAAACAGCATGCACCTGTGATGGGGGGATCAATAGCAATTGATATGTAGGAATGAGAGTTCAACAACAACAACAACAACAACAACAACAACAACAACAACAGCAACAGCAACAGCAACAGCAGTAGCAACAGCAGCAGTAACAACAACAGCCACCATCAGTTTGAAACTGTTCGCTTATATCTGCTCGAGTGTCACTCGACACGTATATCCCAAGCCCTCGGTGCCCGCCCTTGTCGTCTTCGATCATAACCCCTTGCGGGCAGATTCTCCATACCTACCACGCGCATGTAGTGCAAGCCGTAAGACGGGGGCAGAGAGGACGGATGGAAGAGGAAGGAAAAAGGATGGACCACGAGAGGAATTCGCAGGGGGGGGCAGGAACTAAAAAAACGTGGCAGAACCAGACGGGTAGATCGGCCAGGCCGACCGTAGCGGGTGAATCGGGAAGGCGAGCCCAGGCGGCCAGATCGAGAAGACGGGCTGTTGAAGCGTGAATCTTGCATATGATGCGAGGAAGTGTCGAGCGATAGCGCAAATTCCCAAGTAGATCGCGACAAAGGCCACAGCGAGAGGGTGACTCCTGAATGTCGAGGGCGTGACGTCTGAATAGATTGTGGGGAAGTCCCACGCGAGAGCGCGATTCCTGCATAGAATATGACGAAGTCCCGCGCGAGAGCGCGAGATTTGAATAAATTATGGAGAAGTATCAGGCGGGAGTCGCTGTTGTTGAAAGCCAGAGGCTAAAGGTACAATTCTGAGACTTTATATGTTCTCCTATCAAGAAAACAGGATGCGAGCACCCGGGAGGACACTTGAATTGACTAAAGCGCGCCGGAGGGGGATCCACAATTATCATTATTCCCGAGTGAGAGTTCAACAACGTCAACAATAAGAACAACATCAACAAACCATCCCGGTCTTCGTTCGTACCCTTGTACGGGAGATAGTTGTCTTTTTTGCTACGCGTATTTGGCGCAGCCTTCAACGGTTGGGGGGCCATTGAGTGTTGCGAAGGGGGCAGGAAGGGCAACGAGAGGGCCACGAAGAGCTCATCGTGGCCACGTCAGCGAGGGGGCCACGAAAGGCATCGAGCAGGCCACGAAGGCAGCGGCGGGGCCTTCATATCCGACTGCGGCATCGCGGGGGGAAGCAAGGTGCAGCGGAACGGGCGAAAGAAACAAAGGTCGACTGCGGGCCTTAGTGGGCGGGTCAAGGCGGGCTGACCCTGACGGGCGGGTCGAGCGGGCGGGTCGCGAATGCGTGAGCCCTGCACGCTTCGCCAAGAAGTCTCGGGCGAGAGCGCGATTTCCAATTAAATGAAAAGGACGTCAAAAGCGAGAGTGCATTCACTGAATGGCGAGAGCGTGGCGCCTTACTAAATTGCAAGGAAGCCTCAGGCGAGAGCGAGACTCTTGAGCAACATGCGCGGAAGTTTCAAGCGGGAACGGGGGGGGCAAGACATTGTTAGGACGTATCAGGCGGGAGCCGATGTCATTGTTGTGGTCCAGGGGCCAGGGGGCCAGTTTGAGTTTCACGATATGCCGTGGGCGCCTCAATCCAAAAATACAATGTACGCCGTAGGGGGACCACCAATAATCAGGGTCCAGTCTTTAGAGGTCAACAATAAGTTTCAAACTGGTTCGTTCTTATACGCGTGCGTGTCAATGAATAGATGTCCCCCAAACCTTGGATACCCGCCCTCTCCGTCTTCGATAGTACCCTCTTTACGGGGGATAGATGTATTTCTGGCCACGCGTGATTGGTGCAGCTTTATGTATATGTATATATATATATATATGTACACAGACATACAATCACATACATATATATATATATAGACACCTATACATATATGCATGTATATGTTTATCTGC
>CAUYUJ010011714.1:352296-364796 GCA_963575745.1 Prorocentrum cordatum | reverse complement strand
ATTGCAATCGATTAGGCTGCAACCGATTGCATTGAAATACATGTGATTGAGATCGGTTGGGTTGCAATCCATTGGCCTGCAATCTTGGTGAGGCTGATGCCCTCCTGGCCAGTCGGGGAGGAGGCTGAGACGGAGGAAGAAGAAGAAGAAGAAGATGAGTATGATGAGGCGGATGAGGAAAAGGAGGAGGGAGGATGAGGATGATGAAGAGGAGGAGGAGGAGGAGGAGGAGGAGGAAGACGAACAGGAGGAGGCTGAGGAGGAGGAGGAGGAGGAAGACGAACAGGAGGAGGATGAGGAGCAGAAGAAGGAGGAGGAAGATCATCGGAGTGATCACTCGCTGCCGGGGTGGGGTGCTGGGTGGTCTCTCCGCCCCTCCTCCTCATATTCCTTCTCCGCCTCCTTCGCCAACAATGCTTGCGGGAGGAGCATGGTCAACAACCCACGCTGGAAAACGAGGAGGGTGAGGAGGAGGAGGAGGAGGAGCATGAGGACGAGGAAGAGGAGAGAAAGCAGGTTGAGGGGTAGGAGGAGGAGGAGGAGGAGGAGGAGGAGGACGAGGACGAGGACGACGAGGAAGAGGAGATGAAGCAGGGTGAGGGGCAGCAGGAGGAAGAGAAGGGCGAGGAGGGATGTCTGGGAGGCGGGGAGGCTGGACTATGTTTGGTGAGGACGCTGAGGCGGAGGAACAGGAGGATGAGGATGAGGAGATGAAGGACGAGGAAAAGGAGAGGGAGAAGGAGTGGTAGGAGGAGAAGGTGGAGGTGGAGGTGGAGGATGAGGAGGGTCATCGGAGTGATCGCTCGCTGGAGGATGGGGTGCTGGGGGGGGGCTGCATATACGTGTGTGTGTGTGTGAAAATGCTGGACAAGGGAGAGCGAGAAGGAGGGGAGTAGGGGGAAGGAGGTAAAAAGGGAAAGGGGACATTGGGGAGGGAGGGAGAAGACCGAGGACGACGCCCCCAAACAGGAAAACCCTTTTGAGCGGGAGGGGGCCACGAAAGGCTGCAGAGGACAGGGCCAGGAAGAGCGGCGAGAGGGCCACGGAGAGCCACGCCAGGGCCACGACCGTCAGCGAGGGGGCCACGAAGGGCGGCCGCGTGGCCACGAAGGGTGTCCAGGAAGGGCAACGAGAGGACCACGGAGAGATACATCGGGGCCACGAAGGTCAGCGATGGGGGCCACGAAGAGCGACCGCGAGCGATATCCACGGGCTCAGATCCACGCTGCCGCGCCACGAAAGACATCGAGGAGGCCACGAAGGCAGCGGCAGGGTCTTCAAGTCCGACTGCGGTATCGCGAGGGGCAGCACGGGGGCATCGGAACGGGCGGGCGGACCCTGACGGGCGGGTCGAGCGGGTGGGTCGCGTATGCTGCGAGTCTTGCAGAATTCACCGGGAAGTTTCGGGCGAGCCCCAGTTTGAGTTGCACGATCTTCCGCCGTAAAAAGACAAGGTGCGAGCCCTGGGCGATCTGAGCCAAGCGCGGCCTGCTCAAATACGCAACTGGCGCCGGCCGGACGCTGCCGCCACCAGAAGCGAAATTTGAGCGCGCGAAGAGCGGAGCCGCGTGGCACCCGCATCACGCTACCGCGACACTCGCGCCAGCAAGCGCTCAGATGCGCAACTGGCGCCTGCAAAACGCTCACGCGACCCAGGATCTGAGCCCAAGCGCACCGCGCTCAAATGCGCACTTGGCGCATGCCAGGCGCCGCCGTGATCCAGGACCAGAGCCCGCAGGACGCCGCCGCGACCCAGAGGTGCAGTCAGAGCCCATCAGCGAGCGCACCGCGCTCCAATGCGCAGTTGGCGCCGGGCCGCACGCACGAAGAGCGCGGCGCAGTTGGCACCGGGGGGCTAGAAGTCAAGTTGAATCCGTGACCCGTGGTCGAGGGACATGTACGAACCTTCCTTCTCCTCCTCCTCCTTCTCCTCCTCCTCCTCCTCCTCCTCCTCCTCTGCAATCTAGAAGCGAGGTTTGAGTCCGCAGACGGCGCACTGCGCCGAAAAATCTTGCGTCGTCCTCGCCCTCGCTGGAGCGGCCAGCGCCATTGCGCCAGCAAGGGGTGTGTCAGGAGCGCTGCCTGACTGGACCTCTTCTGGAGACACATCCGAGGCACCCAGCCAAGACAAGGCGCAGGTGAAAGCTTCACGGGGCGGCGAGGGCGGGAGAAACGATGACACGCAGCTGTCACACGCAGCTCTTCGCAGGAGGCCATGGGAGAGCATCGTGCGCCAGAGGCTCTTTCTAGACGCCCTGCTGACCACGAACTTGAGTGCGACAAGCTCCTTTCAGGGAACTTGGCCGCGGCGGCACCAACGACTAGGCCCGCAAATGCATCGCGCGGCGACGAGAAGGGCGTTGGCACAGGCGGGAAGGGCGCTGGCACAGTGCGGCGACAGGGGCACTAGCAAACCACGCGCGGCGACGAGAACCACCAGCAACGAGCGCGAGCGGACACCCAGTGGAGCCCGAGGCAAAGTGTTGTTCAGGAAAACGGCGAAGACCCCACCCCGCCCCCGCACCCCCCCTGCAGCCGGAATGCACCACCCAGGCCAGCAGAGGTTGTCATAGGGGCAGGGGTCTTTCCGTACAGCAGGATCTCGCCAGAGAGGTATGCCGCCATATTTCCACCGTTTCGCAGAAGCGCGCCGGCTCGCGATGCAACGCGAGCCCACGAGACAGGCCATGAGGCGTGCAAGCGATGAGGAGACGCTGAAGCATTGCGAGGGCATGTTCCTGAAAAAAATGTGCGAGCCCCAGGAAGGGCACCTCGGTTGGAAAACACCATGTGCCCCAACACGTATACATATGTGTATATATCTATCTACATCTATATACATATGCATATACATATACATAAACATACATGTATTATATATATGTATAGAAATAAAAATAAATTCGAGGTGGTCAACAGATCATTTGTCTAGAAATAAGAATTCAACATGAACAGCAGCAACAACAAACACACACACACACACACACACACACACACACACACACACGCACACACACACACACACACACAAACGCCCAGACAGTTCGCCATCCGAGCGGGATCGCTGCCAGTCGCGCGGGGTGCCTCCGAGGCGCCGCGGCAGAGGTCGCGGCCAAGAAGAAGAAGCAGTAGGCTGGCCCCGGCCTCGGCCGGAGATGAGCGCCGGTGTCGTCGCTGGTCGTTGTCGCTGGCCGTCTCCGCTATCGCCGCCGCTCGCTGTCGATGTCGTCGCCGTCGCTGGTCGCCGCTGTCGTCAGCCTCGGCGTCGTACCGGCGGCGGCACACCATTGCTTAGGTCAGTTGCACGCAAGAGTGACCCTGTGCCAGGATGGCCTGTGGTGCGGGCCCAGCAGGTCCTCCTCCGTTTGCTCCTCCTTCTCCTCCTCCTCCTCCTCCCCCCTCCTCCTCCTCCATTCCTTTCCTCTCCCTGTCGCACCCCAAGGCCAGTTTTTAGGGCGGACCGGGCGTTTCGCCTGAGAGTTCTTCACTACTCATGATTCTGAAGCTTAAAATTTGGCACCAGCTTCACACATTGAGGGCGGGTAGTTTTCAAAATGTGTTTTTCGCCTTAGCGCCGCGCGCATTCTTTTTAAAACATTGCGAAAGAGCTCCACGGATTGAGAGCAGCTCGTTTCCAAAATGTGATTGTCGCTCAACGCCACGCACATTCGTTGTGAAACAAGGATTCTGGATTATGAGGGCGCAACAGTTATGTTGATTCGCGGCGCTGAAATCCCATGAATGACGTCCTGGTACGATTCAGGATCGCCAAGACGCAACAGCCAGGTTGATCTGCGGCATTGGAATCCCGAGGACAATGTTTTGGCATGGTTCAGGATCTTCAAACGGTTGTCTTCCAACGAAGCAGTTCCCTCAGTGGAAATGAACCACTGTCGGGGCCTATGACGAGGGAACTTGGAGGGAGGGTGTCTTCCAACACCGTTGATGACGCTTGGGTTTACACGGGTCCTCCTCCTCCTTTTCCTCCTCTTCCTGTTCCCCCCCCGCGCTCCTCCTCCATTTCTTGTCTTTATACATAAGATCTCCTTGCCGCACTTCGCGGCCAGTTTTTAGGGCGGCCTGGGCGTTTCGCCTGAGAGTTCTTCACCACGTATGATTCTGAAGCTTCAAGTTGACAAAATCTTCACATATGGAGGGCGGGTCGTTTTCAAAATGCGTCCCTCGCCTCAGCGAGGCGCACATTCGTTTTTAAAGCTTGCCAGAGGTTCACGGATTGAGGGCAGCTCTTTTTCAAAATGTAGTGTTTGCCTTAGCGCCGCGCACATTCGTTGCAGAAAATTGCAAGAACTTCACGGGTTGAGGGCGAGTGGTTTTCAAAATGCAGTTATCGCGCCCATTAGCGCGGCGCACATTCCTTTTTATGTTACAACAGTTTCACGGATTGGGGGCGGTTCTTTTTCAAAATGTGGTTCTCGCCTTGGCGCCGCGCACATTCGTTCTGACAAATTTCAAGAGTTTGACAGATTCCCATCACCAACGTACCAGAAGAGGTGTTTTGGAAGGGTTCAGGATTACGCGGGTGCAACAGTTACGTTGTTTTTGTGTGCTGAAATCCCAAGAACGGCGTTCTGGTACGATTCGGGATCGTCAAGGCGCAACAGTCAGGTTGATATGTGGCGTTGGAATCCCGAGAACAATGTTTTGGCATGCTTCAGGGTCTTCAGACGGGTGTCTTCCAACGAAGCAGTTCCCTCAGTGGAAATGAACCACTGTCGGGGCCTATGACGAGGGAACTTAGAGGGAGGGTGTCTTCCAACATCGTTGATGACGCTTGGTATTACGCGGGTCCTCCTCCTCCTCCTGTTCCTCTTCCTCTTCCTGTTCCCCCCCCCCCACGTTCCTCCTCCATCTCTTGTCTTTATAAATAATTTCTCTTTGCCGCACCTCGCGGCCAGTTTTTACGGCGGGTTGGGCGTTTCGCCTGAGAGTTCTTCACCACGTATGACCCTGAAGCTTAAAGTTGGCAACATCATCACATATGGAGGGCGGGTCGTTTTCCAAATGTGTCTCTCGCCTAAGCGAGGCGCACATTCGTTTTAAAAGCTTGCAAGAGGTTCACGGATTGAGGGCAGCTCTTTTTCAAAATGTAGTGTTTGCCTTAGCGCCGCGCACATTCGTTGCAGAAAATTGCAAGAACTTCACGGGTTGAGGGCGAGTGGTTTTCAAAATGCAGTTTTCGCTTTAGCGCGGCGCACATTCGTTTTAATGTTACAACAGTTTCACGGATTGGGGGCGGTTCTTTTTCAACATGTGGTGCTCGCCTTGGCGCCGCGCACATTCGTTCTGACAAATTTCAAGAGTTTGACAGGTTCCCATCACCAACGTACCAGAAGAGGTGTTTTGGAAGGACTAAGGGTTACGCGGGTGCAACAGTTACGTTGTTTTTGTGTGTTGAAATCCCACGAAGGGCGTTCTGGTACGATTCGGGATCGTCAAGGCGCAACAGTCAGGTTGATATGTGGCGTTGAAATCCCGAGAACAATGTTTTGGCATGCTTCAGGGTCTTCAGACGGGTGTCTTCCAACGAGGCACTTCCATCAATGAAAATGAACGCATGCCGGGGCCTCTGATCAGGGAGCTTGGGGGGAGGGTTTACCCCAATTTCGTTGATGACTCTTGGGGTTTAAACTGGTCCTCCTCCTCCTGCTCTTCCTCCTCCTCCTTCTCCTCCTCCTCCTCCTCCTCCTCCTCCTACCCTCCCTCCTCCTCCCCCTCATCCTCATCCTCCTCCACCTCTCCTCCTCCTTCCTCCTCCTCCTCCTCCTCCTCATATCTCCTCCTCCTCCCTTTCTCCTCCTCTCCTCTCCTCTCCCTCCTCCTCCTCCTTCATCATATCATCATCATCACTATCATCATTCTATCATCGTCCTCTCCTCTCCTTCTCCTCCTCCTCCTCTCCTCTCCTCCCCTCCTCCCCATCTCTCCTCCTGCTCCTCTCCTCCTCCTCTCCTCCTTTCCTCATACCTCCTCTCCGCTCCTCCTCCTCCTCTCACCTCCTCTCCTCCTCCCCTCTTCTCTCCTCCTCCTCCTCCTCCTCCTCTCCTCCTCCTTGTTCCTCTCCTTTTCCCTCAACCTGTTCCTTCTCCTTTCCGTTCTCATGTCCTCCCTTCCCCTCATCTCCTCCTCCTCTCCTTCTCCTCCTCCACTCCTCCTCCTCCTCCTCCTCATCCCCTTCTCCTCCACCTCCTATTCCTCTCCTCCTCTCCTCCTACCTCTCATCCCTTTCCTATCCTCATCTCATCTTCATCTTCATCATCTCATACATCATTCATCATCCACTCCTCCTATTCCTCTCCTCCTCCTCCTCTTCTCCTCCTCCTCCCCTCCTCCCCTCATCCCCCTCCTCCTCCTCACCTACTCCTCCTCCTCTCCTTTCTCTCCTCCTTCTCCTCTCCTCCCTCCTCTCCTCCCTCCTCCTCCTCCTCCTCCTCTCCTCTCCGCCTCCCCCTCTCCTCCTACTACTTTTCCTCATCCTGTTCACACTCTTTCCCTCCTCCCCCTCTCCTCCTCCTCTCCTATCCTCCTCCTTCTCCTCCTCTCCTCTCCTCCTCCTCCTCTCCTTCCTCCTCCTCCTCTCCTCTCCTCTCTCCTCCTCCTACTCCTCCTCCCCTCTCCCCCCTTCCTCCTCCTACTTTCCTCCTCCTCCTCCTCCTCCTCCTCCTCCTCCTCCTCCTCCTCCTCCCCCTCCTCCTCCCCGGCGCTTGCCTGCGCGCTTGGATCTGGCCCCCTCGCCTGGCCGCCGACAGCCGCGCACCTCACAGGGCATTCTTGCGCAGGGGGCCACTCTGCAGTTTCGCGCCGCGTTGGCGCGGCGGCGGCCCCGGCGCTCCGTCGGGGCGCCGAAGATCGGGGACGCCCCGACGCCTCGACGCCCCGACGCCTCGAAAACCGAGCCTCGACGCCTCGACGCCTCGACGCGTCGGCGCCTTGACGCCCCGACGCCTCGTCGCCTCGACGTCCCGACGCCTCGACGCCCCGACGCCTCGACGCCTCGACGCCTCGACGCCCCGACGCCTCGACGCCTCGACGCCTCGACGCCCCGCCCCCTTCGCCCCAGGCTTGGCGCTCCGAGCTCGGAGGCTCGGCGCTGCATTTGCTGCGCACTGGGCGCTGCATCCTGCTCGCACCGGGCGCTTGTCGGGGGCGGCAGAGAGGGGGGTGATGGCCACAGCCAAGACAGGCCAGCCACAAGTGGGGGAACTGTGGTCCTTACCCCCTCTGGGGGACCCATCGATTTCGACACCCCTCTCGAGAGATCGTCGATGCGATGGGTTCCCCTAGGGGGGTAAGGACCACAGCTCCCCCAGTTATGGCTAGACGCTGAAACCGCTTTGGGTTCGGAAGGGGCTCCAGGGTTTGGGTCGCTCCTTAGATTCATGTCGCGGGATTTGTTTGTGGCCTAGGCCCGCCGTGGCCGGAAAAGCCCCTTCGTGCCTTATTTGGCGTTCCTTCTTGTAGCACCTCGGCTGTAGGGGGGTGGATATCATGGCGTGGGCCACGATCTTTCCCCGGTTTTCGTGGCGCCTCTTCTTGTTTCGTTGCGTCCCTGGCCTGCAATGGGGTCGCGCACATGCCGCCGGCCATGATTTGCGCCCCCCCCGCTCTTGGACGCAGCCCTCTTGGCCGCCCCCGCTTGGCATCGCTCGGACGTGTGCGTTTTTTTCCTCGGCGAGGACCATCGAGGAGCATTATTGATCACTTGGCGAAAAAAACACGCACGAAACCGGGAAAAAACACGGAATGGACTTCCGAGCGATGGCCAGCCCGAGAAGAAGGAGCCCGTATCGTTGGTGGGGGCTCAGTGTTCAGTGCTTGTTTTACATACAGTTTGCTTTCTAGGTATTCCTGGGGGGTCCGATGGAAAATCGAAGTTCAACGCATGGGAAGAGGGGGCCTCGTTCCTCATTGAGGGTTCCTTCGGTCGACGCCCCGACGGCAGGAATTCAAAGTTGAATTTTGCCAGTGGCCCGAAGTGGGCCGACGTCGCGAAAGACATGTGCTGTCAGAAGGCCGCGAGCGCTCAAGATCGAACGATCAACCTGGCGTCAGGAGCCAAGGCCCACATCACTGCGACGTGGGCCCGCAGCACAGTCGGCCGCCGAAGAAGGAACCCTTTTCGCTGGAGAGGGACTCAGTGCTCCTTAGCTGTGTTGCAGCTTGTCGTAGGTTGTCTTTAGGTTTTCTATGTGAGGTCGAAGTTTAATACATGGCAAACAAGGGCCTCGTTCCTTAACTAGGGTTCCCTCTGACACCGTTTCGACGGTAGGGCGCTTCAGAGAGGGGCCCGCCTTGCGAGGGGGAATCGGGAGGGTGCCTTCCGCGGCGGAGGGCGGCGGAAGCAAGACGAGGGCGGCTCGAACGGCCGAAGCAACAAATATCGCGAAAGCCTTACGGCCGGTGCCGCCGACCCTGACAGGGGCACGACGACAATGGTGGCGGCAGCGACGACGACGACGCTGACGTGTGTCAGAATCATCACGGATGCGTCTTGGGGTCTCTTCGAAGCACTCTCGGGGGCTTCTGGGGGACGGTTTAGGGGCCTCTTGGGAGCCTCTTGGGGCCGCTTGGGAGCCTCTTGGGGACCTCTCGGGGCTTCTGGGGGCCTCTTGGGGGCCTCTTGGGGGCCTCTTGGGGGCCTCTTGGGAGCCTCTTGGGGGCCGCTTGGGAGCCTCTTGGGGACCTCTCAGGGGCCTCTCGGGGCCGAGGGCTGGAAATGTCCGTTCTGGTCGCTCGTCTGGGCACTCTTCGAACCGTCTTGGGGTCCTCTTGGGCCGTCCTGGAGGCGTCTTGCGCCGTCTTGGGGCCCTCTTGGCCCGTCTTGGGCCGTCTGGGGGGCCTCTTGGGCCGTCTTGGAGCGTCGGGAAGCGGAAGAGGCAAGAATGCCGAAATGCTCCAAAAACCCTGAGGAAATCAGTGATGTTTCTTCTCGGGGCCCTCTGGAGAGTGCTCCTGGAGGCCTCTTGCCTCCTCCTTCCTCCTCCTCCTCCTCCGCCTCCTCCTCCCCCTCCCCCTCCCCCTCCTCCTCCTCCTCCTCCTCCTCCTCCTCCTCCTCCTCCTCCTCCTCCTTCTCCTCCTCCTCCTCCTCCTCCTCCTCCTCCTCCTCCTCCTCCTCCTCCTCCTCTGCCGGCGTGGGAGGGATCAAAGGGAAGGGTTGTCCCTTCGACTCAAACACGACGTTGTTGAATTTCGCTTAAACTGGCGCGCTTGACTGAGCAGGGCGGCCGCAGAGAGCCCAGGGAAGAGGGGGTAGGAGCGGCGACGGGCCTATGGAAAGTTGGAGCGCAGGGAAAGGGAACACCAGAGACGACGACAAACGCATGATGAAGTCGACGACTCGAACGAAGAAGCCCCTCACACACGCCGATAGGGTCGGCGGATTCGGGAGGGCACCTTCCGCAGCGGAGGGCGGCGGAAGCAAGACGAGGGCGGCTCGGACGGCCGAAGCAGAAAATGTTCTCCCAAAAGGCACCGAATGTCAGGGGGGCCCCTCCCTCCCTCATCCCTCCTCCCTCGCTCCCTCCCTCATTCCTCCCTCCTCCCTCCCGCCCCTCCTCCCTCCCTCGCAGAGGCAGGACAAGGTCGAGGCTCAAGGGACCGGGGTCAATGCAAAAGCGGGTCAGTCAGAGCGCCGCCTGCAGTATCCTCCATGGCCAGGGGTGCATTGACCCGGTTTTGGGCGCAAGATCCTGCAGGATCCTGCAAGGCCTGACCGACCCGGGTTCGCATTGACCCGGGTCAGAAGGTTTTTGATCAGGGAGGTCAAGGATATCCGCTGGTTATGTGATGCTTTACCCCGCATCGTTGACCTCAGGGAGGAAGCGCGCGCAAAGTAAACTTCCCTCCGTTCACTCCGTGCGGGCGTACGCCTCGGGAGATTGGATCAAAGTGTTGTCGGGCCCGAAAGGCTTCGGAACGTGACCCAATGCCACGCAGACCGCCACAAATGTGCGTCAATCTGAAGGGCGGGATACCAGAAGGCCCGAACGGCCGCAAGCTCGCAAAAGGGCACGGCCCACTGTCAGCGTGGGGTCGTGAGTCCCCAAGCTATGGAGCATGCACAAATTCACCCTCCAGGCAGCATGCGCCAGGATCGGGACCACGACGTGTCCCTAGGCATACTGAGCTGTAGATCCCCGAATCTACGGAAGGCTTCGCCCTTCCTCTTCCTCCTCCTCCTCCTCCTCCTCCTCCTCCTCCGCCTGATCTAATCATTTTGGGCGCGGGCCATTTGAATTGGTGCGCGATCAGGAGGGGAGGACGGCGATGAGGAGACCCGCCGGGGAGGCGGAGAGGAGGCCGAGGCGGCTGGCCCGCGGCGACCATTCCGGCGGCGCCCGGGGGGTGCCTCGGGCGCCGGGCGTTGTGCGTTGGGCGTTTGGCAGGAGGGGTCTGAGGCTTCTTCCTTCACCTTCTCTTCTCCTCCTCCTCCTCCTTCTCCTTCTCCTCCTCCTCCTCTTCCTCCTCCTCCTCCTCCTCCTCATCCTCCTCATCCTCCTCATCCTCTCCCGGCGCGCGCAGTAGGGGCGAGCAGGAGGGGGAGCAAGAGCAGAAATACAAGGAGGTCGGTGACGAGGTAGAGGGTGAAAAGGGAGTAGGAGGGGGGAATCAGGAAACCGCCCGCGCTCGGCCCGCCAAACCTACCAGCGCCGGCAATAGTTTAATTGGATGCATGCTTCTCGATTGCTGCCATCCTGCAGCAAGCAGGTCACCAATTAATATTGGAAACCGGCTATTGCAGTGGAGGCAAAATCGAGGTTCCAAAATACGACCTCATGAATTATTCGAATCCCCCCTTCCGGTGAAACGATATCGCATCGAGCACTCACGAGCGTTGGTTTGACATCTTAGTATATGACCGTTGATGAGCATTCTTCTGGAGCCCCGAGCAACCCTTCAAAGTGGCGACAAGTTCGCAGCTTGCAGTCCCACGAGTAGTCGTAATAGTTATAGTCGTAGTAGTCGTAGTCGTCATCGTCTTAGGGTGTAGCTTGGATGCATGCTTCTCGATTGCTGCCATCCTGCAGCAAGCAGGTCACCAATTAATACTGGAAACCGGCTATCGCAGTAGAGGCAAAATCGAGGTTCCAAAATACGACCTCATGAATTATTCGTTCCCCCCCCTCAGGTGAAACGATAACGCATCGAGCACTCACGAGCGTTGGCTTGACATCTTGGTATATGACCGTTGATGAGCATTCTTCTGGAGGCCCGAGCAACCCTTCAAAGTGGCGACAAGTTCGCAGCTTGCAGTCCCACAAGTAGTCGTAATAGTTATTGTCGTAGTAGTCGTAGTCGTCATCGTCTTAGGGTTTAGCATTCGTAGTAGTAGTAGTCGTAGTAGTAGCAGTAGTCGTCGTAGTCGTAGTCGTAGTCGTAGTCGCAGTCGCAGTCGCAGTCGCAGTCGCAGTAGTAGTAGTAGTAGTAGTAGTAGTAGTAGAAGTAGTAGTAGTAGTAGTAGTAGTAGTAATAATAGTAATAGTAGTAGTAGTAGTAGCAGCAGCAGCAGCAGCAGCAGTAGTAGTAGTAGTAGTAGTCGTAATCGTAGTCGTAGTCGTAGTCGTAGTCGTAGTCGTAGTCGTAGTCGTAGTCGTAGTCGTAGTCGTAGTACTAGTACTAGTACTGGAACTAGTACTAGTACTAGTACTAGTACTAGTACTAGTAGTAGCAGTAGCAGTAGCAGTAGTAGTAGTAGTAGTAGTAGCAGTAGCAGTAGCAGTAGCAGTAGTAGTAGTAGTAGTAGTAGTAGTAGTAAGAGTAAGAGTAGTAGTAGTAGTAGTAGTAGTAAGAGTAAGAGTAAGAGTAAGAGTAAGAGTCAAGCTAGCCAGCTCGAGCGAGTCAAGCATGGCATGCCCAGTCCCACCCGCCCTCCACAACATAAGAAGCAAAGCTGGCACAACTGGGGGCCGAAGTCACACCGGCCAGCCGGTTTGGTACAGCTGATGCGGCCGCGATGGCGGTTGCCGACGGGAACTGGCGAGCGCATGTTGAATGCCGCGCACGCATTGCCAGACGAGTCGAGAATGGCCCGGTACACCGCAGGAAGCCAGAGGTGGCCGGAGGAAGCCCGACGGTCTGACAGGACACCCCAATGCATTTTTGTGAAAAAGCATTTGGTTTTTGATGTTTTTATGTTGAAATGCTTGCAAACACACGGTGTTCGGTAGGATTCTGACATGAACGCGCGAGTGTGCTTTTTGTGGTATTTTTTGCACAGGATTCGCGGCCTGGGTGCATGACAGAGCATCGCGAGTGCACCGCGCGTTGACGTGAAATCGCTGGATTTGACAGAATTCTTAAGATTCCTATGGTTTTCCTATGATTTCAGCAAGAGAGCCCGGGCGGGAAATTTGTACAATTTTTTGTGGAAAAAAAGCATTGGGTTTTTGATGTTTTTATGTTGAAATGCTTGCAAACACACGGTGTTCGGTAGGATTCTGACATGAACGCGCGCGTGTGCTCTTTGTGTTTTTTTTTTTGCA
>CAUYUJ010011714.1:316575-352196 GCA_963575745.1 Prorocentrum cordatum | reverse complement strand
TTAGTGTTAGTGCTAGCGCTAGTGCTAGTTCTAGTGCTAGTAGTGTTAGTGTTAGTGTTAGTGTTAGTGTTAGTGTTAGTGTTAGTGGTAGTGGTAGTGTTCGTGTTGGTGGTAGTGGTAGTAGTGGTAGTGGTAGTGTAGTGGTATATTAGTAGTAGTAGTATAGTAGTAGTAGTGGTAGTAGTGTATGGTAGTGTAGGGTAGTCGTGGTGTTAGTGGTAGTGGTAGTGGTAGTGGTAGTGGTAGTGGTAGTGGTAGTGTTAGTGTTAGCAGTAGTAGTAGTAGTAGTAGTAGTAGTAGTAGTAGTAGTAGTAGTAGTAGTAGTAGTAGTAGTAGTAGTAGTAGTAGTAGTAGTAGTAGCAGTAGCAGTAGCAGTAGCAGTAGTAGTAATAGTAGTAGTAGTAGCAGCAGTAGTAGTAGGTAGTGGGTAGTAGGTAGTAGGCAGTAGGTAGTAGGTAGTAGGTAGTAGGTAGTAGGTATTAGGTAGTAGGTAGTAGGTAGTAGGTAGTAGTAGTAGTAGTAGTAGTAGTAGTAGTAGTAGTAGTAGTAGTAGTAGTAGTAGTAGTAGTAGTAGTAGTAGTAGTACTACTACTAGTAGTAGTAGTAGTAGTAGTTTTAGTAGTCGTAGTAGTAGTAGTCGTCGTCGTAGTAGTAGTAGTGATAGTAGTAGTAGTAGTCATCGCAGTCGTAGTCGTAGTAGTACAGTAGTAGCAGTCGTAGTAGCAGCAGCAGTAGTTCGAGTACTAATCATAGTTTGAAGTCGTAGTCGTAGTGTAATCGTCGTCGTAGCCGTAGTAGTTGTAGTAGTTGTAGTAGTAGGAGTAGTAGTAGTAGTAGTAGTAGTAGTAGTAGCACTAGTAGTAATAAGTGTAGTAGTAGTCGTAGTCGTAGGGTAGTCGTAGCCGCAGTCGTAGTAGTATTACTAGCCGGCCGCTCTGCGGTTGATCGGGAGTTTCTGTATATAGAAGAAGGTGCGTGCGCTTGTTGGCGAGGGTGATGAGGTTCCTCCTCCTCCTCCTCCTCCTCCTCCTCCTCCTCCATCCTTCTCTTGCCTCCGTCTGTCCTCCTCCACCCCGCAGCTCCATCATCTTCTCCTCCTCCTCCTCCTCCTCCTCCTCCTCCTCCTCCTCCTCCTCCTCCTCCTCCTCCTCATTCCTCCTCTGGGCACCTCCCCCGGGGCGCGGATCCACCGGATCTGTCCGGATCTGTCCGGAAACGGTGCCGGATGCCGCTCTGGGCTCCTCTGGGCACCTCCCCCGGGGCCGGTTTTGTGAGGATGTCTCAAGCGAGGGCGCCGGTTTGGGATTCGTCACCGGATCCACCGGATCCAGCGGATCTGTCCGGAAACGGTGCCGGAGGCCGCTCTGGGCTCCTCTGGGCACCTCCCCCGGGGCCGGTTTTGTGAGGATGTCTCAAGCGAGGGCGCCGGTTTGGGATTCGTCACCGGATCCAGCGGATCCAGCGGATCCAGCGGATCTGTCCGGAAACGGTGCCGGAGGCCGCTCTGGGCTCCTCTGGGCACCTCCCCCGGGGCCGGTTTTGTGAGGATGTCTCAAGCGAGGGCGCCGGTTTGGGATTCGTCATCCAGCGGATCCACCGGATCTGTCCGGAAACGGTGCCGGAGGCCGCTCTGGGCTCCTCTGGGCACCTCCCCCGGGGCCGGTTTTGTGAGGATGTCTCAAGCGAGGGCGCCGGTTTGGGATTCGTCACCGGATCCAGCGGATCCAGCGGATCCACCGGATCTGTCCGGAAACGGTGCCGGAGGCCGCTCTGGGCTCCTCTGGGCACCTCCCCCGGGGCCGGTTTTGTGAGGATGTCTCAAGCGAGGGCGCCGGTTTGGGATTCGTCACCGGATCCAGCGGATCCAGCGGATCCACCGGATCTGTCCGGAAACGGTGCCGGAGGCCGCTCTGGGCTCCTCTGGGCACCTCCCCCGGGGCCGGTTTTGTGAGGATGTCTCAAGCGAGGGCGCCGGTTTGGGATTCGTCACCGGATCCAGCGGATCCAGCGGATCCAGCGGATCTGTCCGGAAACGGTGCCGGAGGCCGCTCTGGGCTCCTCTGGGCACCTCCCCCGGGGCCGGTTTTGTGAGGATGTCTCAAGCGAGGGCGCCGGTTTGGGATTCGTCACCGGATCCACCGGATCGGATCTCCGGAAACGGTGCCGGAGGCCGCTCTGGGCTCCTCTGGAGGATGTCTCAAGCGAGGGCGCCGGTGCGGGAGGCCGGATCTCTGTCCGGAAACGGTGCCGGAGGCCGCTCTGGGCTCCTCTGGGCACCTCCCCCGGGGCCGGTTTTGTGAGGATGTCTCAAGCGAGGGCGCCGGTTTGGGATTCGTCACCGGATCCAGCGGATCCACCGGATCTGTCCGGAAACGGTGCCGGAGGCCGCTCTGGGCTCCTCTGGGCACCTCCCCCCGAGCCCTAAAGGCGTCATTTCCGACTTGGCCCTGAAGGGCCTTCAAGAAAAACGACGCCATGCGGCGTCTTTTTTTGAAAAACGCTGCCGCGCCATTTTTTATATTCACCCAAAATGGCCACTCCCTATCCATCGAAGCTTAAGAAGCCGTCTTAACCTGAACATCCTAAGCGGGCGCCTCCCGCCTGAGACTTCTTCCATATTCCAGGCCAGAAACCCAAAAATGACGATACTACAAGTTTCCGATGACCCCACTCGGATTCGAACAGGGAGGTGGCGGCCCCATAGGGAGGGGGCTCCCGCCTGAGACTTCCTCGAAATGCTCTCACAGACGAGGCTCCCGCATTCCTCAAGGTGCGTATGTGTGAATGTGTGTGTGTGTGCGCGAGAGTGTGTGAATGGCTTCGTAACTGCGTGAGATGGTGATGGCGACGATGGCGATGATGACGGTGTTGATGATGATGATGATGATGATGATGATGATGATGATGATGATGATGATGATGATGATGAGTGTGGGTGTGTGGAGTGATGATGATTATGATGATGCTGATCATCATCATGAGAACGTGTGAGAGACAAGGAGGGAGAGGGGAGGAAGGAAGGAATGCGTGGGGTGTGCAGGTGTGCAGAGAAAACAAGAACCTCCCGGCTGAGCCCTTTCAGGCACGATCCTCCCGCATGAGACTTCCTCGTTATCAAAGGGCCGCCTTGGAGGCCCCTCAGGGGTCGTCTTGGGCAGTCGTGGGCCATCCTAAGGCTATCTTGGGCCGTCTTGGGTGCATCTTGGGCCGCCTTGGAGACATATTGGAGGCATCTCGGGCTCTCTTGGGAGGCCGTCTTGGGCGTCTTGGAAGCCATATTGAGCCATAGTTGGGCCGTCTTAGGGCCGTCTTGGGGGCTTCTGGGGCCATCTTGGGGCCTCTTTGGGCGCTCTTGGGACCCTCCTGGGACTCTTTTGGGAGCCCTGGAGCGCCTCTTGGGGCCATCTTGGAGGCTATCGGTCAAAAGAGGGGTGAGTTCCGATCGGCGCCCCCCCCCTGGGGCCCGCATCTTGATGCGCTCTTGGGCTCCTCTTAGGGCGGTCTTGGGCGATCTTGGGGCCGTCTTGGGGGCTTCCTGGGCCCCTACTGGAGCTCTATTGGGCCATATTGGGGCCATCTTGAGGCCTCAGAAGCGCATCGGAAGCGAAGAGAAGGCAAACATCAGCGATTCCCTCAGATGTTAAAAACATGTGGGCTCTTGGGGAGGCCCTGAGGGGTCTCCGAGAGCACTTGGAACTGTCTTGTGGCCCTCTTGCGGCCTCTTGGAGGCATGTCGAAACTTGCCTTGACATTCTTCAACCGTATTGATCCATCTTGGAGGCCAACTTGGAACTTCGGAGGCCCTCTTGAAGCCATCTTAGGCCATCTTGGGCGCTCCAACTCCCCGCGAAACGCCCCGTCCAGGTCCAGGGGAGGGGTGGGGGGAGGGGTAAGCACCCCCCCCGAAGGGGAAGAAGGGATTGTTGGAAGAGGGAAGAGAAATCTCCCTAGACCACCTGTCGCCCAGATGGCTGGTGGGACTCACTTGCAACCAGGTCTCATCAGGTTTCGGGCCCGTGGCCACAAATGCCAGCGTTTCTGATCACACTCCCGACGAATTAGACTGTCCGACGGAGTCGCGGGCGCGTTCAGGGATGAAAAAAGACATCCATCGTAATCAAAATCCACAACATCATCAAACGCGTGACTGACTGGACTGACTGATGTATTGGCTGGACTGACTGGGCTGACTGACTGGACTGCCTGGGCGAGTAGGCTTCCAAGGGTGACTGACTGGACTGACTGGTTGATGCATCAACGAGTGGACTGATTGACTGGACTGGCTGACTGGACTGACTGGCTTCGCTGGCCGACGGACTGGACTGACTGGCAGATGGACTGACTGGACTGACTGACTGGACTGACTGAGCATGCATCCAAGAGTGACTGACTGGACTGACTGATTGATGCATCACCGAGTGGACTGACTGGACTGACTAACTGGACTGACTGACTAACTGGACTGGCTGACTGGCTGACTGACTGGACTGAATGACTTAAAGAGGCACCGAACCCCAGAAGATAAACGAGGACCCAATCCAGCAACACAGACGAGAACCCTCATAAAATATAGATTTCCTATTGTCCCCTTTGTAGGTGGATGAGGACCAAACAAGACAAGAAGCCTTGCGAGCCATAGTCTGTTGTCAGCTGCGACTACGTATGAGGTAGCAGTTGTGGGGACTGGCGGCCTGCTCTCTTGAAGGCATCTTGGGTCGTCGGTGGTCGCCCCCATACGTGTTGAAACCATCTTGGGCCGACCTAGGGGGATATTTGAGCAATCTTGGGGCGCTACGAAAACAAAACAGAGACTGCGAGCCAACATCCGTAGCCCATTTGGGCTCGAGGCTCCAGAAGACCTGGAGCGCCATGCCAGCCACTCGGGGGGCCACCTTGTCGAAGGATGATGTGGCGGAGGCGCTGTCCCTTGTGCCTGCCTCCCAGTTCGTAGACGGCAAGTTCGTCTTGTACGACAAGCTCACGTTCGGGCGAAGCCCGAACTGGGCCGCGGCCAAGCCTTTGGCCAAGGCCGTCTCGCGCATGCTGCAGCGCACAGGCGGCTTGCAGGCACTCCAGGTGCCCTTCACGGCGGGCGTGGAGGCGTACTTCGAGCAGCACGGGATGCAGGTGAGGAAGAACGAGGCGGAGGCTTGCGCATTCCGCTTGCGCGCATTGGTGTCCCAGCTGGCCTCGCAGAAGGCTAAGGGGCGCGGGATCCCAGCCGCGTTCGTGGAGAGCTTCAGCGTCGCCATGGATTTGATCGCGGTCACGCCAACGTCCCCAAGGCCAGCGACAGCGACACGCGCGCCAGGGCAAAGCACAGTCAGCGTCAGCAGCAGTGACGATGAGGGGATCGCCGACAGTTGGGATCGCTCGGAGCTCTTTACGAGCACCGACGCTGACTTGGTCGCACTTCTCCAACCACATGTCCAGGTGAACCATCAGGCCGACGCGGATGCCGACGCCAAGAAGCTCGACGCGGAGGCCGACACCGACACCAAGGAGCCCGACACCAAGGACGTCGGCACGCAGGAGGCCGACACCAAGGAGGCCAACACCAAGGAGCCGTTGCCAGCCGCGTCGCCGTTGGCCGACACGGGCGTGAAGCAGCTCTTGGAGAAGTCCCCCACGCCGCCAGGCACTGAGGATTGGAAGGAGTTGCAGAAGAGAAAGAAGGAGGAGGCGGTTGAGAAGGCGAAGGCGGGTAAGGAGCCGAAGGTTGCTAAGAGGAGGCCAGCTACTGCGAAGAAGCGTCCATCGGCCGCACCTCCTGAGCAGGGCACCGAGGCCATCGGCGACGTCGCACCCGTCGACGCAGCAACCCAGGAGCAGAGGTCCGACGGCGCAGCAGCCCCTGCGACACGGCCTGACCCTGCGAGCATGTCGGACGATGAGTGGCGCAAGTTCCTCAACCGCGAGCACAGCAGGGTCTACGGCAAACAGATCACCCAGATGAAGAAAACAGGCGTGTCGCCGCAGAAGGTCAGGGAGGCAGCGCAGGCGGCAGCGACTGCGTGGACGGACGAGCTCCGTAACAAGTACCAGCGTCCGAAAAAGAAAATGAGGCAGTAGGCATGGCGTCACAGGCATCTTTTGATTGCACGCGTGCGTTGACACGCTGGGGCGCTCGGCTCCGAGGAGCCAGCAACGGTTCGACTTCCTAGGGGCAATTCCGAAGATGAACACACTTCGCCCCCCAAGATCATCACGCTAACCATCCTCGTCCTCGGCCTCCTCCTTCCATCCGCCCTCCTCGCCCTTCGCATTCACCCTTAGCCCTCTCATCCTCAAACCTCGTCATGTTGTCCTCCTCGTATTTCCGCCTATGGCTGGTAAAGATTATGGGCGGCTGTGATCAGGAGTGTGATGATGTTAACGGTGACGGTGATGCTGATAGTGAGCGTAACAACTGATGATGATGATGATGTTCATCATCATCATCATCAGCAGCAGCATCATCATCATCACCATCATCATCATCATCATCATCATCATCACCATCATCACCATGATGATGACGAGGGTGAGGTCATACGCAGCAACATCACCATCATTGCCATTGCCATCCATAGCCATGTTGGCTCACGTTCCCACGCAGTAGAAGTATATACTACGAAGCATGTCTGACCTCGAACGTGAGCACCTCTTGGAGCTAGAGCAGCAGGGTGATTCTTTCGTGGAGGAAGGTGCTAGCTCTTCGCTCGGACCGCGGCTTCCAACGACGATTGATGTCGAGAGCACCGTGCCTGTGGCTCCTGGCGCGGAAAGCCGTTGGGGTCCGCCTGGGCCCGACAGTCGGTGGGACGACCTCCGCGCAGACAAGGTGGCCAACCAGTGCAAGAACATGATGTTTCTCCTCGGGGCCTGGGCGTCGGGTGGCCAGCTGGACACCAAGTATACAAGGTCCGTGGCTGAGGAAGTGGATGCGCTGTCGAACGCCATTACCATCGCCTACAGCACCTTCGAGTCGGTATTCCCTGGAGGCCCACCTCCCGAGAGTGCGTTCGACCTCGATGCGTTCGTCGACAACACGCTGGACCCGTTGGCGGTACGTTTCCTGGAAGTCAAGGAGGTTGTCCAGAACTTGATGCAGCCTGTCGGGGTCAAGAAGTTGCGCCGCACTGCGTCTGACCCCGCGGACACCTACGACAGGGCGCTCGAGCAGGTAGATACCTTGCAAGAGACCTTGCAAGAAGAGAGCCAGGCCGTCGCGGATCACGAGGTCGTGCAGGTCGAGGACTCGGTCGAGTGAGAGCGATCCGCCATTCTCGGTTTGTCCAGCGGCGCGACGGCGCCACCTCAAGGATACTCTAGCCGCTAGCCCGCTGTAGACGGGTCTGACGCGGTTGCGTGCACAGTGGTCTTCATCGTCAGCATCATCATCACCATCCACGCATCGGACTACACGGAGGATGCAAGCGTTGGTTCGGGAACAAACGCATTACTTGGAGAGTGCAAGCGCTGATGGGGGAACTACAACAAGTGCACGAAGGTGCAAGCACTGCTTGGGGACTGCAGCCGTCGATAGAAGAGATCATAGGAAATGGTGGACCATCTTGGGCGATCAAGACTAAGACGCTTTAGGAGTAAAACGTTCAATCGAGGACGCCCTAGGAGCACAACGCATACGTGCAAGCACTGTTTGGAACGGGTCTGTTCATTGTGTTGGGCATGCAAGCATTGCTTAGGGAATTCAGCCCCCATTTGGGGGTGAAAGCATCGTCTGCATCATGACCATCATCACCATCGCCAGCGTGACCATTGCACTATCACCAGCACCCCACGTCACCACAACTGGAGACATCTAGGCTCGAGCCAGCACCACCGAGCTGATCCCCAGAGCTTCCACCCTCCAGATGGGTAGGAAGCCTAAGCGTGGCAACAAGCGTGCCTTCGTCCAGAGAATTGCTACGTCTCTCAAGATCCAATACAAGCAGGCCCTCTCGTTCGTGAACGCCTACTCGGACGCAGTAATTCAAGGAGTTCGCGAAGATGGCCGTTCGATTCTCCCCAACATCGGCTGTCTCTCCAGGGCGTTGCGCAATCCACGGTCGCAGCTAGACATCAATGAGGCTAACATGAGGTCGGGCGGTGGCATGGCCCAGCGCAAGTACAAGAAGGCCTACATCAAGTTCGCGTCCAAACAGGTGGTTCGCAAGATGTTTGAGGAGGTCGTCGACGAGAGCACCTGGAACCCACAGAGCACCTTCACCTCGTCCAGAGAGCCTTCGCCTCCAGCAGCAGCGCCAGCCTCGACGAGTGGCCAGCCGTGATCGTGGCCAAGGAGTGCCATGAGTAAGTCGTCGAGTCACAAGGCTCGCCCAGCGGTGCGAAGGCACCACTTCGAGGATACTTCAGCGTGCGTGGCAGACGGTCGCTCTTCAGCAGCGCGTGCTCGGGAAAAAAGTGCTTGGAGACTACAGTCTGGAAAAGCATTGCGGCTGTACGCTTTAGGGAGTGCAAGCGCTGTTTGGTGAATGCAATCAATGTTTGGGGAGCGTAACTGTTTGGGGAGCCCGCTACAAGGTGCAAGCACTGTTTGGAGAATGGAAGCAGTTGCAGGGTTGGGCACCTTAGGCACCTTATGCACCTCAGAGGTGAAGTAACAGCCGAGGGCACTTAGGCAAGCATGCAAAAACGCAAGCACTGTTTGAATAATGCCGTTTCGCTGTTTGGGGAATACGTGCAAGCACTGTTATGGGGATGATATATAGCAGCCTGGGGAACGCAAGCACTGTTTGGGGAATGCAAGCGCTGTTTGGGGATCGCATACCGTTGCTAGCGCACGTACACGGTGTGCCCTTTCGGATTGCACCCACGTCCTACTCCTACCCCTCTTCGTTCCCGTCCACCCCCCCTCTGAGCTCCCCGAGCTCCTCCCCACCCCCCCCCTGTGTCCTCCTTCCCCCATCCGTCCCGCGCCGAGCCCCGGCCCCCCGGGAGAAACACCAAAAAAAACAGAAAAAAAAACATAGAAAAAACAGACTGTTTTTCACCCTGTGTTTGCGTCCGTTAGAGTACCCAGGGCCGCCTAGCCGGCACAAAACCGGGATGGAATACAGACTGTTTTTTTTCTGTTTTTTTCTGTTTTTTTTTTCACCTGGTTTTTGTTGGCCCCAGGGGCCCAGGGGGCCCCCGTGGGAAGGGCCCCTTGGCCGTAGCCGCTTTGGCTCAAGAGCGCGCTCAGTGCTGGGGCCAGCCGCTCCGCGGGAACCTCCGATGCCGCCGAAGAAGCGCACGTTGGAGGCGCCGACGGTGTCAGCTGACGAGCTCGAGAAGGCAAAGGATCTCCTCAAGGACGCCGACAAGGCCAAGAGAGCTCGCGCGTCCATGGTGCACTGGCTCGAGACGAACGGGGCGAAGAAGACGCACGACGGGTGGCCGATTGGAAAAAGGCGTGAGTACTTCCAAACATGGTTCGCAGATAAGCTCAAGAGTGGAGGCACGGCGAAGTCCAAGAAGTCGGTCACCCTTTTCAAGAAGAACACGATCAAGGTCGCGCGGTGGAGCCTCAACAAAATGATTTCGGAATTCGGAGAGCAGAAGGCGAAGGAGAAGGCAGAGGTTTTCGACAAGGACCCAACCAAATGGCGCCCCGATCGCGACACTGGGAAGGACGGGCCGCGGAGCAGGGAGTACGCCGTCAACCTGGACAGCCGCGAGGAGGGCGACGAGGAGCGGGACACGCACGAGCTCGGCACCGAGGCTGACCTTGACACCGGGGAGAGGCAGATGGAAGCGGAGGCATCATTCGCATCCATGAGGGCATGCAACGCTGGAAGTTCGGCTGCGGGCGCGGGCTTGGTCGCTGTGAAGCAGGAGGAAGGCGAGCCAACGGAGGTGAAGCCCGAGGAGAGCGCGACCTTCAAGGCACTGAAGACGGACGGGAAGAAGGTAGTGTTCAACATCGGGAGAGCGTTGACGATCGCCAAGCAGATGTTCATCGACTCGAAGGGCGGGAAGTTCCTAGGGGAGCTCAACAAGGAGATCGCCAACAACGTCAAGGAGATGACGCAGATCTTTGTGTCGGTCGAAGACGCCGTCTTGCAGGGGGCGGACGAGGCCACGATGTTGGCACTGAGCATGAAAGTCGACACGGCCTTCGATGCGCTGAACTCTTCTGTCGAGTGGTTCAATAAGTTCAACCCGAAGGAGAGCCAGCAGAAAAAGCAGAAGATCTGATGTCCTGCATGCGTTTCGGCCCGTCTCGACGGCCAGTCACACAGACGGGGGCGATAGCCAGGTGCAGGGACACATGGCAATGCGTCGGCGTGCTCGCTGGACGGGGCGGCGAGCGAGCGTAGAGAGATTATCAACTGTGATCATCATCCACAACATCATCAAACTCGTGACCGACTGGACTGACTGGACTGACTGACTGGGCTGACTGGCTGATGGACTGACTGGACTGACTGGATTGGCTGAGTGAGTAGGCACCCGACGGTGACTGACTGGACTGGCTGGTTGATGCATCAGCGACTGGACTGACCGACTGGACTGACTGACTGGCTGACTGGACTGACTGGACTGACTGGCTTAACTGGCTGATGGACTGGACTGACTGGCTGGTGGACTGGCTGGGCTGACTAACTGGACTTACCGAGTATGCATCTAATGGTGGCTAAAAGAACTGCCTGGTTGATGCATCAACGAGTAGACTGACTGACTGGACTGACTGACTGATTGGACTGACTGAGTGACTGGGCTGACTGACTTAAAGAGCTACCCACGAGAGAGAGTGCACTCGTGAGGGCGAGGGGCAAGCAGGGGGGCAATGCAAAATTGGTTACCCTGCCCACCCACCCACCCCCCGCCCCTCGAGCCACGGCTTTTCGCAAACTGGAACACATGCAGAACGTCATTGCTGCTCCCTCTGTCCCTCTCCCGCCCCCTTCCTCCCCCGCTTTACCCTGCAGCCTTTTTGGCTCAAACCCCAGCGCCGTCGGCGCTGGGTGGACTATGCGCCCAGATGCTTCTATTCACCGTGTGCTTACTCATGCCTCCACGAGGCCACGGCATCCGCCAGAGGTTGGTGCCTGAGCCTTGCCATGCAGATGGCGTCCCAAGAGTTCCCGAGGCGCACGGTGGGCTTCGCAAGCGGATGGCGCCTCAGCGGTGCAACGAGGAGGCCAGCAGCGCTGCGCCCGCCGAAGGCAGGGGCATCAGGCGCCGCGTCGAAGACCTTGAGGGTGCGACGCCTTGCGGAGGAGACGCTCGTGAATTCACAGACCTCTTGCGGAGGAGATGGGCCATGGGATCCATCAGCAGCCCTGACGTGATCAAGTTCGCCAAGGCCGCGGCCTCCCAGGGAGCGCAGAACATCGGCGCTTACGCTGGCACATCCAACCTGCAATCCAAGCACGCGTTCAGGGCAGTGTGTCGCGCCATTGGCACGCCAGCTCGAGCACCGCAGATCAGCTGGGCAGAGCTGAAGAACACCAACGGCGACGTGATCTTCCACCCGTTCGTCGACCCGATCGACACGTTGGAGGCATGGTACCGTAAGGGCCCTTTGGTGTTCAAACAACGGATCACTGGAGAAGATGGCGAGACCGCCCAATTCTGGCACGCCCTTCGGGATCACCCGACCTACAAGTGCAATGCTTCGCGTATATCGTCCACTACTGTACCTTTGGGCCTACATGGCGATGCTGCCCCGACGTCGAAAGCCGACGGCCTGTTCACGCTTCAGTTCAATAGCCTGTTAGGCCATGGCGACACGATTGCTACGAGAGATATCGTCACAGTATTCAAGAAGTCGGATCTCGACTTAGACATGTTCGAGCAGATGGTGGATCGCATTGCCTGGAGTTTCAACGCATTGTTCAAAGGCGTGATGCCCGCTCTTCAGCACAACGGCGTGCCTCACCCAGAGGCAGGCAGAACGTTGTGCTATGGGAGAACCTTCGCTACCATTCAGATGCGAGGTGATTGGGAGTACTACTCGGATTTCTTGCACCTCAACAGGTGGAACAGCGCGGAGTGCTGCTACTTGCGCGGTGCGACCCTCGCAGGAGGCGACACGTGCTTCTCTCGGGCTGATCTTGGGGCGGGCTGGAGAGCAACACTTGTCACGCATAACAGTCACCTGTTGGGCTGTCGACGCGGCGGCAGGCGTCTCAGTAACTTCTTCAAGATCATATCTTTCAGGTTTGAGGGCATCATGGTAGATATTCTCCATTGTTTGGACCTGGGCGTGTCCAGCCACCTAATAGCAAACGTGCTCGTCGAAATCATGGTGCGTGGGCAATGGGGCCCGAACAGGGAATCACACATGCAAGGGCTTGTGGCCGACATTAAGCAGTGGCACCGCTCGCATAAGCTCGCCCACAAGCTGCAGGGCGAGCTTGTCTTCACCAGGCTTCGCACGCAGGCCGACTGGCCGAAGCTAAAGGCGCCTTAGCATGGTAGAAAAAAATCTCCCAACAATCACCACCGCCCCCTCCCGCCTCCGCCCCTTCCCAGAGGTGCGGGGAGGGAGGGAGGGGGTCGGACGGGCCACCAAGGAGGGACGATGGGTGGAGGAGCCGAGGTGGAGGGATTTGCAAGGGAGCAACTCTTCACGACGTATGTGCATACATACGTGAATATGCATACACGTGTGCATACGCATGTGCATGTACATGTGCATGTATGTGCATAGACAGACATGGGCATGTACTGTGCATGCATTGGCACGCCGTGTGCATATACACTTACGGGCCCCTATACATGAACGCCGCACGCACACACATGAACCTCGCAGTTCGTATGGTTGCCCATGCACGCTAACATACACACATACTTGTGAAACACGTGTACGCGTACATGCAAACATATCCACGCGCACGCGCTCACCCATCATCACGTACACGTACACGGATACACGCTATGCATGTATAGGCATGTGTACGTGTATATGTTTGTACGGGTATGAGCATGCATACACACTTACCCTTACACACACGTATGAGAGTGCAAGTCGTGCCCGAGTACGCATACCTGCACGTGTTCATGTTTAACAGCACACGCGTGCATATGACTGAGCCTTCGTTTGCATGCGCGTGCATGCAAGCACACGCAGAACTACATGTAACAATACGCATACAAAATACACACTCACGAACGCTGCGATGTATATATATATACTATTTGCGCACACAAGAACAAATCTAACCACATTTAGATACGCACCTGTGTGTAACAGCTAGTTTACATATATAGAAACGCAGCTGCAGACATACATGCAACATCACATTGTCTTGCTCTGCAATAAGCTGTAATTGCACATCATGTGTATCCGTGCGACGTGGATGGAGTCATATTTTCATGTTGCACAATAAAACATGTATTCATATGTGTGTGTACTTGTACTTGCACATGCACATACGAAAGGACTTGCTATGTGGCCGTCGGCCCATCCCGCCACCGTGCCTGTGGTTGTGGGCCAGAGGCTGGTTTGATGTTCTGTTGGGTCGCCTGAAACCTCTTCTATGGGCTTCTTGGGTACCTTTAGGGCCTCCTGAGGGCCCCTTGGGGATCTCTTGGGTCTTGGGGACCTCGTGGTCCCTCTTGGGGTCTAACATCGCTGGGCATGTTGGGTGCATCTAGCCCCCCCCCAAAAAAAACACACACACACACACACACATATCTATGATACATGCGTGTGCGACCCAGCAGGCAAAAGCTGCTGCCACCCGTTGCCTCGTCCCATACGCGGCGGATTTGGCCAAGCGCTACAATTCGGGCTCCGAGCACGATCGGTTGCGGCTTGCTGCGTGCGAGCTCCTCGCGCGCTTTTACGATTTGGCATACGAGAATGACATGTTCCCACCCCAGCCAGTGAAGGACGAGATGGCGCAGCTGGCCCGTGCTTTCATGAATGTGTATGGGGGACTTTCGGTGGAAGCAATTGCAAACGGAATCAGGGCATGGAAAATGACACCAAAATTCCACATGTTCGTTCACATGAGCGAACACCAGAACGTGATCAACCCTCGCTTCTACTGGACCTACAGCGACGAGGACCTGCAACGGATCATGAAAGAGATCGCGAAGAGCCTCCACCCAAGCAATTTGGCCCATATGGTGTTGTTAAAGTGGTTGGTGCTCCAATTCGACTGTTAATGGAGGCGTGCTTATGGAGAGGCAAAAAGTGTTCCAGTGTGGACCCCAAATTGTAAGTTTCCCTATCTAGCGCGGACCCAACGAATGTCTCCAACATGGATCCCGAACAGTGATGTAGGTATATGCATATGTATGTGTATATCACGGTTACAGTGATGCTCAAAACTGTGACTTAGCCTACGAGTGCGTAACACAATGCACCACGGACCCAGAACAGTGATTTACAAAACCCAGGCTCGGACCACTAAATAGCCCAAACAAGCTCCACACGTCGATTTGAAAATATAACCCGCCGACTCGATCGTGCCTCTCCATCCGTTGGTTATGACATTTGGTCCATCCGTTGGGCGCCGTGTTTCGGCGCCCAACGGGCCCATGGGCCGCCTTTCGGGGGAGTTCCTGGCGAGCCTCACGGGGCTCGTCGCCTAGCTGACTGACGTGCAGGGCTGGGAGGCGGTGGAGTCCTCCAGGGGCACGTGTCCAGCGGCCTTCGGCTCACCGCCACGCGTGGGGTTCCTCTTGGACCTCTTGGAGGCCCCTGGGCTGGCCCTGGGGGGCTGGTCGGGTCCCTGGGAACGGGAGGCGGGGGGGGAGGGTTGGCGAGGAGGAAAGGGACGGGGGGGAGAAGGAACCTGAGAGGAGGATGAGGAGGAAGATGAGGATGAGGAGGAAGAGGAGGTTTGTTAAGATGAACGGCCGCATCGCAGACGTCGGCGGATATCATCGCCACGCCAACGGTGCTGCTCGCCTCTGCGTACCAGGTCCCACGTCCAGCACGACTCGTATAGGATAGCGGTTGGTGACAGCCCTATTGAATCCAGAATGGAATGCGGCCACGCATATAATATATAATACCCCGAGGGCTTGCGCAACCGAACGAGGCTGTGAATACGATAGCCGTGTTGCGTCAACAATGGTTCACGGCCCCGTAGGTGGGAAGCCGATGGTTTGCGCCATTGGCCATTGCATCGAAGGTGCGAAACCGATGTTTGTTCTCCATGGCCTACGGCGGCGAAGCCGATAACCTGTGGCGTTCAAAATTCACCTTTTATGTCGAAGATAAGTTTGATACCCGTTACACGTGATTACGTTTGCAAGTATGGTAATCTCATTGCTTTCGCAACGGTCTCCTGATCGCTATCGGCCGTATTATAGCTTCTGGGTTGCGTGCGCTCGGCAGGCAATACACAAACTAACAATAAAATACACAACAACCAAACACACAGACAAACAAGCAAGCAACACACAAAGGAAGTTAACAAACGAACACAACAATCACGCAATCACGCACGACATGCATCACGTAAGCTTAAACTAACAACACACACGCAAACGGGCAAACGAACAACCTCAATCAAACAAGCGCCACCACGAACATACCAAACGAACGATGCAAAACCAACGCGCACGCCTAGAAACAAATAAACCCACGAACGATACGAACAACGAGAAACAACGAAACAACCAAAACGACGCCCAAGCAAAAACGACGCCTCGGGGCGTCATTTTATGTAAAATGGCGCCCTCTGAGCGGCATTATGACGCGTGCGTTGCAGAAATGACGCGCGCGCTCTATGAAACCACGCGCGCGGGATCTATGATGGTGCACGCGGGGAAAAGATGGCGCATGCGCCAAACAAATGACGCTTCAAGGGGTCGGGGTCCCCCGGGGCCGGTTTTGTGAGGATGTCTCAAGCGAGGGCGCCGGTTTGGGATTCGTCACCGGATCCAGCGGATCCAGCGGATCCAGCGGATCTGTCCGGAAACGGTGCCGGAGGCCGCTCTGGGCTCCTCTGGGCACCTCCCCCGGGGCCGGTTTTGTGAGGATGTCTCAAGCGAGGGCGCCGGTTTGGGATTCGTCACCGGATCCAGCGGATCCAGCGGATCCAGCGGATCTGTCCGGAAACGGTGCCGGAGGCCGCTCTGGGCTCCTCTGGGCACCTCCCCCGGGGCCGGTTTTGTGAGGATGTCTCAAGCGAGGGCGCCGGTTTGGGATTCGTCACCGGATCCAGCGGATCCACCGGATCTGTCCGGAAACGGTGCCGGAGGCCGCTCTGGGCTCCTCTGGGCACCTCCCCCGGGGCCGGTTTTGTGAGGATGTCTCAAGCGAGGGCGCCGGTTTGGGATTCGTCACCGGATCCAGCGGATCCAATCCGGATCTGTCCGGAAACGGTGCCGGAGGCCGCTCTGGGCTCCTCTGGGCACCTCCCCCGGGGCCGGTTTTGTGAGGATGTCTCAAGCGAGGGCGCCGGTTTGGGATTCGTCGGCGCGATCCACCGGATCCACCGGATCTGTCCGGAAACGGTGCCGGAGGCCGCTCTGGGCTCCTCTGGGCACCTCCCCCGGGCCGGTTTTGTGAGGATGTCTCAAGCGAGGGCGCCGGTTTGGGATTCGTCCCGGATCCGGATCCAGCGGATCCACCGGATCTGTCCGGAAACGGTGCCGGAGGCCGCTCTGGGCTCCTCTGGGCACCTCCCCCGGGGCCGGTTTTGTGAGGATGTCTCAAGCGAGGGCGCCGGTTTGGGATTCGTCACCGGATCCAGCGGATCCAGCGGATCTCCCGGAAACGGTGCCGGAGGCCGCTCTGGGCTCCTCTGGGCACCTCCCCCGGGGCCGGTTTTGTGAGGATGTCTCAAGCGAGGGCGCCGGTTTGGGATTCGTCACCGGATCCAGCGGATCCAGCGGATCCAGCGGATCTGTCCGGAAACGGTGCCGGAGGCCGCTCTGGACTCGTGCTCTTCGCGCCGGGGGTGAGGATGACGTGAGTTCCACAGAAACTCCCTCAAATTACAACTACTACTACTACTACTACTACTACTACTACTACTACTACTTCTACTACTACTACTACTACTACTACTACCGGTTTCCGTATCTCCACATCGGTTTCTGTATTCACCCACTTCGGTATCCGTATCTTCCCACACTTGTTTCTGTATCCACCCACATCGGTTTCAGTATCAACCCCCACTGGCTTCTGTATCCGCGTAAATTGGTTTCCGTGTCCACCTATCGGTTGATGTATTTATCCACATCGGTTTCCATACCCACTTTTGCCAGATTCTCTATATCCAGCAATACCGAAGTCCGTATTTGGCCATGTTCGCTTACATATCCAGAATACCAGAAAACCCGAGAGGGGAATTCGAGGTTCAGAAATGGATTGTTGAAGAATTCGTTTTCTTTATACTGTGGTTGCGGGACAAAGAAAACAGGAAGGAGGCACGAGGAGGGAGGAGGACCGCCCGTTGGGAGCAACTGAGATTATGGCTGTGACTATGTAAAAATCTGCTAGCATGGAAATACACTTTGCCAACTATCAGGGAAATAGGACGCGAATGAGCTGGAACTTGGGTTTGCCAATTTTCGTTGGAGAGCGCGTTGTTGACGGTTCAGTTTCCGTGCAGCGGGAATTCGCGTTAAATATCAGGTTTGATTATGTTTTATCGTTTTTTATGATGGTCGGTCAGGGTCAATCCGAATGCTCCCAACCCGATTTTCACGCCTCTTGGATCCAAGATGAATTCGTTGGCCCAGGATTAATTGAGTGCGTTTGAAGGGTGAGATATGAAAACGCATTTGCGTAAAACATTCAAAAAACACGGAGACGATCAAAAGGCAAAACCGTGTAGTATATGCAGAACCTCCGTGTTGAGATCGCGTTGCCGGCTACACATCTCTTTGGTTCGCCTTGGCATTCGTAGAATAAATACCGCACATTTTCACGAGTAGGAAATGGGATCGAGCGGGAACAGGAGATAGTATGTTTGGGCGGGAGGAGGATTGAGTTTGGGGCAATGTGTTTGCTTGTTTTAAAAGGTTGCTCGTTACTGTGTATTTTTCATTTTCACATTATGTATCTTGTCTGCCTGATTTGTTCTATGACACTCGACATCAAAGACGGGATGGGAGAGCGGGAGGAGAGGTGGACGAAATGAATGGATGTTTTATTTACATTTACCCCGAGGAATTTTCCAGAGTCGCGCGTGATTTGCCTTTCCAGGTCTTTGGAAATCCGCAGAAGCGCGCGGTGCCTCCAAACGCCACCGGCGCGAATCGTGACGTCGTTTGCCCCCTCCCCCATGGTAACGGCCGTCATCGCCTAAGAATGAAAAAAATGTCTCCACAGGGGTGATTTTTTGAAAGTCTACTCGGGCCATCCCTTGGCACCCGCAAGGAGACAAAGGGAAAAGAAAGAGGAGGACGAACAGTGCGCGCACGACGAAGACGCGGATGAGGGGATGAGGACGAGGAGGACGAGGTTTAGGATGAGAACGACGAAGACGAGGATTCATGGAACCATCTAGAGGCCATCGATTACAAGTCGGGGTGGCTCCCACTTCAATTTCTCCCTCATGAGCCGGCGAACCGATTCTTAGGGCTCTCTTGACGCGTTCTTGGGCGCAGGGCCGTTCGGAGCAATTCGGAGCCATCTTAAGCCCAATTTGGGTTATCTGAGCCATTTTCGATGTCATTTTGAGCTTTCTGAAGTCGTTCGGGTGCTTCTTGGGGGCCTTTCGGGTATCTCTCAGGGTCCTCTTGGGGTCTTGATGGGGCTCTCGGCCAAAGGTTACCGATCAAAGCAGGGAGGGCTTTGATCGCGGCTCCACCCTCGGGGGCCACGGTTTCTGTGAGAAACGTAAAAAAAATATTGTCACAAGGGTCGAAAAAAATGCCCTCCAACGACCAGCAAAACCTTTAAACAAAATCCAGGAATGGGCAAATGGAAGGGTAAACCTGTGATCACACGAGAAAGGGGATGCAAGAAAGGAACCCAAAGAATTGGATGGTATTTCATGCATACGTGCCTGCAATATACAGCGTGGTTCGTTTTCTGTTAAGATATACTTGCAAAAAACGGTGAATGATATCGAGGCGATGTAACGTTATTCCTAATTATGATTTGTGAGAATAAGAAAATCGGGCTCCAGATTCCCAGCCTTATCGTTTCAATGTATTTTCGGGAATGCAATGTTGTCGGTCTCTCTGCACGCTTTGATCCTAATTTTGCCGTTGATGGCATTCAAGTAACTCTTCGTTGAATTGGTTTTGTTGCCAATTCCCTTTGAGCCGCGCAATGCAGTGAACAGATATTGTAAAAATATCACGCAAATGGGCGCATAAGAAAACACATTTCGCTTGGAGGAGGAACAAAAAAAAACGAAAACATTTCGTCATTTCTTTTTGTTTAGTGCCCCTAGAATTGCCTCTCAATTTTTGTCGGTTTCAATTTGATGAGCTGCGCGTGCGAAAGAACCTCTGATATTACCTAAATTAGTTCGCGGGGCTATTCATCTCGTTGTTTGTGATGACATTAATGTACCACTTTTGTTTTCAACGGTTTTTCCAAATGATTCACGTTATTTTCTCGGTCCCCAAGAAGGAGCGATTTTCCATGATGAGATTAGATGTTCCGAGTGAATTACGATTGTTTGGAATATATTCGTGGGCGTCGCGTTGGAAGTCTCTTCTCCGAGATTTCGGATCGTATTTTGGAGCTTTCTTCGGGTTTTCATAGGACATGTTTTGGAAATGCTTCGGAAATACAGAGGACTTTCCTTCACCATCGTTTCGGTTCTTGCTGTTCGGTAGTTGTATGCGTTTTCTTTCTTGGGCCGTTGCATCCATCAGATTCACCTACATGATTTATGTGAGACGTTATTTCTGTTCTGCGTCTCGCACAATCCCATAAGCCACGCAGACGTAGGTTACCCAAAGAGATCCTCAGAAAGTCCAACCTCAAAATCGCTGATAATATAAAGAAAAAAGAAAATACCGAATCGTATTGAAAACAGCCAAGAGATGACCCTTGGCACATTCCAGTGTTGTTTTTTCCCGCGCGCATCCACTTGAACACAGTGACACTTGAACCGGGCGCAAAAAAAACGCGAATTGAGGTTAAACGCGGGCGCCGTAGCAGTGCGCGAAACAGCGTCACAGGACGAGGAGGAGGAGGAGGAGGAGGAGGAGTACGAGGAGGAATTACACGAGCGGGCACCGTCGTTGTCCACGTCGAGAAAACCCACGCGCGTCATGTCCGTCGCACCTCATTGCAAGTCCCAGTCGTCGATGTATCGCATATCTCAGTGTATTGTTGTTGCATGTCGTACTGGAGGTTGTAGGACAGATTGCCAACCATACGCTAGCATTTGGAACATACACGATTGCAGCCGTGATTTTCCACGCGAGTTTGCAGCATTCGCCGTGGTGTTCTGCAGGTCGTGTGTTATTGAAGTTGTTCTTGCGCTGTTTTCTTTAAAACATTCGATGCATGGAATTGCCATACATGTGCCCATTATCCTAGAGTCAAGGGTTCGTCCATGGGGTCAACGGCCTCAAGAGGCCGGAGGCCGGTTGCAATATCATGCCATGCAGGTCGTTCTGCCCAGTTTTTTTTCACACGTTTTCCCGGCACGTTCCACGTGAAGGAAGCACGCTGGCCCCCAAAGCATCTTGTCTGCAAAAGTAGTTTGGATTATCGTGAGATGGAAAACCATATTCTGCCCCAGCGCAGAGAATCGCCGTAACAATTCTAAGGAGGGACCGCCCAGCTCGCCAAGAGAGCAGATGGAGCAGTCCTTGCGGAATCCCGTAATCCTAGTCCTCCGAGCCGTACAATCACATTGGTCGAAGCTCCATGCCTCCAGAGTCGCGATGCGGAATAGGTTGAAAACACACATTTAAAATGCTCTCGTCATGCGATGCTGTTGCTATTCGCGCATGGTGCGGCGGCGATGTCCTGAGCAAATAATTCACCTTCAGCATAAACCACGCTGCTTGTAGGGAGGAACTGTGGGATATAATGCAGTATTCCAAGAATTTTGATACCAAAACGTCTGTTCGAAAGCGTCGAGAGAGCGTGATCCACTGCCGCTTTACTGTGGAAAATTGCCAACCTTTTCCTCCGGAACCCGGGGGTCGCCCCCTCCCCCCCCCTCCGAAAATCCCCCCCCCCCTGCTGGAACCCTCCCCCCCCCCCCTCCTCCCCCGGCAAAACCCCCCCTCACCTAACCCCCCCCCCCCCCCCCCCGAAAACCCTAACCCCTCCCCCCCCCCCCCCCCCCCCTCCCGCCGATAAAACCACTACCGGTTCGAACCCCGGATCCGGAAAACTGGAGGGGGCCACTACCGGTTCGCACCCCCCCTTCCCCTTTCCCCCCCCCCCCTACTCACCGCCAGCAAACGACTCCCGGTCCCCACCACCGTCCGCATCACATCCCCCACTGGTGTTCCCAGCACCACTGTCCTCACCACCGCTGTCCCCACTGGTACCACCACCGCCCCTACTGTCCCCACCAGTGGCCCCACCACTGTCGCACTGTCCCCGCTGTCCCCAGAACTGTTCCCACCACGGTTCCACCACTCTCCCCACTGTCTCCACGGCCCCAACCACTGCCCGACTACCCCCACTGTCCCCACTGTCCCACTGACGTCCCACTGCGCTGTCCCACTGTTCCCACCACTGTTCCCACCACTGTCCCCACTGTACCTCCGTCCCATTGTCCCACCGCCGTCCTCGCCACCGCCTTCACCATTGTCCCCACCACCATTGTACCCTCCACTGTCCCACTGTTTCCACCTCATTCCCATTGTCCCCACACCACTGTCCCCACCACCACCGTCACCACCACTGTCCACTGTCCCCCCCTGTTCCCACCATTGTCCCCACCACTGTCTCCACCACCACTACCGTCCCCACCACTGTCCCGCTGTCCCGCTAACCACTGTCCCCACCATCACCGTCCCCTCCACTGTCCGCACCCCCACTCGGTTTTCGAGGGGGGGGGGGTTCGAACCGGTAGTGACCCCCCCCGGTTTTCCGGATCCGGAGGGGGAGGGGGGAGGGGAAAGGGTTCGAACCGGTAGTGACCCCCTCCTCTTTTCATGATGAGGGAGGAGAGGGGAGGGGTTCGAACCGGTAGTGAGACCCCCCCCCCGGTTTTCCGGAAGGGAGGGGGGAGGGCTTCGAACCGGTAGTGACCTCCCCCGGTTTTCCGCCAGCAGCGGTAGAACACGCTCTTTCAAAGCGTCTGTTCCAAACGGTATTCCAAGAATTTTGATATTTCGTTCGTTGTCGGGTTTGTCGCCGTTCCATGCGTCCGCTGAGGTGGTAGTAAAATCCGCTGGGCATAGTGCATGAGGGCCCCACATCGCCAGTTTCCCAAGATTGACGTCGATGTGGCATGAAATGGACAGTTCTTGTTGCACCAAAACGAGCATGTAACGAACATCGTCTGGATCGTACACGACGTAGATGTCATCGAGGTATGCAATGACTTCTGCGCCCGGCGGTAGGCCATTTGAGAGTTTTTCATAGTGTAACATTAATACCCAAGCAAAACAAGGCCGACACTATTGCATCTCCTTGTTCCCCGCCATCCCGTTGCAATATTATGTAGGTCTTACCGTGTTCATCCACCATCGGAACTTATACTCTAAATCCAATACCGCATTCGCACAAAAGGTATTATGCCGTGCAAAGTGGGATTCGCTAATAAATTTTCGAATATGCGTGTTCTGGTCACGTGGTCGAAAACACCGACCCCATCAATATTTATAATAATTTTTTCGGGGTTCACATCCGTAAGGTATTGCAGGAAGTGTATTGCAGAGTCAATGCCGCTCCTGTCGCTGAGTCCTAATGTGGTATTATTTGGTTATTCGTGGTATTTGGCAAGTGTTTTCGCCATCAGCCGGCGGAGTGTAGCTCCAGCAGCGATGCCCCGCCGTATTTTGTTGTTGGGTTTGTTTAAACAGCAGTCAGCATAGAAACATGGAAAAAAACACGAATACAATCTGGGATGCGTGCTTGGGCAGCCAAGAATATCAAAAACAACATTATCTTCGACGCATATTTTGAAGTAGTCATACCTCCCACCCTACAGTCCCGCACTTTGCCCCCGTCGACATCGGCGCAACACATCCGAGAAAATTTGTTTGTTCAATCGTATGTCGGCGCGGGGTTAGAATTGCGTAAATTCTGGAGGGAACGGACGGAAGAGGCGGGCTGAGTTAGGTGTCGCAAAATTTGCCAAGGGTCTCCTGGGTGTTTGGAGCGAGTTCTGGGGAACTCAAGAGGCGGGCTGCATGGCTGAGTTCACCCATGTTTGCCAAACCCATAGTTCGATCAACCTTTGTCCTCTCAGAGGTCTTCTGTCGACCAGATGCTTTCATGCTCTCACCAGCCTTCTTGCTCTTACGCACAGACAGACTCGTACAATTTGTTCCACTCCCTATTGTCGAACGAAGCCACTCGCTGCTTTAATTCTGGCTCGCCTGCTCCCCCCACGCGGGCAGTGACATGAAGTAAGAGGCTAGGTAAGACTATGAATAGTTTCCACGCTTGCTGGCATTTCTCCATTCGCCGAGGGTTGATGTCCTGAAGCATTGTAGATATCTCCGCTTCGTGTAATATTTGCGTCAAAATGCGCAGCCAGGGTCCACGGATGCATGTCGGAATTTGTTTACAAATCGATATGTGTTGTTCCATATATTCGCACATATTAATCGTCCGCAGGTGTAACCACCCATCAGGCACTCGCGCAGTATGGCCCGAACCATTGGGCCGTGGGATGATGTCCTGGTTGTGTCCCCGACGGCGGCTGTGGTTGGCGGGCCGGCGATCTTGACGAAATTTGTTGATATATGCGAGGTAGTGGCGAAAATGCGATATTTCGTGCAAACACAGTGGATGCCAAAATGCCGGCTTCCAGCATTATGACGTCAACATCACTATTCGCCGCACTGTTCATAAAGTAGTTTTGGGTATTTATGTTGATGTAATGCCCCTCCGGCAAATCGTCCCTACCAATGTCTTGTTTGATTAGCCATCTTCGAAGACCAAGCGCATCCAGAATCCCAAGTTATCTGCTCGCCGAAGAGATTCTGCATTGATTCTTTCACCCACAGCCTCAAACGTGCCGCCATATCGTTCGAGTATTTGGAGTAGCCACTGTAGTAATGGCTCGTCGTAGTCCCCACCGGCCTCTAACAAGAGCGGCACGAATGGTTTGAACAATTTATGTCGCCGTATAAATTGTATTGTTTCGTCCTCCGGAGCGCAAGAGCAACACTGACCATCGAACGTCGCGAGTCGGCACAAAAACCCGAAAGTCCTCACCATTCGCCTGGGTAAACAACCATCCTTCTGTCGGTGGTCTGGGGTCGGCGTCGGGATCGATATGCGGTGGCTCTTGAGGTGGGATCGGTGGTTGGTCAGAGTGGGGCAGGTGAAGGGGGAGTACTTGGGGAGGGGGCGGGTCGTCAGGGTATTCGTCCTCCAGATCGCTCATAGCCCCAGTGTCGCAAGCCATCATACCAGTGCCATAGGTCACAAGTGGAAGGATTGGTGCAACCAGACCCGAAAGAAGTGCTGACGGACCAAACGGACCAAGGGGATCAGCCACTGGGGTAGGATGCCCTTCAGGGGTAGTCAAGCCGGGCACGATACCCAACCCACGGAGATCGCGGGAGATCTTTCGGGCTGCATGGTTGTTGTAGCATTGTAGCCATCATTGATGGGAGTAGAATTGCCGAGGGGGCGAACCCCCGAAATGGCAAGGAGTGGGGGTTTCGCTTGGGTCGGAGCGACGTTCGGGGGTTGAGCTGATGATGAGGGACCAAACATCGTGGGGGCAAGCGCGGCAGGTAAAACGACGTCGTGGTGATTCGAAGGGCGTGGGTGAGCAGAAGTCAGACCTACCAATGCCAGGGGAGGTCGTGCTGGGTGGTTCTCAGCACTTGCGAGCTCGCTCTGGCCTGATTCGCTGTCCGGGGAATGAGAAAGACAAACATGGTAGGTCGGAGAAACGTCGTTGTCGGCAGAGCTTCTGACATGGCCAAGATCGACGGGGGGCGGGATTGGTAAGTGTGCGAGTGGGTCGGCAAGCGGAGGCAGCGGGGCGGAAAAGATCGGATGCGGAGGTGGCTCATAATGTTCTCTTCCTGGGGAAAGGGGTTCATGCGGGGGACGTTCGTTATTACGATTTGGATTTACTCCCCGCACCAAGTCAGGGACCGAAGTCAGAGTCGGAATCGTAAAAGATCGCATCATCGTCGGACCCGTAGTTGTTGAGGCCATAGTTGTTGCGACATTGTAACCGATTTGCCCCAATGGTGCCATAGCGCGCTGCCGGGCTTCGAGTACCCCATCTGGCATGGGAGTTGAATGAAGATTCACACCACCGTGCCCAGCCATTGCGGTGGTACTTGAAGGAGATGCTTGGTGTTGAAGAGGTCGTGGTGGTCGGGGTTGATCAGAGGGTGTACCCAATGCAATAAATATGAGATCCTGGGCTGGGCAACGACACTGCACCCACTGCTTGGGCATTTGACAGCCACGAGAAGACAAAGGCCTTCGCTTTGTAAGCGCCACTTAGCACACATGCATACATTATGACACTTGGGACCACGCGAATGAAAAGAAGGCCAAAACGGTTTCATATTGCAGTCGCATTTTGTTTTAGCAGTTGAGTTTCGCTCTTGGAATAGATCTTCTGATTTTGTGGTGCTAAAAGAAGCGATGATTGCAGACAACGGGTCCCAGACCATTTGCAATTGCACACAACGGCTGTATATATGTATATATGTCGGCGGTGCGCCGTGGCACGAACCCCCCCCCCAGCACTACCGGGGGGTTTCGTGCACTACCAAGGGGTTTCGTGCAGCCCGCACCGAGTGCCGCCAGCGGCTTAGAACCCCCCCCCTTGCCGCTTTACCGGGGGGGTTCGTGCAGGCCGCACTGCGTCTACCTGGGCTCCCCCCCCCCCCCTGTGGGAGTGGGGGGGTGGGAGTGGGGGATGGGTTGGGGGGGGGGCAGGGGGGCGGTTGGGAAGGGTGGCTCCCTGTCGAAGTGTGGCGTGTGCTCGCCTTGTGTTCTCTATTCGCGTCTGCTCGCCTTTGTTCCGCCGCAGCCTCTCGTATTGTGGCTCGTGGCCACAATACGAGAGGCTGCGGCGCAACTCCCGAGAGCCGCTGTGGGGGGTCGACGGCACGGCCGCGTAGAGAAGAACAGTGCCGCCGTGTTCCGGCACGGCCCTGGGATGCAATGCCGCCGCCGTGTTCCGGCCCGTCCTGGTAAGATTCGCGCGTCGGGGCTGAATTTCGCGCGTGCTGGGAGCGCGCCGCTTACGGAGGGGTTGCGTCCTTACCGGGGGGGTTCGTGCAGCCTACCAGAGGTCGTGTTTACCGGGGGGTTTCGTGCAGGCTCGCACAGGGAATGGCGCCAGCTCGAAACCCCCCAGGAGAGATTACCGGGGGGGGGTTTCGCTCCGCACTGGGCACCGCCGACATATATACATATGTGTGTATATATATGTATGTAGATATGTGTGTGTATATATATATATATATATATGTATTCTCGAATTTATTACCATTTTGGCACGCGTAGGGCAAATCAGCGCGCGGGCGCCCGCCTTCGCTGCGCAAGCGGGGGGCCAGACGGGGCGCGCGCGCGTATCGGCGCCGCGCAGGCGACAACGGCATGTGCGAGGCGGGCGGGCCCATTGCCTTACTGACCTAGGGAAGGATAAATAAGAAACGAAGGCCTTTAAGTAAGTATAGGAAGTCGGACAGAACTCTAGGAAAGCTCGCCGCCAAGAAGGTAGCGGAACGCATTCAAACCGAAGGAACGACCAAACCCCTTTTGAAATGTCGATGCTACTTTCTCAAGCCGGACCCTGTATTCGTTCTCCCCACCCACCCTCCCCTGGCGGGCAATGTTGCGCGTGTTAAGTGCGACGCTGGCGTCCAAAGGTTCCAAACCCGCACCTGCTCCTTGCCGCGCTCTGCAGTGGATTCTGCCACGTAGGCGGCGCCGCGCCGCAGTGGGCTTTGTCACTGATGCGGCGCTCGCGAACGAGCGCATCACAACTATCGACAGGGCGTGACGTGACGCGCCTGGAGTGACCACCGAATTCTGATCGGCGCCATCCCACCGGCGCCACATCTGTCCCATCCGCCAAAAGCGAATGAATGAGGCACAATGGCGAAAAGCATCCCCTCAGACTGGTGGCCCAATTTGGCGGCTGTCGCGCGTTCCCAAAAATGTTCTCTCATCTGTGTTCGGCGCCGGTACTATATAAGTTTGGCAGAGAGAAGGCGAATAAATATGGGCTCACGTGCAAATTTCGGCCGGGTTGCGACGGCGCACGCTACCAAAGCATCCATAAACTCACACGACAGGGAATTGATTGGCTCGGAATGCACGTCGCGCAAGATGCTCAGAAAACCAATCTGCGCCCGCGCCCCAAGAGAACGGCGTAGCAACTGTGGGTCGCGTGATCGATTTCATGAGCGCTGTTGGCATTCACTTGGCGGCCCGAGCATTGTACCTGGGCGGCGGGGCCGCTTTGGCCAACCCAATCGAAGAGATATTCCCGTGGAACAATGACACCAGAGATTACGCGCAATTCCTCGAACAAGATCTATTCGACAGATTTTGGAGACAAATTTGCAAGAACCTGGAAGACCAAGGCGAAGGCGGTTGTGTTCATTAGACAAGAAATCGCTTTTGAACTTGACTGACAAATCTTACACGGAGAGGAAAATGTTCTCCGATCTCTGCGAACTCCGGCCATACAATTGAATTTTTCACGGGCGGTGGACGACGTTGGAACGGAAGACAAACCGAATACCGTGGACGTACTGCGCGAGATTGCTTTCATCGAGCGTGTGATCCAAGCTTGGATGCGTAAGAAGATCTTCGATCACGTCCAATTTGGCAACAGCATCGGGCGCGGTCGGAGGCGTATGCTTCCAACGCATGACAGGGCCTTTTTGCGCGGCAAGGGTGACGTATTCGAAATGGATTTTCCAAAGACCCGATCTTGAACGGCAGCCAGCCACAGTCGACGTTTGTCGACGCGTGGCGCAATCCAAATAGCCTACGATGGCAATTGCTATCTCAAGGCCCGCCTTTCAAGACCAACCGCATACGACATTAAATTGTACTTGGGTCCCAAATGCGAGGGACACAAATGTGATCGTAATTGTTCGTTCAGGTGCTGAACGCCATATGCCCTTGGGAACATGACAGCTGGAAAGGCGCCAACAATGTTTGTAGTATTCGCGTCATCGCAATGCATAGTAGCAATTGCAACATATAAGACGTTCCAAAAATCCCATCCGCACTACATGATCGATTGACAGACAGAACACAGTCCCTGGTTAGAAACTGAATTACAATCTGTGACCACTCACTGGTAGTGCCCACGCAGACGCGGCGCGCTGGCAGAATGAGGCGCCAGACTGGCGTTTCCAGGGCCCCGCGCCCTCATCAGGCAGACACTGTAGGTCGGCCCAAAAGCGCCCCAAGAGGCGATGCTGAGAGCCCTAAGCCTCAGGGGGGAACGAACATTTCGGACCCCCCCCCCGCCTTTGACGGATGGCCTCCAAGATGGCCTCAAGAAGCCCTCCAGGGCTTCCAGGAGGCTCCAAGACGACCCCAAGAGTGTGCAAGAGCGCCGCAAGAGCGCCCCAAGAGGCGGTTTGCCTCCTCCTCCTCCTCCTTCTCCTCCTCTCCCCCCTCGCGGGCCCCAGGGATGGCCCGAAGAGGCCTTCCAATGCCACCCCATTGCTCCAAGAAATCTATCGGTTCATCCTGCTTGCTAACTTGGTCTCACCATATACTATATATGCTTCATCGTTTTTGTTTCCCGTCAGCTCTCATGGGAGACGTTTCTGAACGGGCTGGTGGGTATATGCGAAGAGTGCAAACTCCCCAAAACAAGACCAGAAACCTTCACATTCTCATCGGACAGCGTGCGGTTGCGCACGGGAATCGGACACACCACACTAAGAATAACGAGTAGTTGGTTCCCGCATGTTGCATCAAACTTACAATGTCAACCACAACACTGTATGTATAACATGTCAACGTGATATCTGCACCACCCACATGCGACGAACCACATCCTCTGTTGGTGTATGTTCTGTTGGTGCTCAACAATATGCGAGCAAACGGATCTAACCTGTCACTGGTTTGAACGTGGCGCTGGCATGGAGTAAACGTTCATCATTGCTTGTTGCTTGCCTATAGTGCTTGACCAATGCGCGTATCCTCAAAAATAAGAAATTGCCTTTCTGTCCAGCATGCATTTCATGATTTCGCGCGCCGCTGTAATCTCCGGAATGTGTTTGCCGTTGTTTTCCAATTTTTTCCTGGGAGACCATCGGGCCCGACTTCTATCCCACTTCATGAGTGAACCAATTGGGAAAAATATTGAACCATGAATTCGCCGCCGGAAACTGTCAAAAGTCCTACTCGATGGATGCGTCTAAAATGCTAAACGTGCATCCTTGATTGCCGATGCGTCGTTTGTCCAGATGCCCGACTGACTGTAGGTGTGCAGAATCATGCTTGAGAGCTTTGTGCAGAACAGTTCGGGAGTGTCTTTGGGAACGATCGGAATCGTTTCGGCAAATTTCGGAACGGTTTGGAAACGTGTCAGGTGCGTGTTGGAAGCGGTTCGGGAGATGCTGGGTACGCGCAGGGAAGTGTACAGAGGAAGTTTGGCTAACTTCGGTGAGTTTATACACGGAATGCGACGGCATCGAGTTTTGAACAACTTCCATCCGCGAAGCCAAACATTATTCTTATTTTCGTGACCATCAATCTTGAAAATGATCGCCTGCAGAGAGCCGTCCATACACGTGGAATCGGGTCCAGCATACTATGTGAACACATCTCTGTCGCTTCGGAATGTGATGGATCCAGAGCAGGGAATTGGTGGTGGCGGCTAATGAAGAGGGGAGCGAGAAAGTAATGCGCAGAGGGGAATCAACAAGACGATTTGGCATTGAAGTCCCAAACCGTTTCGCGGCTTGCCTGTTCGTGCGTTTGAGGCCGGAATGACAAGAGGGGGGACGGGAGTAGGAGAGGTAATTTGACTGGGGAGAAAGGTGATATAATCATGAAGCGACATAGGATTCAACAAACAAATCTGGGACTTGGGACTTGACTATCAGGCTTTCTTATGGTTTTCCTGTCTGTGCATCTGCGGCCAGAACATGATATGACGATGACAAGGTTTACCCACACACTTAAACAAGACAACCATAACCACATGCGAATACAAAACTAATCAATTTTGCTACTTGGCTTCCCTCTTTATGCCCACCCCGCCCTCTTTCTCCCCCTTCCACCTCCTCCTCCCCCTGCTCTATCTCACTTCTCTCCGATTCCAAGAAGGGCTATACAGACTCGCTGGGTTTTCCAAATTCCGACGCACCGTGAAAGAAACAACTGTCCTCCGTCCCAGTCATGCCCCTCGGCTCACAAGCCTTGCGCGGAGAACGGAACTCCACGCAATGGAGCAATATTGTTACGCCGCGGGGGTGAAAAAGGATGATGGCAGTGGAGGAGGAAGAGGGACAATGCAGGAGTGAAGGATTAGGGGGGCGAGGCGATGGGAACGTATTCTCTGGCATTGGGGCCGCCCTCTTCTGAGGCCGATGGACCGCAAGATGGGCCGCAATATTGCTCCCTAGGGGGCTCCCAAGAACGCCCCAACGACGTCCCCGACAGAGATGGTCCCAATACCGTATCGCAATGGTCCCATGCAACCTCCAAGAGGCCCGCACCGCAGACCTTTTGCCTCCTGGCTATGCTCAGGCTGATCCCGAGCCTCGGATTGAATGCTGCTTCACCGCCCAGTTCCACTGCATGCTCCGGCGCCTCCCTTTTCAAAACAACTCGCCCGGGGAACCGTTTCTGGATGACCTGGTGGGCATTTGTTGGTCAACAGGCTCGCGAGGCGGGTCGAAAGCCGTCCGAACACTAGTCGGGCCGCGACTAGGCAGCAGGAACACAAAGGCAAGCGAAGCGAGCGAGCAGGCAGCCACTCAGAAGGAGAGCCAGAACCGATACTTCCAAAACCCGGTGGCGTTGGAAATCCCGGTGGCGATCAGCAAGTAAGCGCAGCCAAAATGGCGCGGCGGCGCGACGATAAACACGCAGAGGTCGATCGCTCGGTGTGAGTCAGGCAAACAACACCGTCAGAGACAAACTCGACCGACACAAATGCCAAAGCATCGTGTCGGCGCAAAAGTGAAGAGGGCCTGGTGGGGATACGCGAAGCGTCAACACGTCTGACATGTTGTTGAACGATTACCTCCAGGATGGCCTCCTTGCGGACCCACAAGGCTCCGAAGAAAAGCCCAAGAGAGCCCCTGCGTGGCCGTCAGAAGCTTCCACAGATCGCCAAATTGTTCATCGTGTAGGTCTGTTCAGGCTGACCCCAACTTCGATACGACGGATGCTCCCTCCGCCCTGCGTTTCACTAATGCTTCCCCGGGACTCTTATCTCAACGATTCGCTTGCACAAATACTCTGCGAAACTGGTGGGGTCGTCGGCGCGTCTCGTGACCACCTTTATCCGTCGTTTCCAAAGCTCGGCGATGAGGCCTGCGATATTCCGTAATTCCATGCCCTCCGTGTGTTATCGAACGCAGCGCTGCAATCGCGCTCGCGTCTGCCGGCACTGCCGACAAAAAGCTATCGAATGCACCAACAGTCAACACGTACGCAAGGCAGCAAAGCTTTTTATATGCTTGCGCTGTGGGAAGTTTGTCAACACAGTGTGCCTGCCATCGAGGCCCTGTGTGGCCACGGTACACGCTGACCGACTACTCTGCGAGAGCATTGCCTCGCAGAGCCCAAATCACAATCTACAGAAGATCAGGTGAGGCACATCGGGACGCAATTGCGTAACCTGTGGCACACGTCGCATAGTGGCCAAGCATGCTGGCGGACCCCATTCTTCTCAGCAGAGGTTTGATAGTGAAATGGTGGGGGTACGCAGGACACCCGCCGAATGGTTTCATCTATCTTAGCTGGTGCCGGATGGTCCAAATCGGCTCCAGATGATTCAGCATGCGTCCAAGAGGTCCCACGGTAACCCCGAGACGACTCTAAGTGGCCACGGTGCCTCTCAACGATCCCCCCGATTGGCCACAATATTTCGTTTACATAGAATGTTAACCTATGTATTTCGAATCCCTGCCTTTTCGCGCACCCGAAGGGCGTGTGAGCCTTCAACAAGAATTCCAAGAGGGTGCCAAGTGGGCCAGGGCTAGTTCCAATCCCCCTTTGTTGAAACTATGTCTTCCACGATGGCTCCAAGAGGGCCTCCCAGGCCGCCAGGACAGCCAAATTACCCCGAAGAGACCTCCGAAAAACTTGCAAAGTGGCTGCAGGAGAGCTCCGAAGGGGCTGCACCAAAAATTCCAGGGGGCTCCCACAGCGAACGATACACGAAGGCTTTCATGGTTGACTATTGTCGTCGTTGTCGTCGTCTCCTTAGTCCTCCATCCTCCGACTCCTCCAATCCGCCCCCCTCCCACCCCTCCACCTCCTCCCCCTCCTCCTCCTCCTCTTCCCTCGGCTCCTCCTACTCATACATCTCCTCCTCCTCCTCCTACTTTTATTCCCTCCTCCTACATCCACCTCCTCCTCCTTCCGCCTCCTCCCCCTACTCTTCCTCCTCCCTCCTCCTCCGCCGACTGTTCTTCCTCCTCCGTATCCTCCACCGCCTCCTCCTCCTCCTCCAACTTCGTTTTCCCCCCCCCCCCCCACCTTCTCCTCCTGCTACACCCCCTGGTTCTTCCTGCCGTCTTACTCCTCATCCTGCTCCTTCCTTCCGCGCCTCTTCCGACGCCTGGTATCATTGCTGGTCTCCGTCTAGGGTCGACGGTACTGGCCGCAAGGCCTTGGCTAGATAACGCGTGACGAAGGACACTTGCGTTCTTGTGCAAGGAGCTGTGATCGAATCAGGCACAATCTGCAATATCACCTACCTACATTGCGGGTACCTGCATGAATACAACGTCGTCTTGAAACCTGCTTCAATGCCGTGGCTGCGCCAGGACAATCACCAAAACGACCATATGATAGGGCAAATGCGAATGGAGTGCGAAGGGACGAATATTGTACGCACTATCCATTGGGAGAGACGGTCGACTTCGGGGAACAACTAGAAACAGATAAACCCTTGACATGTGCCCACATCCTCTCTGGGAAACTGTAGAGCTACTCAGCAGACATTCGGCACGAGCTGCCGTGCGCCGCCAGTATTTTACAACAGCGCAGATGGAGTCTCATAACAAAAATATCAGGCACCCTGATGCGCCTCACAACCAAATACACTAGCCGACCCTGTGCTGTGCACGCGCACTACCAGAATCAAGACTTCGGCGCGCCTCACATTGGAGCCGGTCCGCGCGTACAGTTGTAGTGAAACGCTGCCTGTCATGTGCACATCATCGCACAAATCAGGATCTTGACCCCGTCCCGCTGGAAGTGCGACACTCCGTCGTGGGGCCCAACGGGGAGCAGAGGGACCGAAGGAGAGATGAGAGAGCAGGAAACTGACGGGAAGGGGGAGGAAAAGAAGAGGAGTACAGGGGCAGGGAGTGGGAGGGTTAGAGGGATCGTTGTGGCATCCTGGGCCTGCTCTGGCTTTTGCTCTTCCTCCTCCCCTTTCTTTGCCCCGTCCTTCTCCTCCACCCCCCGCCCCCTCGTCCTCCTTTTCCTCCTCCTCGGCGAGGGAAAGGAGGACGCCAAGGGCACCGCCTCCTCGAGTAACCAAGGATGTCGGAGGTCCCCGCGTACCTGGCTGGGTCGGCGCCGACACACCTCCCCGTGCCCCTTCCCTGGCGTGCGTAGCGCTTCGGCAGCTGCGCCGGAGGTGCCGTCAGGAGTGGCGGGGAGGCGGGCGGAGCGCCGAACCCAACAAGACATCCGCGCGACCTCCAGAAAACTATGTGCATACCACTGGGGGTTGCTTCCTCAACTTGGCTTCCGACTGTTTGGAAGGGTGGCCGTGTTGGCTCATGTCACCCTCCACTCACCGCAGCTCGTCTTCCTACCATCCCCCCTGCCATTGATGTCCGGATGGTTGTGGCGGCAGGCCGCTGCGTGACCCTAAGCGGCCACTGAGGCCTCGGGCGCTCAGACGCGCGCGCACTTTGCTGTCTTTGACCCTCTCCGCCTCGTCGCTGCGCGCGAGGCCGCGACGCCAAGAAGTTTGGTGGGCCCGCCCGTCGCCGCCTCGTCGATGCCGGGTGCGCTGGAGGGTGTGCGCGCGGTGGGCGCTGGGTCGAGGCAGCCCCAGCGGAGAGCCCATCAGCGAGGAACGGCTGCTGGAGGTCATCCCGGGGCTGGGAAGCCGCCGAGAGCCTACGCCAATCTCAGCAAGCTTAGAGAACGCCGAGCCCGAAACCCAAGGCTTCGGCCCCACCTCGGCGGGGACGGGCGGGTGCCGGGGGCACAGGCTCCAGTGGGCGCGGCGGCAGCTCCTCCTCCTCCTCCTCCTCCACCTCCTCCTCCTCCTCCTCCTCCACCTCCTCCTCCTCCTCCTCCTCCTCCTCCTCCTCCTCCCCCTCCTCCCCCTGCGGGCGGCCCCCCCGCTGGCGGCGCGCGACCCACCGCGCCGTGTCGGGTGTGCGGCGCGGCGTGCTGGGGGCTGCTGCGACCTGTGGGCGCTGGCCGCCGCCTCGGCGCCGCCCGGTGCGCGAGCGCTGGCGCAAGTGCGCACGGCGGGCGCCTCGTGGCCGCCCCGTGCGCTGGTGTGCACCCCGGGGATTCTAGAGTGTAGCAGCAGCAGCAGCAGCAGCAGCAGCAGCAGCAGCAGCAGCAGCAGCAGCAGCAGTAGTAGTAGTAGTAGTAGTAGTAGTAGTAGTAGTAGTAGTAGTAGTAGTAGTAGTAGTAGTAGTAGTAGTATGACTAGTAGTAGTATGACTAGTAGTAGTAGTAGTAGTAGTAGTAGTAGTAGTATAGTAGTAGTAGTAGTAGTCGTAGTAGTAGTAGTAGTAGAAGTAGTAGTAGTAGTAGTGGTAGTAGTAGTAGTAGTAGTAGTAGTAGTAGTCGTAGTAGAGTAGTAGTAGTAGTAGTAGTTTAGTAGTTAGTAGTTGTTTAAGTAGTAGTCAGTAGTAGTAGTATAGTAGTAGTGTTAGTAGTAGTAGTAGTAGTAGTAGTTTATAGTAGTAGTAGTAGTTAAGTCGTATATCGTAAGTAGTCGTAGTAGTTAATAGTAAAGTAGTGTAGTAGTAGTAGTATAGTAGTACTAGTGGTGGTAGTAGTAGTAGTAGTAGTAGTAGTAGTAGCCGTAGTAGTAGTAGTCGTAGTAGTAGTAGTAGTAGTACTAGTAGCAGTAGTAGTAGTATTAGAAGAAGTCGAAATATAAGTACAATCATAATTAGTAGTACAAGTAGAAGTAGAATAATAAGTAGTAGTAGTAGTAGTAGTAGTAGTACTAGTAGTAGTAGTAGTAGTAGTAGTAGTAGTAGTAGTAGTAGTCGTAGTGGTAGTAGTAGTAGTAGTAGTAGTAGTAGTAGTGGTGTCAGTAGTAGGAGTAGTAGTAGTCGTCGTAGTAGTCGTAGAAGTAGAAGTAAACGCATCGGTAGTAATAGAAGTAAGCGTAGTAGTAGTAGCAGTAGTAGTAGTAGTAGTAGTAGTAGTGGTCGTAGTAGTAGTAGTAGTAGTAGTAGTAGTAGTAGTAGTAGTAGTAGTAGTA
>CAUYUJ010011714.1:307462-314962 GCA_963575745.1 Prorocentrum cordatum | reverse complement strand
TCGTGGCCGTCTTCGCGGGCGCCGACGACGACAAGGACGGCGTCCCTCTCACCGAGGAGCAGAAGCAGGAGAGGGCCTTGAGAGCCATGAGGGAGGAGGTGGCGTTGCACGTCGACAAGGCGGAGTACGACGCCCAGGCGCGGTTGTTGAAGCAACACAACTATGGGGCCACGATCCTCGTGAGGGGTGTGCCGAAATGGCCCGAGGCCGCCATGCGAACCCTGCCACTGGCGCCTTCGGTGGAGCTCCAGTGGGGCCACGATCCTCGTGAGGGGTGTGCCGAAATGGCCCGAGGCCGCCATGCGAACCCTGCCACTGGCGCCTTCGGTGGAGCTCCCTATGGGGCCACGATCCTCGTGAGGGGTGTGCCGAAATGGCCCGAGGCCGCCATGCGAACCCTGCCACTGGAGCCTTCGGTGGAGCTCCCTATGGGGCCACGATCCTCGTGAGGGGTGTGCCGAAATGGCCCGCCGCCATGCGCCGCCATGCGAACCCTGCTCCCTAGGGGGATCGGTTGTGCCTATGGGGCCACGCCATCGTGAGGGGTGTGCCGAAATGGCCCGAGGCCGCCATGCGAACCCTGCCACTGGGCCTTCGGTGGAGCTCCCTATGGGGCCACGATCCTCGTGAGGGGTGTGCCGAAATGGCCCGAGGCCGCCATGCGAACCCTGCCACTGGCGCCTTCGGTGGAGCTCCCTATGGGGCCACGATCCTCGTGAGGGGTGTGCCGAAATGGCCCGAGGCCGCCATGCGAACCCTGCCAATGGCGCCTTCGGTGGAGCTCCCTTTTGGGGCCACGATCCTCGTGAGGGGTGTGCCGAAATGGCCCGAGGCCGCCATGCGAACCCTGCCACTGGCGCCTTCGGTGGAGCTCCCTATGTGGCCACGATCCTCGTGAGGGGTGTGCCGAAATGGCCCGAGGCCGCCATGCGAACCCTGCCACTGGAGCCTTCGGTGGAGCTCCCTATGGGGCCACGATCCTCGTGAGGGGTGTGCCGAAATGGCCCGAGGCCGCCATGCGAACCCTGCCAGTGGGGCCTTCGGTGGAGCTCCCTATGGGGCTGCGAAACGCTGTGCTGGGTGGGTGAAACGCAGGGATAAGGGGAAGGGGGGAGGGGGCAGCGGGAGGAGTGGACGCGGGGCGCTGTCTCTTCAAAACGAGGACCCAACACCACAGGATGGTTGGGAAATAGACACAAATAACAGGATTCCCCATATGTTCCCATATCTTCTGGGTTCCTGTCTTCCCCCCCAATTCCCGTATTTCCCAATATTTTCTGGGGAATCGACGATCAATTGTGTCTGTGTGTTTTTATCCCCTTCTGAACACTCGACTTTGCATGGAGGCTGGACCCGTCGACGGCCCCCGCGCCTTTATCCATGTTTGCGCTTCCTTGGGGCACGACACGAGCTTATTGTACACTCTGTTGATCGGCGGCGTCAGGCGAACCCCGTTGCGTTCGAGGCAGGCGTGAGGATGCCACAACAAGCGAATGAACCGCATCCCCCGAATGATAAAGCATCCCCCCTTTCCCCTTGTATCTCTTTATCCACGGGCTTGAATGTGGTTCAGTTGAAACAGCAGGAGGGGAGGCCGAACTTTACCATCCCCTCCAAAGTTCCTGTCGTAGCTCTGATTGTGAGGATGTCTCAGTCAAAACGTGATCCAGACATCCAAACACCGATATCTCAGAAAAAAATGCACTCTACCGCTTGGACCCCGGTCTTTATTATCCAGAGGTCATTATCCTCACCAAGTTATGGTTCAGGCGCCGAGGAGGAGCCTACCACACACAAACAAACACGATCCTCCCCCCGCCCTCCCCGAGAGCCCCATCGCGTCCCGCCGGCGACTGCCGGCCTAGCCGAAGGAGGAGGTCAGGCGCCCGCCGCTGGCGGTGATCTTCTCGGAAATACCTGACGCAATGTTGGTCGCCTGTGGGCCGGCCCGCCCGCAGAAGGCACCTCCTCCTCCTCCTCCGCCGCCTCTTCCGCTGTCCCTACGCCGGCAGCCGCCCCTGCGCCCTAGTGCTCTCCATCCTCCTCCTCCTCCTCCGTCCTCCTCTTCCTCTTCTCTCCTGCTCCTCCTCCTCCTCCTCCTCCTCCTCCCCTTCTCCCTCCTCCTCCTCCTCCTTTTTCCTTCTCTTCCTCCTACTGATCCTCCCTCCTCCTCCTCCTCCTCCTCCTCCTCCTGCTCCTCCTCCTCCTCCTCCTCCTCCTCCTCCTCCTCTCCCACCACCTCCTCCTCCTCCTCCTCCTCCTCTTTCTCCTCCGCCTTCTCTCCTCCAAACCTTTTCCTCATGGACAACTCCTCCCTGTCGCGCCCCCGGACGCGTCGGTAGGGCGGGCTGGGCGTTTCCCCTGAGACTTCCTCACCACTTGTGATCCTGAAGTTTGGAATCCCACCAGCCCTCTGGGCGTAGGTGGTTAGAGAAGTTTCTTCTTCCACCCCTCCTTCTTCCCCTTCGGGGAGGGGCTTACCCCTCCCCCTACCCCCCCCCTCTGGACCTGGACGGGGCGTTTCGCGAGGGGTCAGAGGGTACTTGTTCGCCCAAGATGGCTCCAAGAGCGCTTCGGAAAGCTTAAGATGACCTCCGATGTTGATCAAGATAGCCTAAGATACATCAAGATGGCTCCGAAGATGCTCCAAGAAGCTCCAAGACCGTCCCAAGACGGCTCCAAGAGGCCAAATCGTTTTCCAAGGAGGCCTCGAAGAGGCAAACATTCTTTGAAAACCTAAGGAGCACCAGTGATTTGCGCTTTCTCGCCGTTTCACTTCCGATGGCCATCCGAGGCTTCAAGATGGCTCCAAAATTGCTCAAGAAAGCCCCCAAGAGGGGCCCAATAGAGCCCCAAAACGGCCCTCTTGGGCGCTCCAAAAGCGCTCCAAGAGTGGTCCAAGAAGTGGTTTTAGAGGCTCCCGAGGGGCGGTGCTACTTAACCCCCCCTCCCTCTTTTGATCGATCTCCTCCAAGATGGCCCCAATAACGCCACCAAGGCTCTCAAAAACGCCTCATGAGGGCTCCAAGAGGCGCCCAAGAGGCCCCCAATCTACTCCCAAGATGCCCCAAGAGGCTCCCCGAAGCATCCAAGACGCTCTAAGAGGCCTCTGGGACCGCCAAAACGCTCCCAAGACGCCCTAACAGGCCTTCAGGACACTTTCGAGAGACATCCGAAGATACCCCGAGAAACATCCAGTAGGCCTGTGGCCATTCTGCTCGCCCTTGTCCTCCTCCTCCTCCTCCTGCTCCTCCTGCTCCTGCTCCTCCTCCTCCTCCTCCTCCTCCTCATTCTCCTCCTGCTCCTCCTGCTCCTCCTCCTCCTCCTCCTCGTCATCCGCCTATTCCTCCTCCTCCTCCCTCCTCCCTCCTCCCGCTCCCCCTCCTCCTCCGTCAATTTCTCCTCCTCTGATTCCTCCTCCATCCTCGCCAGCTTGGATTAGACAGATTTCCCAGCCCTTGGTTACTCTGTGTACTCCCTCACTTCCCTGATCACCTCCATTCGCCTGGGCAGTCGCTGGTCGAGAACCAGCAACACCAGCAGCAACAGCAGCAGAAGCAGTATCAGCAGGAGCAAGAGCACCAGCAGCAACGCATGCAAGCTTCACCACAACATATCTCCCAATTCACCGTTGTTGCCCGCTCGGTGTGACTATGTGTTTCTCTCCTTCCCTCCTTCCGTCAACTCCCCTACGCATCGTTTGTGGATGGGCTGGTGGGGATGCGCTTTTTGATTCGCGGCCCGCAAGGAAAAGTCCAGAGGGCGGTGTGAACGAGGCTGGGGCACAGCGCACGGGAAGGCAGATAATCAACGGCGCAGCGCAAGTGCCGGCCGAGAAGTCAACCGCGAACGCGCCAGCAGAAGCCCGGGCGTCACACGCGACTGCCAGAAGCAGCTGAGCATGTGCCAGCAGCAGAAAATTAACAACGCTGGACATGTGCCAGCAAAGGATGCAAATGAGAAGTACCAGCCGCTGAGCGTATGCCAGCGAGAGTGGGGAGGGCGGACAGCTCGGACCCGCAGGTGGGGCCAGACAGCCAGGCGGAAGGTGCCCAAACCACTCACTCACTTGGAACGTCGGCCAGACTGTACGCCGCTGAGGGGGTTCGGGCCAATGCCTGGAGATGGCCGACCACAAAGGAGAGCGCCCGCGATGGCCTCTGGTACCAAGGCGGTGTGCGGCTTGCGCATCCCGAAGGGCTGGTGGGGATACGCATATCCAGACGGTGCGACTGTTGCAAATTCCAGACGCTACGCGCTGGTGGGGATACGCGTAGCGTTTGGAATTTGCAACAGTCGCACTGATTGAGGGCGGCACGCTTTCGAAATGTGGCTCCCGCCCCAGCGCCACACACACATTTGCTTTCAAACGTGTGACGGAGTTTCACGGTCTGCAGTTTCACGGACGGGGGGGCGGGTCGTTTTCAGAATGTGACTCTCGCCTTGGCGCCGCGCGCATTCGCCCTGAAAGCTGGCAACCGTTTCGCGGATGGAGGGCGGGTCGTTTTCACAGGGTGGCTCTCGGCCTGGCACCGCGCCAGTTTGTCCGTTGATTCGCAGCGCTGGAATCCCATGGGTGGTGTTGCGGCATGCTTGAGGGTTCTCCAACGGCTGTCTTCGAGTGGGGCGCTTCCCGCAATTAGAACGAAATCTTGCAGGGATATGTGAAGAGGGAGCTTGGAGGGAGGGTTTATTGAAACAACGTTCATGCATCTTGGGCTTGCGCTACAGTCAACACGTATAATAAGGATGCGCGGTAAAGACGCAAGGGCCTTGGAGGGCCACATTCACGTTTTTCGGACGAGGTGAGCCAGCGAAATCGGCCAATGATGGACCGAGGAGGCGAAGATGCAAAAATACCTGTGGGAAGGTTGCCCATCCGTACTATGCAACTTGACTGTACTCCTGTTCCTTCTCCTCCTCCGCTCTGCGTCCTCCTCCGTCCTCCTCATCCTCCGTCCTCCCTCTCCCTCCCCTTCCGCTCTCCCTGCTCCCCCCAATTGAATTTCAAACGTTTCAGAAACTTCCATATCATGTTCGGAATTAAACGTTGACCGTGTGTACGGTAACTTTCTGGCTCAGGCCATCTGGTTTGACATCCTCACTGGAAAGCCAACTCTGGCAGCGCCGATATGGTGGCAGGTCCTCTGAGACACGCCGTTCTCCCTGCCCGCAGCTTCACCGACAGGTTCCAGAGAGAGGCCGTCAAGAAGCCGACATTCAAGGGCGTCCACAAGGGGGGGGCGCAAATCATGGCCAGCGGCATGTGCGCGGCCCAGATGGGGGGGGGGGGCCCAGGTACGCAATTAAACAAGGAGGGGCGCCATGAAATCAGATGAAATATCATGGCCCACGCTACGATCTCCCCCCCCCCAGTCATCACCTCCCTCTTTGGCCGCCCCCGATACGTGTGTCGGCAGCAGGAGAAGTTCGCGAAGACCAGCTTCAGCGGGCGCGAGGCAGCAGCTGCACTACGTCCCTCCTCACTGCATGCGCCGCCCGGCAGGCGGCGCCGCTGACGAGAGGAGCACTCCGCCCAGACTGCAGCAGAAATTTCACCGTGGATGTCAACGGCAACGCCAGCTCAAGGGGCATCGCACTCGACGTCTTCAACAAAGGGGGCTGGATCTAAACGTTGTTTTTCGTTCTGGTTTAGTTTTGTTCGTTTTGCTCTACCTGTTTTCCTGCACCTCCCTCCCAAAGCGCAAAACAAAACACAGACGAAATCCAGCAAAAGCGTTTGGGTCCAGCCATGCTTCAACAAAAAGAACACGCCACCGGGCTGGCGGCCCGGCAATCAGAGGTACCCGCTCCGACGCTATATCCAATTGCTTCGATTGTGGCGGCGACAAACAGACCAGACCTACCAGAACATGCAGCAGGTCCGGCAACGAATGGCAGGGCGCCTACGCGGCGCAGCGTTCCAGCTGGCAATGAGTTAGACGCGAAATCGAAGGAGACGAACTACTGGCTCAGCCGTCACACCCAGAGTGACAAGACGCTCTTGGAGCAGTGCATGCAGCGGAGCCAGCAGGGGCTTCACTACTGATGGATCTGCTGGTACATGAGTTCGAGATTCAAGATCAAGATATGAGTATTGTTGCGTTGTCATCGTTCTTTTCCTTGCACCGAGGCGACCTGCCGATTAACGATTTTCTCACCATGTTCAGACTGTGCTCGAGTAAGCTTCGGATCGTGGTGGTTTGCAGTTGAACAATGTTGGCAATAGTTCTCTTCTCCTACACATGTCGGGCCGTTCGGAACGTATGCAGACAAATCTTCGAATGCAGATGCAGGGAAATCTCAACCGATATCCTGGATTCGTAACTTTGATGCAGAGAATGGCCAATCATGAATTTCAAGGCGCCAACTCGTCAATCCCGTCAATGGTCTCACAATGCTGGACAGACAAGGGTGCCTACTGGCAGTCAGGCTGCCCAGACTACGAGAGTCCATAGTCTTGGTGGTGAGATGAATCGTTGTCGTGGTCGGCTACGGCGACGAGTGGACGGAAGGATCCTCCTGGTATGGCGACGAGACCGACTGGGACAGCTAATATGATGAAGGAGACGGTGCCTACCACGAGGATGGCTACGAACTCGAATAGGAGGACTATTATGGCGGCCGAAGCTAAGGAAAAGGGCGTGGGCGTGGCAAGTTCAAAGGCACGAGTGGAAAGGCATCGTCCAACAAGTCAAACGACGGCTGTACGACATGTGGTTCTCCATTTCATGCGAGTTCTGACCGCCTTCTTCAGAAAACCCAAACAAAACTCAAACATCATCAACGACACCCTCGGACTACTACGGCAACAAATGCAAGACCAAATACAAGAACAACGAAAGGAAGTATCGCAAAAAGTCGAACGGCAAAAAGAACAACTCTCCTGGAAGTGGTGGAAAAGGCGTTGGCAAAGCGTGGAAGAGCACGAATGGCAAGAAGTACGGCAATAATGGTAGCTACTCTGACGAAACCGAAGCAAGTCAATATGAATATTACGATGGTGAATAATCTTGGTTTCATAGTCATCACTTGGTCTGCAGTGGCACCGAAGACATTTAACTTGGAACGCCAGCCCAATCAGTTTCGGCAAGGCCTCGCATCGAGGCACCAGTCAAACACATCATCCAGCTAGGCATGAAGATCAACGCGGACGCGGCAGTGGTATCGCCTACAGAGCAGACAGAATTTGTTACCCTTCCAACGAAGCTGGAGCCGACTCCCGCACAAGGATCGGCACCGTCATCGACTTCTGGAGCGAGTAAGCCGCCATCTGTGCCGATACAGTAGGGGCCCGACCACAAGAAACCTTCCACAAGAAACTCAACCCTGAAACTCAACCCTGAGACCCCAGGGCGTCCATCGTTTTTTGGCGTGGGAACGTCACGCGTTCCATGGCAAGCAATCATCCGAAACCCAGAAACCCAGGGCACCCTGGAGGCAAACAGGATGCTTCTTGGCATGGGCCTCCACTGTACTCAAGACATCCACCTTCATGAC
>CAUYUJ010011714.1:293959-302362 GCA_963575745.1 Prorocentrum cordatum | reverse complement strand
GAGGAGGCGGAGGAGGAGGGGGACAGGGGACGTTCCGAAAGAACAAAAAGGGACCATGAAATCCGGGAGATCGCCCCAGCCATGATCGGTCACACACTCCCCTCACAGAAAGACACCCGGCCCCCGAATGCCCGCGCGCGAAGTGCGACTGGCCCAGTCGCACTTCGCGCGGGGCGTAACAGGCTAATGAACTGACTACAGTCAACCCGTATCGTAAGGACGCACGGCAAGGATGCGAGGGCCTTGGAGGGCCATGTCGACACTCTGCGAGCGGGGCGCGGCCGGCGAACGTGGCCAGGGATGGGCCGAAAGGGAAAGGATGCAAGGGTAACGTTGGGAAGGTTGCTCATCCTTACTGTGCGGGTTGGCTGTACCTACCAGGCCACCTCAACCCAGCCCGAAGACCCAAATGTCGGATGGAGAGGGGGGCGGGTTCCAGATGTGTTCTTGCAATCTGTTCCCGACGCCCCCGCCCCCCCGCTGGACACCGAGGGCAACTTGAGGCCTTCGGGTTGGGTTGCCGCGGGTCTGTCGATCTCTCCTCCTCCTCCTGCTCCTCCTCTTCCTCCTGCTCCTCCTCATCCTGCTTCCGGTGGTTTGGTGGGTGGTGAGCCACGAGCGAAGCGAAGAAGCCCAGGGGGCCCTGACGATGCGCATCAGGTTTATCTGGAGCGCGGCCCACTGTTCTGCTTTTCGTCAATCAAAGGGCCCAAGGACACACAAATAAATACACACAAATAGCAGGATTCCTAATTCGAACACATCTACAACTACACACAGCAAAACTGCACCTTGTTGCGGGGACCAAGGGTGGCAATCATAATTCGATTTGGCGCGTCGGTCGGTCTGGGTGGACGGACGCCGCCTCACGACCTACGATGGAAGGCGACGGTCGTGCCGACGACGTTGCGCGCCAAGCGTGGAAGCGATCGCCATGTTTCACGGCGAAGCTTGGCAGCTGCCGCAAGATGAATCATAACATGAACAAGCGTCTCACCCTCGGACGGGGAATCTGGCACGAAGAAGAACTCGAAATCGCGGGGGATCGGGTCGCGAAGTTGCGGCTGGGGCAGATGCGGGGGAGGGAAGCGGGCTGCGCGAAGTAGAGGCCCCAAGGCATACGGCTGGATTCGCTGAACAGGGGGATGCGGGATGTCGGCGGGGAGCGGCCCAGGGGACGGGGCCTCGGCGATGGGCAGCGCGGGCAGCCGATGCTTCGCGAAAAAGGGACACTCACAGAACGACACTTAGCGGCCGGGACGTGGTGCACGTTGGGGGCGCGAGCGGCGGCACCCGACATGCACCCTGGCCCGCTGGCTAGGTGTAGTTCTATAAAAGCTCCGTTTTGTGAGGATGTCTCGGGCGAAACCAGCACGTACAGAACTACACCTAGTGCCTGGCTAAGTGTAGTTCTGAACGTGCTGGATGTCTCGCGCGGGGCGAGCACGTACAGACCGGCACCTAGCGAAAGGGACGGGGTACAGGTCGGGTGCGTCGTCGCGCCCCGCCCGCAGAGTCAAGAAGGCAGAGCCCGCCGAACCCCCTGCCAGCCTCCGGGCGGAAGTGTCTGAACGTCCCAGGGCTATCCGAAGGAATTCCATCTGCGGCCTCCGCCCACATCGCTCCCCTATCAGAGCATCTCGCCTGGTCACTATGTTCCCTATTCCCGCCCGCTGTTTTGCCCTCCCCCTCCCCCGTTCTTCCTCTACCTGCCGGCTACTATTTCCCTGAGCGTTTCCCAATTGCCCCTGGCCCCTGCGCGGCGGCAAACGCCCGCGCCCCCCCGCAGCTGAAAGACTCACCTTGCGCTCATCCTCCAACCCACCCGTGAGGCGCAAGTCTTGATTCCACACTGACACTGGCAAGCGACGTCGAGGCACCGGCACATCCGACAGGCGCGATCGGCCCCCTCGAATGGCGGACGAACCAATACGTAAGACGATGTCGCGAAAGTAAGTTTGGAATTTGGGGATCCGCGGAAGAAGCTAATCCACTCGCCCAAACTGTAGTTCTGCGCCTGTCCGACTCATATGTTCCGATATTTTTGGGGTGTTTGTCCCCCCCCCACTTCCCACACTTTCCCATATTTTCTGGGGAATCGACGATTCACTGTGCATGTGTGTTTTTCCCTTCCTGAGTACAGTGGGGGCGCGCGTCCAGAAGCCATCTGCTTTTCGTCAGGGCGCCCTGGGTCTCTTCGCTCCGCGCGGAGCGCGGCAACTTCCCGCAACTGTTAAGGAAACTGCTGCGTTCAGGGTCTCCCCTCGGGTGCACCTCGCGCGCGGGTTTTCAAGGTCGGGTTTCTTGCGGGGGGGGAGGAGGAGGAGAAAGAAGGGAGTTGGCGACCCCACTGCTCTATTCAAAACGAGAACCCAACCAACAGAGGGTTGGGGAAACAACGGAAACGCAGACAGCGCAATCCGACCTAGGCGCAGTGCGAGACAACTGAAGCCTGGTGAGCGTCTTCCTCCGCCTTCTCGTCCTGCTCCTCATGCTCCTCCTCCTCCCCCTCCTCCTCCTCCGATCGCCTCTCCCTCCTCCCTCTTCCCTCCTCAAACTCCTCCCTCCTCCCTCCTCCCTCCTACCGCCTCCCTCCTCAATCCACCCTCCTGCCTCCTCCCTCCTCCTCCCCCCTGCCGCCCCCCACGCGGCGACCGCCTCCCCCCTGACGCGCGGCCCCGCCCGGCCGCCAGGCGCGGCCTCTCGGTGGCCGCGCCGAACGCGCCGAAGTCGACGGCCTGGCGGCCGCAACGCGCGGCAGGCGCGGGAGTCCTCGGTCGATCTTCCTCGTCGTACTCCTCCTTATTGTATCCCTCTTCCTTCTCCTGAGCCTCCTCCTCCTCCTCCGCCTCCTCATCCCTCCCGTCCCTCGCCCCCCCCCCCCCTCCCCTCTCCTCCTCCTCCTCTCTCCTCCTCCTCCTCCTCCTCCTCCTCCTCCTCCTCCTCCTCCTCCTCCCCCTCCCACTCCCTCTCCTCGTCCGTCTTCTTCTTCTTCTTCTCCTTCCCCTTCTCCTCCGCGCGCAAGCCCCCTCGGACAGTCCCAATCCCTGCACACCAGGAAGACTACTGGGGCTCACGAGCTACCCACGGGCCACTCTTCGAGGCCTGGTGGGAGACGCTTCTGGGCGAACTTCAAGAGGGCCCTATGCCCCCCACTCTGGCTGTTGCGGGGTGGGGTGCAGGGCTCCCTGAATTTCCGAGAGGCCCGAACCCGCTAACACTCGCACTGCCGACACCAGAGTACCCCGCGACAAACGGCGAGATGAGGTCGGTGGCCGGGGTGGATGGCTGGCTCCTCCTCGTCGAAACTGGCTACCCTCCCGTACTCGGCGACGCTGCCGATCAGCTCGGCCCCGACGGCTGCGGGGGCTCGGCACGGCGATCCGAGCCACCTGGCGCAGGACCTCCTATGGGTCTGCTTCCCACCCACCCCCTCCTCCTCCTCCTCCTCCTCCTCCTCCTCCTCCTCCTCCAGGTCCTCGTCCTCGTCCTCGTCCTCGTCCTAATCCTCCTTTTCCTCCTCCTTCTCCTCCTCCTCCTCCTCCTCCTCCTCCTCCTCCTCTTTCTCTTCGTTATCATCAGCATCAACATCAGCACCAGCATCCTCCTCCTCATCATCCGTCTCGTCCTCCTCCCCCTCCCCATCAGCATAAGTATCAGCATTAGCATCAACATCAGCATTCTCATCAACATCAGCATCAACAGCAACATCATAATCATAATCAGCATCCGCATCAGCCTCCGCATCCGCCTCCACATCAGCATCATCAGTTTCATATTCAGCATCAGCATCAACATCAGCACCAGCACCAGCATCATCATCATCATCATCCTCATCATCATCACCATCAGCATCGTCATCACCACCATCATCATCACCGTCATCAGCACCACGTATACGATCACCATCTTAATTATAACACATGAGCAACATTATCACCATCATCATCCTCGTCATCATCCCCGCCACCATCATCATTAGCAACGCCACCATCATCACCACAACCGCAACCGCCACCAACATGATCATACACTAACATTATCATCATACACATCACCAAGGCCATCACCACCACCAGCGTCATCATGATCATCATTATCACCATCAGCACCATCATCCGCATCAAACGCAGCAACATAATCAGGAACATCATCGCTCTCACCATCATCATCGTCATCGTCGTCAGCATCATCACCATCACCATCACCCTCATCATCAGCAGCATCATCATCACCATCATCATCATCATCATCATCATCACCATCACCATCACCATCATCATCATCATCATCACCATCACCATAACCATCACCATCATTATCATCATCATCATTACAATAACATTCATCACCATCATCACCAACCACCACCGCCAATATCAACCTCAACATCAACATCATCACCATCATCAACATCAGCACAAACACCAGGACCATCATCATCATCAACATCGTCATCAACATCAACATCATCATCATCATCATGATCATCATCATCGTGATCAATTCCACCATCAACACCAAACTCATCACCAGTATCAGCATCGTCATCATCATCACCATCATCATCATCACCACCATCATCACCATCACCATCACCATTATCGTCATCTCATCCCCGCCCTCATCCCCGCCTCCTCCTCCTCATGCCATGGTTGCCTCCCCGTCCCCCTCTTTGTGCAGAGGGGGGGGGCGAGGTCCGGAGCACCAGCGCCCAACGTGCAGGGTAGTCCGATCGGTGTCCCATCGATTCATCCTCGATCGATCCATACGGGAAGTTGGTTGTGGCTCGATCGGTCGACCTTCGACCCGTCGATCGAGAGTGCGGGGGAACGCGACGAATCGCGGCGCGCCCGGTGGTGCGGCGTGGCGGGGAGGCCCGGGTGCGTCGCCCCTCCTCACGGCCCCCCTCTCCGCCCCCCCCCCCCCCGATCCTCTCCCTCCCCCTCTCCCTCCTCCTCCTCCTCCTCCTCCTCCTCCTCCTCCTCCTCCTCCTCTCTCCTCCTCCTCCTCCTCCTCCTCCTCCTCCTCCTCCTCCTCCGCCTCCTTTTTCTCCTCCTCGTCCTCCTCCTTTTTCTCCTCCTCGTCCTCCTCCTCCTCCTCCTCGCCCTCCTGGTTCCTGGTTTCTGACGGCGTTGGTCTCTGCAGGCGCTGCCGCTTCCCCCAAGGAGGCCGGGTCGGGCCCCCTGGGGGATCAGGCGAAAACGCATTTTTTTTGGGGGGGTGGGGCCCCTCAGATCAGGAGGGAGGGGGGGAGGAGGGAAAATTGCACAACATCATAACCTGGGAAAAAAGGAAAGGAGCGGGGCTCAGGCATCATCGCAGCGCGGCGGCGCGTGGCGGGTCAGGGCCCGAAGGCCCGCGTTGGGTCTTCCCTCCAGCGGGTTGCGTGGCCCGCTTGGGCCACCGCCCTGGGGCGCCCCAGCCCTCCCCCCCCCGCAGGGGCGCCCGCCAGCGCCGAAGATGGGGCGGGGGCCGGCGCGGAGGCAGTAGGCGGAGGGGGTGCAAAGCAGCGCGCGGAAACCAGGCTGGGCGCAAGTGGAAAGTGGTGGCAGCGTAGAGGCGGCGGCGGCGAGGCCCGAAGGGGGGCAAGGTTGGCCGCGGAGGTTTTGGCGCGTGACTTACACGGGAAGGGATGGGGGGTCATCTGTGGGGCCCTCTGCGGGGTGCCGCGCGCGGCGGGGAAGGGCCCAAGGGCCTCTCCCTCTGCCCATCGGACCCCCCCGCGCACAGGTGTCCGAGAGGCCAGCGGCGGGACCCTTCGCCCGCCAGTAGGCGTAGGGCTCCCAACACGTCGGCGTCTTGGCCGCACTGCGGGCTTCCACCGGGCGCGAGGGAGGCTTGGGCCCTCCCCCCCCGGTGGCGCGAGGCAGCGGCGGCCGCGCTCCCCAAGGTAGATGGCAGAACGGCCTCGCCCCCAGCTTGCCGTCGCTCGGACGTCCATTTCCCGTGAGGTTTTCGGTTTCGTGGTGTTTTTTTTTTGCTCGATGGTCCATGATGGTCCTGAAGGGTCCTCGCCGAGAAAAAACACACATGTCCGAGCGATGCCAGGACATAGGAAGCCTCCTCAAGCGGCCGCCATCCCCATGAATGGTGGCTGCTTGGGGGGGCGCCCCCGTGCGCGGGGGTGGTTTCTGCCATTCGTGTCGGTGGCGCGGGATAGCGCGTCCTCTCCCCCCAACCCTTGATCCACCCCCCCGCCGTTGGCTGAGAGTGCGGGCGGGGTGTGGGAGTGGCGCGGGCGCCCGAGGGCGCGAGCGAGAGCGCGGGAAGGGCGCGGGCGCCCCGGCCTGCTGCCGACGCGGCCGCGGCCGCCCAGGCCTTCGCCAGCGGGGCCCGCAATGGACACCCTCGCTGGGCGGCTCGCTGCCGCGCGGCGCCGCGGCCGCCCAGGCCTTCGCCGGGGCGGCCCGTGGCGAGGCCCCCCTCTTGACCCCGGAGCCCCGACTGCGCGCCAGCCCCCCCCCCGCCGGCACAGGCGGGGGGGGGGGGAGGTTCCTCGGGCTCTGTTGCTCCCATCGTGCTGAAGGACCACGTCCCAGAAACAACTTCGAGCACCGAGGAGAGGTGTCGAAAGAGGGTCGAAACAGTGTCGAAACAGTGTCGGACGAGTGTCTCCTCCCACTGCCCGGTACGTGAAAACCTTCGAGTTTCGGTATTTTTTTGGTGCTCGAGATTATTTCTGGTGATCGAGGCTAAAGCAAGTTGGAACATCATAATACTCGGGCGAAAGCGGGGGGGAGACGGGGCTTCAAGAAGGTGAGATGGTAGGGAGTGAAGTTGGCAGAGCCTTCGCGCGCCGCGGGTGGGAATGCCCCTCGGGGGCCCGCGCGTTGCCTGTAGCAGTGATGTGCGCTTAATGAGTGGGTGAGAGAAGCCCCGCGGGGGCCTGCGCTGATCGCAGTCGCCGTTGATGTTCAGTCTGTAGAGTACTGCCGTAGAGAGGGTGGGGCCCCATGCCGCCAGCTGCGCTGCTTCCGTCACGCGGTGGGCGCGTGCATGTCGGTGACAGGAGAACGCAGATATTGGAATGGGTCGGCGGCAGCTGGCGGCCCTGTCTGCTGCGAAGCCCGAAGTACAGTCGGGGCCCTGAAGAAGGAACCCTTTTGGTTGGGGAGGAGCTCCGCGTTCCTTAAGTGTTTCACAGCTTGCCTCAGGTTTTCCTTCTGTTTTCGATAGGAAACCGATGTTTAACTTATGGGAAAAAGGGGCCTCGTTCCTTATCTAGGGTTCCTTCGGTCAACGCCCCGACTGTAGGCATGTGGGGATCTGGCGCGCCGGCTGGCCGCCGCCTGGCCCGTCCGATCGCGAGTCCAGGCGCGCAGTCGCAGTCTTGGGGGGTCGGCCCTGCACGCATGGCCGGACTCCGCACTCGCTCGCATTACAATCGGGGTCGGCCCTTGCACGCATGGCCGATCGCAAACCACATCCTGGCGTAACCGCACCCTTTGCAGTCCGCCGCCTTCGGTCCTGACGCCGGCGGCTGCTGATCCAGCTGCCGACTTTGGACTCGTGCGGTCCTGATGTGCCTGAGGCTGCGTCTGGTCGAGTGCGGTCGGCGGGTCGGGCTTCGGCTGCAGGTTATGCCGATGGTGTGGTTCGTCCTTGGGTAACGTGGTCTGGCTGTTCATCAGCTCGGCGATTTTGACCATTGCCTGAATCGCGATTTCCCTCGGAAAATGTGTTACAAGGAATAACGTCGGCGTGGATGTAGGGTTGTGTCATATGGCTACCTTGGTACCCATAAAGATGTCTTTCTTCTGTTGTGCCACGTCTGCTGGGTCGTGGACGTCGTCGTGGCAATGGTACTTCGAGTGGTTCAGCATCCGGGCCAGCTGGTGGTTGGCGCCTTTTGCCCCTTGGATCTTGTGGAAGGGGCGCGCCGCCCGCAGCTCGTGGGTCTTGCAGTGGCTGCTGAGAGCTCCTTCCACGTGCGCTCGTTGTTTGCAATGCGATGTCTAGGCCTGCTCGCCTCCGCCCTGCCTGCGGGAACTACCGTGCAGGCGCACCCCGCTCGGAAGTGCGGGCGGGCCTCGGGGCCTGTTAGCGCCCAGGGTCAAAAAGGCTCGAACCAATGTCCGTTGCGGTGTCCCTGTTGGCCCTCGCTGCGCCGGACAAGTCGTGCACCGGGCCGAAGGCGGTGAGCGACCGCCTCGTGTGCACGCATATCTTGGGCAGCGCGCCCTCGCGGTCGTACACGCCCTTGCTGATGACAGCGGCCCAGCGCTCGATGATGTCGTGGATGCGCTCCCTGGTGCTCGCCCCTGCTGTCATGCCTGGCGGTGGTGGGGCTGGGGGTCGGCTTGCGGGCTCGACGGCCGCGTCCCAGTGCCGCTTGGTGTCGTCGTCGGCTTTCGGGGTCGTTGCGCCCAGGTTTGGTGTCGTTTGGCTCGTTGCGGTCCC
>CAUYUJ010011714.1:211459-291459 GCA_963575745.1 Prorocentrum cordatum | reverse complement strand
CGACGAGCCGCGGGGGCAGGAGCCCCCGCCCGCCGAGAGCGGAGCCGCGGGGTGGGGCCCGACGGCCGGGCCCGACGCCTCGGCCCAGGCGTCTTGTCCCTCCAGCAACAGGCCCAGCATTCCGGCACGCCCGCCGCTCTCCTTGCCCCGCCCGCTGGGGTCCGCGGGCGGGCCCCGCCCGCCGCCGACCCCCGCCCTCAATGGGGGAGCGGCGGCCCCGCTCGCCGCGGCGGGGGCTATGTTGCTCCCATCGCAATTAAAAAGGACCACACCCCGGAAAGAATTCCGAGCACCCGGAAAGGTGTCGAAAGAGTGCCGGACGAGTGTCTCCCGGGGCCCGACACGTGGAAGTCCTCGAGATTTTTGGTACTTTTCCGGCGCTCGAAACTCTTTCGGGTGATCGATGCTAAAGTAGGTTGGAGCATCTCAAGGCGGGGGGCGGGCCCCAGCAGAGCGCGAGCCCCGCGCGAGGCCTGCGGAGGGTGCGAAGAGGCACTCGAGGGAGTCGAGGTCTCGGGGGATTCCAGGCATTCGAGGGATTCGAGGGGTTTGGGGGGTTCGAGGGGGCTTATCAGAAGTTGGCGGCGAGCGAGGGGGGAAGTGAGAGGGGGGAGGCCTTCTCAGAGGGCGGCGTGGCTTCTCAGAAGCCCTCGCGCCTCCTTAGGAAGCCCTCTGCGCCGTCTTCGGGCAAGGCCGGGGAGACTTCTCGGCAGGCCCGGGGGGACTTCTGAGCCTTCCGAGGAGGCCTCCTCCTTCTCACTTCCCACCCTCGCCCGCCGCCGACGGGAGAGGCGAGGCTCGGGCGGAGCGGGTGCGTGCAGAGCCGAACCCGGGGAAGTCAGCGCGGGCGCGTGCTGTGCCGACTTCGGCGTCCGAGGCAGGCCGTGCCGGCAGAGGAGGCAGCGCCGGAGACAGAGCCGGAGGCCCGAGGGAGCGGCAGCAGCGGAGACTGAGCAGGGACCGACCGTCCCGGCATTCCTATAGTCCTACCTCGAAATGTTCTTAGAACCCAGAAATGTTCTAAGAACAAAAACAATGTTCTTAGAACATGAGCCCGATGTGATAACACAAGACAGTCTCCGCCAGAAGTGTTCTAAGAACATTTCGTGGAAACCACAAAAGGTTATTAGAACACTGTATGGTAGGGCTGTAGGGCGAGCCAGGACGCTTCGCCACTGCTTGAGGGAGAGGGGGCGCGCAGTACGCTTCGAGGGGCCAGAGGCAGGACCCCAAAATGAGACCAGGGGGCTCCAGCTAGATCCGACGCCCCCCCGCCCCCCTACCCCTCCTGCCCCGGGTTCGTGTCGTGCCGACTCCGGCGTTGGTTCAGGTCGGGCATGTCCCCCTACAAAGGGATTTTGGACGAAAAGTCATGAGCACGCAAAACAAATCAAACATAGCAAAACTAATGCTAAAATTATCCCAGTGCGACCCTACCTAGGAGTTGGAGCATCTAGGAAAGCAACATCTACATATACACCTACTTTAACATATACACCTGCATCTACATCTACATCAATATCATCAACGATACTCACATCTACATCTACATCTACACCTAAGCTATGCTATGCTATGCGATGCTGTGCTATGCTATGCTATGCTAGGCTGTGATATGATATGCTATGCTGCGCTATGCTATGCTATGCTATGTTATGCTGCGCTATGATAGGCTGTGCTATGCTTTGCTATGATATGTTATACTATGCTATGCTGCGCTATGCTATGCTATGCTATGCTATACTATGCTATGCTGCGTTGTGCTATGCTAAGCTAAGCCATGGTATGCGATGCTATGCTGCGCTATGCTATGCGATGCTATGCCATGCGATGCTATGCTATGCTGCGCTATGCTGTCCTGCGCTATGCTATGCTATGCTATGCTATGGTAATGCTGCGCTGCGCTAAGCTAAGCTGAGCTACGCTGAGCTAAGCTAAGCTAAGCTAGGCTAGGCTAAGCAAAACTAAGTTAAGCTAAGCTAAGCTAAACTAGGCTAGGCTAAGCTAAGTTAACCTAAGTTAAGCTAAAATAAGTTAAGATGATATAAGCAACGCTAAGCTAAGGGGACGTAACTGGGGGAACCGCGGGGCGGATGCCGGGGGAACCGCCCGGGGAGATATCCACTGCCCGGCCCCTTTAAACCAACAGAGTAAGAACCCTCCTAGGCAGAGCCAAGGTAGGGAACAAATCGTCCCCAGACTATTTTTTAATATCTTTGAACATTCCTCCTGTAGAGGGGCAAGCCCGACTTAAGCGTTGGTTCCTGACGCCGCGGGGATAGTTGAACGCCGAGCCATCGGCCGTTTCCCAGAAACGTCCGATCGTGCAACATCGACCGACTCTGGGCCGCCAGCCGGCCTTCAGCGTAGAACGCCGGCGGCGGGGTCGCCGCTGGTCGACACGACGCGAACATACCGCACCTATCGGAAAATGAAAGGTGGATGGGGAATGCGGTTGCTTGCGATAAGCGAGCGCGGTAAAACGATACTAAAACGAGCCTAAAACGGGAACAATAAGGAGCTCCTTCAGCCAGAATGGCGACGGGAAAACAGGCAGGGAGGATGGGCAGATAATTAATGTATGGGTACCATTTGGGCGGGAGAAGGAGGTGGAGGTGGAGGAGGAGGTGGAGGAGGAGGAGCAGGAGGAGGAGGAGGAGCAGGAGGAGGAGCAGGAGGAGCAGGAGGAGGGAGGGCCCAAGTGCGGCCCGGATGCGGTCCACGTGCAGGCAGAGCTGACTCTCACCGTCGCCGCCCGAGGCTCCCACGAACGGACCTCGACTCTCCCCCCGCCGCCCCCCCCTCTTCGAGCAGGGACCGACCGTCCCGGCATTCCTGTAGTCATACCAAGAGATGTTCTTAGAACCCCAACATGTTCTAATAACCAAAACAATGTTCTTAGAACATAAACCCGATGTGATAACATAAGACAGCCCCAACCAGAAATGTTCTAAGAACATTCCGTGGGAGCCACAAGAAGCTCTTAGAACACTGTTTGGTGGGGCTATAGGGCGAGCCAGGACGCTTCGCCACTGCTTGACGAACGGACCTCGACTCTCCCCCCTGTCATGTCTCCCCCCCCGCCCTCCTCCCTCCTCCTCCTCTTCCTCCTCCTCCTCCTCCTGCTTCTCCCCCTCCTGCTCTCCCCCTCCTCCTCCTCCTCCTCCTCCTCCTCCTCCTCCTCCTCCTCCTCCTCCTCCCCCTCCTCCTCCTCCCCCTCCTCCTCCTCCCCCGTCATCGCTCCCCCCGCCGCCCCCCCCCCCTTCGATCCTGTGGGCGGCCGCGGCCCAGGGCCGCCGTGCTGCCCGCGCCCGGCTCGAGCGAGGCGCCCGAGGGGTTCCTGTGCTTCCCCCAGGCCGAGTCCTGGGCGGGGCCCCTCCGCCCACGCTCGAGGCGAAGGGGGACCTACGGGGAGGTTGGAGGAGGAAGAGGAGGAGGAAGAGGAGGAAGAGGAGGAGAGGGAGAAGGAGGAGGAGGAGGAGGAGGAGGAGGAGGAGGAGGAGGAGGAGGAGGAGGAGGAGGAGAGGGAGGAGGAGGGAGAAGGAGGAGGAGGAGGAGGAGGAGGAGGAGGAGGAGGAGGAGAGGAAGAGGGAGGGGGGGGGGCGGGCAACGGTCTGGCGTCGCGTCGCGGGGGGGGGGGGAGGGGGGCGATGCGGGGGAGGAGGCGCGTGCACCTTTCGTGCCCCTGTGGGGGGCCCTTCGGGGCCGCCGTCTGGGGCTTCTTGGGCCCTTCATCGCACCCTCCTCCTCTCCCGTTTGCGCCACGCCCGAAGCGGAACTACACAGAAGCTGGTTCTCGGGCTCCCGGTTGTGCCACCAGTCGCATTCGCATGCTGCCTCTGCGTGCACGCGTGTTTGGTGTGCGTGCGCCGCGCGACAGTCAGGTGGGCCCATGCCTGACGAAGGGGGCCTAAGTACCCTGTAACGCGTCGCGTTTACTAGATGGCATCTTGAGCTGAGCACTTTGGAGAAAGGCTTGAGGGGAGAGAGAACAAAGAACATGCAGGAAAAACAGCACTGAATAAACATAACCCTTCGGAGGTCCGCGCGAATTTCTTGGAATGGCGCTAGACACCCTTGGCGGCGCCTCTGGCGCTCCCCCCTGGCGCACTCGGCGCGCCAGGGGAAAGTGGTCCAACGCGGGTCCAAGAACTGCGAGGCAGCGCAACTGTATTATCTTGGCTCGGGCATTAGTCCTCGGTTTCGGACTCCGCGGCCCGTCACGGGGCACCAGGGCCGTCAGAAACGGTCCACGGCGAAAGATTGGGCCATGGGAAGTGGTCGGGACCACTGGGGCAACACAGGATTCCAACATAATGTGTTGATATAGCTTTAGTTCCCTGGAACACTTTGCCTGAAAAATGCCTGACGCGCCCAATGCCCTGCTTTTGGACACCCGTGCAAGACCGGGCCATCGCTGACAGGACCAGGAGTAGGAAGGCAAAGGGGAGATACGGTGAACTTCCTCGTAGAAATGAACTCAGATCCCCACTAACCCTGCGCAGTACGTGCAGCGCAGGGGGCGGCGGACCGTCTCCCCATCCCACCATCATACGGAGATGCGGATCCCTGGAGACGGGGCGAGATGGGCATGGGTTGACAACATAAGCTAGCCCACGACCCGAAAAGAAGCATCATAGCTGCTGCGTCAGCTCGCAAGACTGATCCCCCGAGGATTCGACTCGCCTTCCGTTCATCGGCATCAAATTCACGCGAAGCAGCATGCTCTGCACCCTGGCAAGACACAGGTAACAACTGAAGCCGCTCCAGAAACAAAAAAAAACATAATGCTGGATTGCACAAGGCGGCTGAGCGCCTTGTAATGACCAAGACCCTCACCGGGAACAAACGTCCCCACTCGGCGAGGAACATTTCCTTGTTCGACATCTTCGGTTCTTCCCATTTCCTGTAAAACAAATCTCCGTTCGACTCAGGAAAATGCCCCCGTTCGCCCACCGGTTTCCTGGTTCCCCTGTGGATTTCCTGGTTGGTCTTTCCAGGTTGGGATGTGTGGTGACGGCGGAGTGGGCAGTGTCGAAAGAAGAAGAAGGCCCAGATCCCGAAAGGGCCTCGTGTCCTGAAACGAGCAGACGCTGCAGCGGGGAAGTCACGCTTGCCCGTGCAATAGTACGGGCAACGTGGCGGCGAGGGAGTCGCTCCGTGGTGCGGAGGCTCTGTAAAGCGGTACCTGCACACGAGAGCGGCCAGCGCTGCGGTGCGACTTCCGTTGGACGACAACTGACTGGGAATTCCGACACGTGGCGAATCTTCAGAAGGAACATCACCCCTACCGATGCAACCATACGACCAGCCTCGAGGCGAGAGCGGCGTTCCGTGGGGCGGGTGCCCTATACAGAACCTCTGAATGTGACCAACACTGCAACCATAACAAAATTGCTCATGGGCCTGAACCGTCCTGATTGGGAAAAGCAATGTCGAACATCACCGTTGGGCAGCCTTGGGATTGGCGGAGGGAGATACAGACATAACCTGGGGGGAGAGAAGAGACATACTTAGTTTGAGTAGCTGCCCAGTAACGGAGGGAGGAGGGAGACAAGAGGGACAGAGTGAGAATGCGGAGGAGGAGTAAAGAGGAATGGAGCAAACCAGGAGTGCTCGCCAAACCTGAAATCCTGCAGCTCCCGCCCATCTTTTCCCATTGCGTTGAGTCCGTTTGTATCCGCCGACTGTGGTGTCCTAGAAGACCTTGGTTCGCAAGTGGTCGTTGCAGAATTTGAACAATCGTTTGCTGCGCAATCGGGAAGGGGGTGAGCTTTCTGCACCATGAAGGACGAGCAGGTGGATGAACGGGAGGAAGACGAAGAAATAGTGGGCGGAGGAAGAGTGGCAGGAGTATAGTGATCAGGATGATCAACATCAATGCGAGAAGAACAATTATCTAGGAGGGGCAGGTATTCGGTGGGACGTTGTCACGAAAATGAGGAATTGTACTCATACAGTACTTCCGGTAGGAGAAAGTAGGGGGGAGGTGTTCGGAGGGGGGAAAGGGAAAGGAAAGGGGCGCGTCTGGAGGTTATCGAATGCCTTCAGAAAGTTGTTGCCGGAGTGGGGAGGGCTCTTGCTCGTCTTCATGTGGACCTTCTGGGCCCCCCTCGACACAACGGCTGGCCGCAGCTCGGAAAGCAGATCAGGATGTTGCCTGGGATGGTCCAGGGATTGGTGATCGGTCCGAGTGAATTTTTGTTCGGCCCTCCCTCCCCCCTCCTCATCCTCCTCCTCCTCCTTCTCCTTCTCCTCCCCATAGTTACTCAATGTGAATATTACTCTCCTCTCTCCCCTGATGCTGTCCGCAAGATGTCTGGCACCCTCCGCGTACTGTTTTTTACATACAGGATTCCGGCGAGTTGGTCTTTCATATGTGTTTTACCACATCCATCTCTTTCCTGTCCTTCAACATGGCGCTATCGCTGCAGCGTTGGCCCCACTTATGCGCTTCTATCGGCGGTCGACAAACCTCCCATTAGTCAACCTCCCCTTAATGAAAACGGCCTGGGACCGAACTCGACGGACCTGGACCCGCAAAAATGACGGCCGCCTGGCCCTCCCGCGAACCGAAAACGGCCAATTCCTTAATCGACGTGTCAGGGTAGGAGGTCTATCCACCCCCGATTCTGGTTGTCCCTGCTCGTGCTCCCGCTGCAGCACAGGCATCTTCAGTCCTTCCAAATCGGCCCCACCTTTTGAAATGACCACCCGAAAAAACTTTGGAAGCGATTACATATCGGGTGTCGACTCGTTGACTTTTTGGGCCGCGGGAGGCCCCCCCCCACTTCGGGACGTCGTCGCTTCGAGGACGCATCTGGCGGGAGCGCGGTTTCGACCCCTCCAAGCAATGCTTTCGCTGTGGCGTTGCTTTCATTTCCGTCAGCCGTGGTCCTTCCACTCGGATGGTAGCCCTTCACCTCCGACTGCGAATTGATAAGAGATCTGCGTCATGGCAAAGGATGGGCGGGAGGGGTAGGACGTCAGATATGGCGGGCGCACCTAGCTTGGCCTCCCTCCCTCCCTCGTGCGAAGGACGCACTAGCAACGATGGGATCTCTGATCCTCTGGCGGATCTTGGGCTCCTGGGAGCCCTCCTGCTGTTGACGATGTTGGCCCGCTCGAGGCCGGGTCCCGCTGGGGACCTGCTGCTATCTCGGGGCGGCGCGGCCTCTGGAGGTCGATCGCGCGGCGGTCGACGCTTCCAAGCCGATGCGGCTCGAGGCCGGGTCCAGCACAGTCAACCCGTATCGCAGGGATGCGCGGTAGGGGTGCAGGGGCCTTGGAGGGCCACGTTGGCGTTTTTTGAGCGAGGTTGGCCAGTGAAAGTCGCTGAGGATGGGCTGAAGGGGCAAGGATTAAGTCGGGCCTGTCCCCCTACAGGCCTGTCCCCCCAAAGAAAAAATACCCCTAAAATGGTCAAACAATGTTAGAAACATCGTCTCTCGACTATTTTTTCATATTTTTGAATATCCCTCCTGTAGAGGGACAGGCCCGACTTAAGGGTAGCCTTGGAAAATCGATCATCCTTACCGTGCGGGTTGACGGTACGGCGGAGGACGGGCGAACGGGGCACCAGGCGAGGAGAGGACATGGGAAAGAACTGGGCCACATCGGGAGGCCCTGGCAGGGCCTGGAAGGGCACACCAGGGCCCGCGCGGGCCCCAGACCAACAGGGAGCCCTGGACAAAAAAGACATGTATGCGTGCAGCGTAGCTTTTCACCTCCTCCTCCTCCTTCTTCTCCTCCCTCATCCTCCTTCTCCTCCTCCTCCTCCTCCCTCCTCCTCCTCCTCCGCCTTCTCCTCCTCCTCCGCCTCCTCCTGCTCCTCCGTAGCCATTTTGGCTCAAGCCATTTTGGCTCAAGCCCTTCTGCGCCAAGTTGCGTTGCAGGGACGTTCTTCAGAAGGGCGCGCGTTCCTGCGAGCCAAGTGATTTGACAAGATACCTTCCTCCCAGTGCTTCTTCCCGCCATGGCGCCGCCAGGGCCCGCCCAGCGCTCTGCCCCCGCGAGGGCTGCCAGCTGGCCATGGAGGGCGGCGCGATCTCTCGAGAACGATTGGGGACACTGGGAGTACTCGACAGGATCCACTTGGACGTGCGTTTCATGTGGATTTAAGAAGAACAAACAAGGGTGGCAGCAGTGCAAGAACTGCTGGGCCTGGCGCTCGACCCCGAGGATGGACCAGCCATGGCCGCAGCCTCAAGGGGTGTGGGGAGCTGCGTCGGGAGGTTCCGCGCCTCCTGGTACGTGGGCACCCGCTGGGAGTCATCATGCTGATGGCCTTCCTCGTCGCCCTGGCCCTCAATTCATGGCTGGCGGGGGTTGCACCCCGCCTGCGGGGACCCAGCTTTCCGACATCGAACAGCTGCGAGGGCTCGTCGACGGGCTGCGTCGTATGGGCGACCCTGAGGCCGCTGAGGAGTGGCAGAAGGAGCTCGACATGCGTATTCAACGCCAGAACGACGAGGCCAATACCATGGTCCCTTTGGAGCACCAGGTCAACCGTGCCTTCAACGAGATGCGTACGCTCGAGGCCAAGCTGGGGAAGAGCCTCACCACCTTCGAGCGTCTCGAGGGCGAGCTGGACCAGCAACGTGACCGTGTTCGTACCCTCAGGGCCGAGCTGCAGGTGGCCGAGGGGAAACACAAGTCGCTCGTCAGCCAATTGCAGTCTGCCGCGGGGTGCGGACAGGAACCCAAGCCTGGCCCGCAGCTCAGTATCGACGACCTCCTCAGCGGGAAGACCCTGCCCATCTGCCTGGACAGCCTACTCGCGGCCGAGGAGGAGTACGAGTTTTCGGAGGAAGATAAGCGTGAGGCCACCAAGAGGTTGGAACAACTCCAAGAAGGTATCCAGGCTGCGGTGCAACAACTTTTCGGCGATGCTGCTGCGAAGTCTAAGGCGTTCAAGGATGCTCAGGCAGAACAGCTCAAGCGTCTACAGGCAAAGCGTCGCAGAATGGGTGAACAAGATGACGCTCACGCTGCGGGATGTGCTACCCCTGGTGGTGCGCCCAGTGGTGCAAGTGGCAGTTCTCCAGCCGCACGGGCTGCGCCCCCTGGCCAAGGAGGTGAGGGTGCTGCTGCGCCCGAGGCGGCGCCTCCTGGAGACGGACCACCAGACCCTGCAGCTGCGCCAGGTGACGTTCGGGCTCGTGCGGACCGTGTGTTACATGCAGCCCCCCCCGCAGGTCCTGAGGCCTGAGGGGGGGGGAGAAAGGGCGATTCCCGCTTCCAGAGGGAGGCGTGCATGATGTACCTGTTCTGAGTCATGAGTCTTCGGCAGATTGCGTTTCTGCCAACTTTTTGGGATCGACAGATGGTCGACCTTTCTCCTCCTCCCCACCATTTGCCAAGGGTTTGTTCGAGAATCTGGGTTTGAACGCAGGAGCAGTCGGTGGGACTCTCTCCAATCTGTTTTCGGCTCGCCGTGCTTTGTGTGTGCAGGCTGACGCCTTTGCCGGCGGTTCTCGACCTGCCCGCCCTCCTCTTTTGGAAGCTGTTCGTCGCACGCTGGCTTGGGCCAAGTCGGCCCTCATGCGTAGCGACCCTAACCCTCCTCGTAAGTTGTTGGAGCTTCGTGGGCCTCTCATGCCTAGTGCGTCACCTAGGCCTCAGGAGCAGTTGCTGCGGCCTCTGGAGGCCGGCGCTTTCCCGCTGGACCAGCTCGCACCAGTCATCGAGACCTGTGATGTTTCTGGTTGGGGATCTGGACAGCTTTGGTTGCAGAAGACGGCCGCCGACGTGGTGGTCATGCAGGAGCATAAGCAGTTGCAGCACCAGCTGGCATCTGCATCATCGTGGGCTATTCGCCATGGGTGGAAGAGCCTGTGGGTGGCGGCAGTGACGGCTAGTGGAGGCGGAGCCTCTGCTGGAGTGGCGTTGTTCGTGCGTGAGGCGTTGGGCTTGTCCGCGCCGCATTCTGGCCATCAAATTGCTGCTGGGCGAGCGCTAGTGGGCATCGTGGACATCCCTGGGCAAACGCAGCTGGCCATAATGTCCGCCTATTTCTACGATTGTCAGGACCTTTCGGACGAAAATATAGATTTGCTTTGCTCGTGTTTGTCCGTGGGGCAGGCCCTGGGGTACCCTTTCTTCCTGGGAGCGGATTTCAACATGGAGCCGTCCACGCTGCTCTCGGGCGGTCTCGGGGGCAGGCCAGGTGAAATCCAGTTTTTGATCCCCGACGGGCATACCTGCAAGTCTACGGCGGGTCTTAAGCAGTTCGATTTTTTTTATCGCCTCGTCGGACGTCGCTAAGGCTGTTAGCCAAGTTCGGGTGATCCGCGAGTGTAGCCTCACCCCCCACTCGCCCGTGCAGGTGAAGTTGCATCCCAGGCTGGGCCGACTCCAGGCCCTGGCCTTTCGGCGCCCGCCGCCGCCCCCCACTTGCCCCCTGGCCCCTGCTTTGCTTTTTGAAGCGGTTCCCGCGCCTACGATGGTCCACGAGGTGCTGGAGTCGGCTAGGGCTGCGGTGGGGCATGGGGACTGGGACAGGGCCCAAGAGGCCCTCGATCGTGCTTATAAGCTTTGGGCGAATGCTGCGGAAAGTGAGGTGTCCGCGGCCACTGGTAAGGTCTTGCCCGTGTGGGGCTCAAGAGGGAAGCCCCCTGAAATGGTTTGGAGGCCCATCTTGAAGAAAAAAGACCAGGCGTCTCAAGGAGCCTCTAGCGTGTCTCATGAGTTGTTCGCTTGCAGGTGGCTGGCCAACATGTTTTGTAACTTCGAAGGCTTCTGGTCAGCGGGCAGCCAGTCGGGCATCCTCTCGGTGCTCCAGGCCTTGGAGTCGCCGCCTCAGTTTTCGCAATACTTAGGGCCAGCGGCCAGCTATCTGTCAGCGCTGCTCGAGTTCATTCGTGAGCTGCCGATGTACGAGGCTAAGGACGGGCCCGTCTTCGACCGTTTTACCCACCTGGTGGGCACCTTCCAAGTGGCTTTGTCGGAGGTGGAGGCGGGATCCAGGAAGAAAGCTAATCAGGGGTGGAGGGAGTGGCTCCTTTTCAAAGCGCATCGCGGGGCCCGACGTGTTCACCTGGTCTCCAAGGGGGCCACTCCTTGGACCCCCACCACCACCTTGTCCCTGGACGGTGTGGTGGTTGCGGACCCTTTGTCTTTACTCAAAGCTGAAGCTTCCAAGTTTTCTCAGCTTTGGGGAGATGGAGGGACGGGGGGTTGGTTCGAGATCGGAGAGGTTGCCCCGCCTCTGCCGCCTGTGCCTGTGGGAGCCATAAGGAATTTGTCTAGGAGGTTCAAGGACAATACCTCTGTCAGTGTGGATGGCTTCCACATGAAGCACTTTGCTTTGATGAATGACGCGTCGCTGCTTGCGGTCGTGGACCTGTTTGCTTTTATGGAGCACGCGGCCCTGATCCCTGTCCAGATTTCCGTCACCCTTCTTTCCCTTATCCCTAAAGCGAGCGGGGGGGTCCGTCCCATCGGGAACTTCTGTGCCCTTTACCGTGCGCATGGGAAGGTTAGGCGGCCGCTGGCCCAGCAGTGGGAATTCACCCACGCTCGTGATTATTTTGCGGCGGGCCCCTTTGAAGGGCGTCCGTGCGGAGACGTCTACCTTGTCTTAAGACGAAGCGGCTACGGTGCTGCTCGACCTTTACAAGTACTATGAAACCATTAACCTGAAAATGTTGCTGTGGCGTGTCAGGCAGATGCATTTCCCGATGGCCATCCGCTCGGTTGGCGATTGCCATGTACCTCCAGGCTCGGTTTTTCGTCCTTAACGGGTTCGTGGATGGGCCCTATTGGGCGCAGGGGGGCATTATCGCGGGATGCACGTTTGCCACTACCTTTATTCGGGTTTATGCCATTCAGGACCTGGACAAGCTTGAGATCCCCCCCCACAGGTGCACTTTAAGTTGTACATTGACGATTCGGGGGTGAGCGCCACGGGTACTAAGGGATACATCGTGGCCAGCTTGCCGCTTGTTGCTCGTCAGTTGCATTCGGTCTTAGAGGACGGGGTGGGGGCTAAGGTCAGTCAAGATGAAGGGAAGCGGTCGCTCATTTGTTCGTCTAAGGCGCTGGGGCGAGAGCTGGCCGCCGTGCTTGGAGGGCTGGCTGGACCACTTGTCTCGCCCGCGCCGAACCTCGGAGTTGATGGTTCTGCTGGTCGGCCCCGTCGAGTCCAGAGACGGAGCGCCAAGCATAAAAAGCGAGAAAGACAAACGTTGGGGTTCGTTGCTCGGCTGGCCCGTTTGCGGCCCACGATTGGGGGCCGCGTTGCCCGTGACGTTTTTGCCGCTGGGGCCCTGGCGTCTGAGTTGTTCGGGTCCGAGGTCCATGGGGTGTCCGACTTCGAGCTTTTGGCTTATCGGCGGCAGGCGGGATCTGTTCTGCAGCCGTCGGCCAAGGGCCGATCGTTGACAGCTTCGTTGCTTGCGCACGGGGAGCCGTGTTGGCATGCGAGTGTTGCTCCCATTATCCGCTGGTCTAAGGAGGTCTGGTGGGCCCACCATCGGTTGTATCGGCACACCTTGTCTCTGCCTGAGCTTCGCGCTGCTTGGCAGGCTGGGTTCGAGGGAGAATCCCCGCTGTGGCGAAGTGTCTCGGGGCCTGTCACGGCTCTTCGGAAGTCTCTGGAGCGCATTTCCTGGACGATGCCTGCCTTCGGGACCCTGGTCACTGATTTGGGGGAGGAGCTCAAGCTTACCGAGTTTTCCCCCCAAATGGTTCGCACGCTTTTGCGTAAAGCTGTCTTGAGGGGCCTCGAGTGGGACCTGGGGGCCAGGCTCAATATGAAGGGTAGAGCGTGTGTTGACCCCGTCCTCAGCTACCTCCACAGCACCAAATATACCCCCTTCCAGAAAGGCTGTTTGAGGGCTCTTTTTTGCCAGGCTATTTACACCCGCCAACGGGCGGCCAGCCTGGGTTACGTGCTGTCCTCCACCGAGTGCCCTCTCTGCGGTGATGGCCTTGACACGCTTAGACACCGCCTCTGGGAATGCAAGTTCCCCGAGGCTGTCGCTTTGCGTGATCAGTTAGTTCGTCAGGATATCCAGGAATGGGCTACTAAGGCGGATGACAACTTGGCCTGCTATGGCGTCTTCCCCCGCCCCTCCAACTTCCCGCAGCCCCTCGTGGAAGGGGGCATCAAGGTGGACTGGGTGGAGGAGGAGGGCGACATTGTCAGGAGTTTCGAGGGGGACATGTTTGTGGACGGCTCCTGTACCCGTTACAAAGTTGGTGATTTGAACCGCGCTGGTTGGTCGATTGTTGTTGTGTCCAAAGATACGGGGAATGCGATTGTGCGAGTGAAAGGTCCAGTGTGGGCGCCGTGCCCACAGACGCCGCAGGCTGCAGAGCATCACGCCATGTCAGTTGCTGTGCAGTGGGCGACGGGCCCATCCACGATTTTTTCTGATTGCCAGGGCTGTGTGGACTTTGCACAGCTGCCGTGGCACGAGATGTGCTCGGGCAAGCGCATGTATAGTGGTATGGCCCAGCATTTGAAGGACCACTGGTCCAATGTGCAGCTGGGAAAGGTCAAGGCCCATTTAGACGTCAGTGATGCCACCGATGATCGGGATCGGTATTTGCGGCAAGGCAACGATTGGGCTGACAAGACGGCCAAGGAGGCGGTGCTCTTGCATCCTATGCCGTCGGCTGCCGAGCTCGAGGGCCTTGATCGTGAGGTTGCCATTGCCAGAGCCGCCGGACGACTAGGGGCAAAGATGCTGTCTCTCTGGCCCCGCCTGGTGTTGGGCCCCAATGTCCAGCGTGTTCCTCCTCCCCCTGTGGAGCGTCAGCAGGGGGAGAAAAAGAGTGCCCACCAGTGGAGCTGGGTGGGTACCTATTGGCAGTGTGCTGAATGTCTGCGAGGCAAGCGTGGCACGCCCTCGACCCAGCCTCCTGCAGGAAAGTGCGACGCTGTACTAAAAAATTCACCTGCCAGGCTCCGTGCGCTCGAACACGTGTGTGTGCTGCTCGATTGCTCGGACGGGTCTTTCATTTGTATTTGTCACAAGTGTGGGTACATGACGTCGGGGGGCCAATTGAGGAACCTGGACAAAAAGTGTGAGCCAGACAAAGTGGCCTCACACAGCAACCCGTGGAATAAGTTGATGAAGGGGCTCCATCCAAAAAATGTGGGGTCTCTGTCGATTTAAGCACGTTTTGCCATCTTTAATATTGTGTTCGTACCTTTCTTCTTGCACGGCCCGATGCGACTGGCCCTTTTGGCAGGCATCCGTGCTATACCCCACATCTGGGGCGAGATCACCAGCCGTCCTGGCGCTTGTTGCACCAGGGGCTGGAGGCCTCGTCGTCCTTGTGTGGGTGGTCGATATTTTTGTTGTCTCTCTGCCATTTGTTTTCTGTATTGCTCGGCTGTACATCTGGGGCGAGGACTTGTCGTCCAGGCGCATCAGCACCTGGGGCAGCCTCGTCGTCCTTGTGTTAGCCCTTCTTCGATAGGTTCGTACGTATCCGCACGTGTGTCAGGCACCCCACCTTTGGGGGAAGTGTGCGCTTTGGTGATGGTTTCCTTGAGGGGAGCACGGGGGTACGTCTATCCCGACTGTCGCTCCCACGGCGATTGCTGAGGCCTGGTGAGTTGTCCCTGGCCCCATCGCCTGGCCCTCCACTCGGTTCGTGTGCGTGCACGCGTGCGTTTCGTGCAGTGGGGCCCACTCTTTTGTTTCGGGGGCTATCGCCCCGTGGTCATTGGTTGGAGGTGTTGCTGCGGACAGGAGCTTGGCTCCCAGCCCCGACACGCTCGCAGCCTTGGCCTGTGTGTTTTCCGCATGTCCTCTGGTACAGTCGAGGGCCTGCGGGCTCCGAGGCACATTCCACGGGCAGGTTCCTGCTAGTGGCATTGCTACCCGCCTAACTTTGGTGGGTTCTTTGTCGCGCGTCCTCCTGTGTCGAGGGCCTCTTTTTCTTGTTCCTCGTGTGGAGGACTGTGGCACTGTGCCCTGCCGTGCCTCTGCTTGGCCCTCGTCCAGGTGTAGCAGGGTCCCCTTGGTCCCTGTGTGCCTGTGAGGGGCCACACTGAGGTGGGTCTCTGTTGTCTGGTTTCGGTTAGCGCCCAGGCACACCCACCTCTCTGTCGCAGGCGATCCCGGACCGACTGCTCAGTGCGGTCGGGTACGGCTGTGGCTGATTTCCATCAGGGCCTCGCCCACCCTGAGTGGTGTATGTGGGCTGCAGCATGGTCCCATGCAAAAAAAAATCCTCCTCCTGCTCCTCCTCCTCCTCCTCCTCCTCCTCCTCCTCTTCATCCCTCACCCTTAGGAGAGGAAGGACAGCAGGGCACCTCGAAGAATCCTGTCGTGAAGCTGGTATCTAGGGACCCCGGGCTCAGTGCCCGCAACCTCCATATCCCCAGAGGAACCACAAACTCCATGCGCACGACGCTCGGAGACCCGACAGGTCATGTTCATTCATGCGAGCTTGAAAGACGCCCAGGGCGACACAGACACACACATAGATCCGGCACCGATGCCTCTGGGCATGGCGTGGGCCTGTCCGCAGGAGGAGGGAGGAGGAGGAGGAGGAGGAGGGGAGGAGGAGGAGGAGGAGGAGGAGGAGGAGGAGGAGGAGGAGGAGGAGGAGGAGGAGGAGAGGAGGAGGAGGAGGAGAGGAGGAGGAGGAGGAGGAGGAGGAGGAGGAGAGGAGGGGGAGGGGGAGGGGGAGGGGGAGGAGGGAGGGAGGGAGGAGGGAGGAGGAGGAGGAGGAGGAGGGGAAGGAGGAGAGGAGGAGGAGGAGGAGGAGGAGGAGGAGGAGGAGAAGAGGAGGAGGAGGGGAGGAGGAGGAGGAGGAGGAGAGGAGGAGGAGGGAGGAGGGGGGAGGGGGAGGAGGGAGGAGGAGGAGGAGGGAGGGAGGAGGAGGAGGAGGAGGGAGGAGGAGGAGGAGGAGGAGGAGGAGGAGGAGGAGGAGGAGGAGGAGGAGGCGGAGGAACCCCTGGAGGCCCCAGTCCGCAGTCTAAGCAGGGGAGCCCTGCAGGGGCCCGGGCCCCTGGGGCCTCTCGCCGCGCGCCGCTCCCCTCTGGGGGCTCCCGCGCGCGCCTCCCCGCGCGGGCCCGTTGCGGGCCCGGGCGGGCCCGAAGGCGGGCCACGAGGGCCCCAAGACTGGCCATCGCGCGGACGTCCATTCCCTGTGTTTTTTTTTTCGATGCCGTGCGTGGTTTTCTCGCCAAAGGATCAAGGATGCTCCTCGATGGTCCTCGCCGAAGGAAACATGCACACGTCCGAGCGATGCCAAGAAGAGGCCCCCAAGAGGGTCCCAAGAGGGCCCCGCGTCGCCGAGAGCTCCGTGTCGGGAGGCCCAGGGCGGCCCCGAGAAGGCCCAGGAGGCCCCCAAGGCGCCCCAAGGGAGTCCTCCAAGAGGCCTCCCAAGATGGCACCAGGAGGAACAAAGCATTGATTTCTCAATGGTTTTCGATGGATTTGGGCGTTCTCGACGTTTCGTTTTTCGAGAGAGTGTGATCCACCGCCGCTTTACTGTGGAAAATTGCCAACCTTTTCCTCCGGAGCCCGGGGGTCGCCCCCCCCCCCCTCCCCCCCCCCCCCCCCCCCCGAAAATCCCCCCCCCCCTGCTGGAACCCCTCCCCCCCCCCTCCCGTAACCCTTCTCCCCGGCAACCCCCCCCCCTCCCGTAACCCCTCCCCCCCCCCCCCCCCCTCCCCTCGAAAAGCCGGGGGGGGTCACTACCGGTTCGAACCCCTCCCCCCCGCCCCCCCCTCCGGATCCGGAAAACCGGGGGGGGTCACTACCGGTTCGAACCCCCCCCCCCTCGAAAACCGGAGGGGGATCACTACCGGTTCGAACCCTGTTCCCAGCACCACTGTCCTCACCACCACTGTCCCCACTGTGTCCCCACCAGTGCCCCCACCACTGTCGCACTGTCCCCACTGTCCCCACTGTCCCCACCACTGTTCCCACCACGGTTCCACTCTCCCCACTGTCTCCACGGCCCCAACCACTGCCCGACTATCCCCACTGTCCCCGCTGTCCCACTGACTCCGCCGCTGTCCCACTGAGCTGTCCCACTGTTCCCACCACTGTCCCCACTGTCCCCACTGTACCTCTGTCCCATTGTCCCACCGCCGTCCTCGCCACCGCCTTCACCACTGTCCCCACCACCATTGTACCATCTACTGTCCCACTGTTTCCACCTCATTCCCACTGTGCCCACACCGCTGTCCCCACCACCACCGTCCCCACCACTGTCCACTGTCCACCCTGTTCCCACCATTGTCCCTCCCCACCACTGTCCCCACCACTACCGGCCCTCTACTGTCCCACTGTCCCACTGTCCCCACCACTGTCCCGCTGTCCCCTCACCACTGTCCCACCAACACCGTCCCCACCTCTGTCCGCACCCCACTCGGTTTTCGAGGGGGGGGGTTCGAACCGGTAGTGACCCCCCCCTTTTCATGATGAGCTGGGGGGGGGAGGGGGGAGGGGTTCGAACCGGTAGTGACCCCCCCCGGTTTTCCGGAGGGGGGGGGGGGGAGGGGTTCGAACCGGTAGTGACCCCCCCCGGTTTTCCGCCAACAGCGGTAGAACACGCTCTTTCCGTTTTTCTTGTACTCGAAAACTGCCCAGGAGGCCCCCCAAACCACCCTCAAACGGCCCCAGAGGCCTCCAAGAGGGCCCCAGGACGGCCGAGTGCCTCAAGACGGCCCCAGAGGCGCCCAAGAAGGCCCCGAACGGGGCCCAAGAGAGGCAACACGAACCAAAAATCTGAGCCTTCCACCCCAAGAGGCCCCCAGGAGGCCCCAAGAGGCGCCCGGAAGGCTTTAAGAGGCCCCCAAGATGCCTAAAGATGCCCCAAGAGACTCCCAAAACGGCCCTCGAGATGCTTCCCAAACTGCCTCCGAGAGGCACCCGAGAGGCCTCCTCCGAGATCCCAACGAGCATCCAATAGGCTTCGTATCCACAACCCAGGCACGGTGGCGGGATTGGCCTGGCCGAAGGCCATTCGACCTGCTTGGCACGGGGACGGAATGCGCATTTACTTTCAGAGCGCGAGATGTCGCTGGTTTGCCCGTTCTTTCTCACTGTCTCCCCGTCTGGAGGCTCTCTTGGGGCATCTTGGTGGCATATTGGGCGCCCTCGAGGGCTATCTCGAAGCTGCAGGAGGCCTCTTGAGGGGGAACCAGGGCGTGTTAGTATCTTGGGAAGGCACTAGAGCGCGATAAAACACGAATGAAGATTAGGATCATACTGTTGATGATGATGACGACGACATACTATCTCTTGGGAGCATCTTGGGCGTCTCCCAGGCTCTCCTTGGGCCGTCGTCTTGTGGCTCTCTTAGGCCCTTGGGGGGCCCTTCTGGGCCGTCCTGAAGCTCTCTTGGGAGCCTCTCGGGCCCTCATGTCACAATCTCGAGGGGGCTCTGGAGCTGTATCGGGCCGGTCTTGCCCGAAAAGGCGAGGAGCTGGAAAACCTTCGTAAACCTAAAGGCAACAATGGTTTATTCGTCCTTCAGCACTTCTGGGGGTCCTCTCGGGTGCCGCTTGGGGTGGCTTGGAGGCCTCTTGGGCTGTGCTGAAGCCATCTTGGGCTATCTTGGATCGCTCTTGGGCCGTCTTCGGTCCCGTCTGGGCCTCTCTCACGCCGTCTTGGAGGTGCCTTAAGCTGGCGAGGAGCTTATGCAGGTAGTGCGGGGCCAAGTGCGCCCCCCGGGCGGCGAAAGCCCTACTTTCGTTTTTGTTCCTGCTTAGACCGCCCATCGGTGCTCGGGGGGGTCTCCGAGACCTCTTGAGCCGTAGTGAAGCCGTCGTGGGCTATCTGGATCGCTCTTGGGCCGTCCTTGGGCCCGTCTGGGCCTCTCTACGCCGTCTTGGAGGCCGTTGAAGCCGTCTGCATACGTGCAGATGTTCGAACACGTCTTGGGGCCGTCTTAGGGGTATCTTGGGCCATCTTGGGGCGATCTTACGGGCCTCTGGCCTCTTGGGTCGTCTTGGAGGCATCTTGGACCGTCTTGGAGGACGCTTGGTTTCTCATGGGCTGTCTTGAAGGTACCTCAATTTGACGATGACTTCACGCGCTTACGCGAAGCCTACGCGGAGCTTACGCGGAGCTTACGTTGCCGCCCATATCGGGCCCTGGTGTCAAGAACTGGTTACGTCACCGCTCTCTGTTGGGAGCCTTGGTCTTATCAGCCTGTTTACGTCACTGCTCGCTCTTGGGAGCCGCGGTGTTCAGGGTCCGTTAACGGTCCGTTAACAAAGAACTCTTTTCCCTGCTAACGGTCCGTTAACAAGGAACAACGCGTCCGTCACCCGATGTTCCCTGCTAAGTCCCTGTTAAGGGCTCCGTTAACAAGGGGAAACATGCCCGAGCGTGTAACCCCTGTTAAGCACCCGATGTTCCTCGTTAAGGGCTCCGTTAATAAGGACACGGAATCGATCTTCCTTGTTAGGCACCCGATTTTCCCTGTTAAGGGCTCCGTGAACAAGGAACAAACATGCCCGAACGAAAAACTTCCATGCTAACGGTCCGTGAACAAGGAAACGGGCGGGCCAATTTTTCCCCACATCCTAAGTGGGGTTCTTGTTTTCTCTGCACACCCTCCGCGCAGGATCTCTCGTCCTCCTCCCTCTCCTCTTCTCCTCTTTGCTTCCTCCTCCGCATCATCATCACCATCGCCATCACTCCCCACTCATCATCATCATCACCATCAGCATCACCATCACCATCGCACGATCACTCACCATCATCGGCATCGAACGATCATCATCATCATCATCATCATCATCATCATCATCATCATCATCATCATCATCATCATCATCATCATCATCATCATCATCATCACTACTCGCTGACTCACCACTTCGTCCCCATCATCATCACCACCATTTACCATCAGAATCGCACGATCACTCACCATCAGCACTCATCATCACCACCATCATCATCACGTCGTCATCATCACCACCACCACCATCATCATCATCATCATCATCATCATCATCATCAGCATCATCATCATCATCATCATCAAACACCGTCGTCATCATCCCATCACCATCATCCACCAAGAGGCAGCCCCCGCAGATCATGTTACTAATCCGAGCGGGTCATCGGATTCCTGTAACTGTCGTCACTTTTGGGCTCCTCAGGTATGAATTTGGAGGAAGTATCAAGCGGGACCCTCGTCTGTGAGTGAATTGCGAGGAAGTCTCAGGCGGGAGCCCCCTCCCTATGGGGCCCGCAGATCATGTTACTAATCCGAGCGGGTCATCGGATTCCTGTAACTGTCGTCACTTTTGGGCTCCTCAGGTCTGAATTTGGAGGAAGTATCAGGCGGGAGCCTCGTTTGTCAGTGAATTGCGAGCAAGTCTCAGGCGGGAGCCCCCTCCCTATGGGGCCCGCAGATCATGTTATTAATCCGAGCGGGTCATCGGATTCCTGTAACTGTCGTCACTTTTGGGCTCCTCAGGTCTGAATTTGGAAGAAGTATCAAGCGGGACCCTCGTCTGTGAGTGAATTGTGAGGACGCGTCAGGCGGGAGCCCCCTCCCTATGGGGCCCGCAGATCATGTTACTAATCCGAGCGGGTCATCGGATTCCTGTAACTCTCGTCACTTTTGGGCTCCTCAGGTCTGAATTTGGAGGAAATATCAAGCTGGAGCCTCGTCTGTGAGTGAATTGTGAGGAAGTCTCAGGCGGGAGCCCCCTCCCTATGGGGCCCGCAGTTCACATTTGAATCTGAGCGGGTCATCCTCAAACCTGTAACTGTCGTCACTTTTGGGCTCCTGAGGCCTGAATATGGAGGAATATCGAGCGGGAGCCTCGTCTGTGAGTGAATTGTAAGGAAGTGTCAGGCAGCCCAACGGAACCACCGAGGGGATTTGAGAGCCTTTTTGTGGGGATGTCTCAGGCGGTTTGCCTGTTTCCGGGCTCAACATCCTTCGCTTGGACAGCAGATTGTGAGGATGTCTCAGGCGGGGCGCTGGTTTCAGCACCCCTAAGGGGAGCCGCCAGGGGTGGTTGCACGGGCTCGTTCGCGGCCATTTTGTGGGGATGTCTCAGGCGGTTTGCTTGTTTCTGGGCTCAACATCCTTCGCTTGGAGAGCAGATTGTGACGATGTCTCAAGCGGGGCGCTGGTTGCAGCACCCCTATGGGGAGCCGCCAGGGGTGGTTGCACGGGCACGTTCGCGGCCATATTGTGGGGATGTCTCAGGCGGTTCGCTTGTTTCTGGGCTCAACAGGGAGGGAAATGACAGGAACGAGGATGAGGAGGAGGAACAGGAGGAGGAGGAGGAGGCGGGGGATCGTGAGGAAGGGCATGGGGGTGCGGAGGGGGAGGGGGAGCAGGAGGATGAGGAGGAGGAGCAGGAGCAGGAGAAGGGAGGGGGCGGAGGAACAGGAGGAGGAGGAGGAGGAGGAGGAGGAGGAGGGCGCTTTGCTCGAAGGTCCTTGACGCGAGCAGAACGTTTGTTCCGAAGTCCAGGACATATACATATATATACATATGTATATATATATATATGTATTCATAGGGGGTGACTGCGAGGGGGGGGCGGTGGTTGTGTGCGGGGATCGTTGGTGCACTCGCTTGGTCTGCTGGGTTTCGGGACGATTCGCAGAGGTGTACGGAAGGTAAGCCGGCCCCGGGTTGGGCGGTGCAGGCCAAGCCGGAAGAACCTACGGGAGAGAATAATCTTGACCGTCTTGAAGCTGTCCTCTCCACTGCTCGTGCAAGCATCCCACCCTCCCACCCGCAACTTGGTCACAAGACCTCTTCAGACAAGACCGTGACGGTAGGTACCACATGGCACTTGGCCACGACACCGATGCCGACGACGACAGCGACATCGACGACGACGGCGCCGCCGACAGCGACGACACCGACGACGTCTCCAATGTTTTCGACGGCGACAACGACGACGACGACACCGACGACGACGACAACGACGCCGACGACGACGACGAAGACGACGACGACGTCGCCAACGGAGACGACGACGAGGGAGGAGAAAAAACGACGACGGCGACAACGACGACAACGACGATGGAGGAGGGAAGACGGCGACGACGCCAACGACGAAGAAGGAGGAAGGACGGCGACGCCGACGACGACAACGACGAGGGAGGAGGGAAGACGACGACGATGACAACGACGACGAAGACGACGACGACGGCGACGAAATGAAAGGACGACGACGAGACGCCGACGACGGACGACGACGACGAGGGAGGAGGTTAACGACGAGGGAGGAGTGAAGACCACGACGACGACGACGACGACGACGGCGACGAAATAGGAGGGACAACGACGAGACGCCGACGAAGACAACGAGGGAGGAAGGACGACCACGGCGACAACGACGACGGAAACGACGACGACGCCAAGACGACGACAACGACGACGAGGAAAGACAGAAGACGACGACGCGACGACGACGACGACGACGACGACGAGGGAGGAGGGAGGACGACGACGAACGACGACGACGCAAGAGCGCGCGCGCACGCTTTTGTTGAAAATCCGTGTTGCGAAACCTTGGGTTCTTGTAGGTTTTTTGGACGCACGATTTTGAAATCCTTCCGAAACCGATGGTTTTTGAAGGATTTCGGCATACGCCCGCGACGACGCGCGCGTCTGCACTTCGTCTCATTTTTTGCAGAGGATTCTCGCGACGGCACACGCGCAAGGGCGTTCGACAGATTTCGACATGCGCGCGCGCGAAGCCCGTTTGGTAGCATTTTGTGAAAATCTTGGAAAACTACGGTTTTCTTAAGATTTCGCAAGACCTCGCGCGGAAGTTTTTTTAACAAATCAGTGTTGCGAAACCATGTGTTTTTGAATGTTTTTTGGAAACTCGATTGCGAAATCCTTCCGGCACCGCAGGTTTTTGAGGGATTCCGGCATGCGCGCGCGACGACGCGCGCGTGTGCACTTCGTCGAATTTTTTGCAAGGGATTCGCGAAAAAGTGTTATGTTAGAGCAACAAATGTCACCGCATAGTGTTTTTTAAAAGGGAACCGCAGGGGGGCTGGGATAGTATGAATTCATATTTAGGATGGACATGTGGTCAGAATCATATGTAATTTACAGCACGCGCGGGGGTCCCGATAAGTCCGGGGGGGGGGTAGAATCTATTCGTGTTTCAGAAAGGAGAATCGAGCTGTAAGTCACGCCACCGGAGCCTTCCCTGGCCACATCTTCGGCCCGACATCTTCTTTCCTAGTATGGCGGAACTTCCGAGGTTACAGTGGCCCTCGCGCCCCAGCCGCTTGAGGAAGCACTCGCGCCGAACGGTTCGAGGATTCGGAGACCGATCGCTGGTTTCAGGAAAGCGTACGCCTTCAAGCGATGTGCGACCGGAGCGAGCGTGCCGAGCGAATGCATTCGCGATCCCCCCTCCCATCGCATCCCCATTGCAGTCACCCCCATGAGTACCTATATATATATATATATATGTTTCCTGCTCGTTCTCCCCCCTGCAACCAGGGTGAGTGTCAAGACGTCAGAGGTCTGGGCCCCTCTCCTCCCCGGGGACGGTCTCTTCGAAAGGAGCGGTTGCCTGTTCTTGCTCGGCGACCGGGCTGCCGATCGGCGGCGACCGGTGGGCCAGGGCGGCTCGGGCAAGACGCGCGTGGTTCAGAAGATCGTCTTCCCAGTGGTGGAGTATTTGCGGCCCTCGTGGGCGCAGGAAAAGGGCGCCATGATGGTCGTGGCCTTCTCGAACGCGCAGGCGAAGAACATCTCCACGGAGATGGTGAAAGCCAGAACGCTGCACAACGCCTGTGCCCTGCGAGTCCAGAAGTACATCAACGCGAAGATGAGACCGGGGGGCATGCAGAAGAGGTTGCAGTGGTTGTGGGAGCACGTCCGCGTCCTGGTCATCGAGGAGGTAAGCATGGTGGCAGCTGCTCTGTACAACGCGCTGGACCTTCGCGCCTGCCAAAGGCGCAGTGACACGCACGACGCGCAGGAGTCCACCTACAAGAGGCCGCACCACCACTTCGGCCGCGTCCCCATCGTGTTGCACCTCGGGGATTTCCTGCAGCTGAAGCCCACCGGCAGCATCGGGCTCCTGACGGACGTGAACGAGCTCCTGGGAGACGGGTCGTACAAGTACGCGGAGCCGCCGACGGTGGAGATCCAGCACGCCATCAGGGTATTCTCTCAGATCCCCTGCGTCTTCGAGCTGAAGGGCACGAAGCGCTTCGAGCCGGGGGACCCTCTGATCGCGTTCTTGGGCTGCATGCGCGAGGGCAAGCGCTTCCCACCAGAGGTCTGGTCTGCCTGGCAGCCTGGAAGAAGACGTTGGCCTCTGACAACCACGGCGTCCTGGACCCACGGCACCAGCACGAGAATTTCCGGCTCGGCTACGGCATGGGCATCTACTGGGAGACGCTGGCGAGGTGGATCAACACGCGCGCTCGTCGCGACGCGCGGCGCCTCGGCGTCCCCCCCGTCTTCCTGCAGGCCGTAGACGAGTGCGGCACGATTCAAGGCGACCCAGACGCAGGCCGGCGCCTCCTGAACGTCCCGATCATGCACAAGACGGGGGACATCCACGGCGTCTTACCGGCACACGTCGGCATGGAGGTCTGGTTCACGGCCGTGCAGGAGGAGCTGAAGAAAAAGTTGGGGCTCGTGCAGGAGCAACGGGCCACCATCGTGTCCTTCGAGTTTCACGCAGACGACGAGCGGGACTACGAGGAGTGCGCGCCGGGCCAGCTCTTCCGCCCCCGCTACCTACCGCAGGGAATCTGGCTGCAGGTCCACGGCTTCCGGGAGTCCCCGACCTACAAGGAGGTCGCCGAGGTGCTGCAGCAGGGCGCCGATGGCGCTGCCGACGACGGCGAGGCCGAAGCGCGGGCGAGGAGCTTGCTCATGTTCAGGCCCAGCGAGCAGGTGCTCACGTGGCAAAGCTCGGGGGCGCACACTGTGCGCCGCTCGGGATTCACACTGACGCACGCGTCCTACCTGACCTCCACGCTGTCGCAGGGCCAGACGCTGCGCAAGGGCGTCACCATCGACTGCGCCAGGGATGAGGACGCTGGCCGCACGGGCATGTCGGACGATATGTGGTGGCTGCACCTCTGCGTCATGTTCTCCCGCGCCACGTGCATGCGGAACATGCTCATCCTGCGGCCGCCCGCGCGAGAGTTCCTGGAGCGCGGGCCGCCGGCGTCCCTGCGGAAGGCGCTCGAGGAATTCGACTAGAAAGCGGTGGACTCCAGGGCTGAGGCGGAGCAGCTCGCGGCAGAGCTTGGTTTCATGCTGCCTCCCGCCTGAGCGCCGCGGCGCGCGCCTGGAGGCCCGCGGGGTTGTCCCAACGGCTAGCTCCCACGCCCCAGCGGCCTGCGAGGTTGTCTCAACGGCCCAGCCCAAAGGTTTGTCCCGACGGCTTCGCGATCTAGCCGTCGGCAGACGCGCGCGCGCTGGCCGAGGCGGCGACGGCGCTGAGGAAAATGGATTTGCTTGCCCCGACGAGGGGGAAGGGGAGGTGCACATGGAGAAAAGGCAGGGGGATGAGGAGGGAAGGGGCATGGGGGAGGCCGACGACGAGGAGGAGGTGGCGCGAGAGAGGAGGAGGAGGAGGAGGAGGAGGAGGAGAGGAGGAGGAGGAGGAGGAGGAGGAGGAGGAGGAGGAGGAGGAGGAGGAGGAGGAGGAGGGAGGAGGGAGGGAGGAGGAGGAGGAGGAGGAGGAGGAGGAGGGGGAGGAGGAGGAGGAGGAGGAGGAGGAGAAAGAGGAGGAGGAAGAGAAATGCAGGGGGCGAGAGGAAAGGGCAGTGCAGGGGGCGAGAGGAGAGGGTGTCCGCCAGGGGGAGGAAGAAAGGGCAAAGGGTAATCTAAACAGATTCTCATGTGGGGTCCTACCGTCGGAGTAATTCATCAGATTTTCCCTGTTAAGGGCTCCGTTAACAGGAAAAAAGGCGGGCTATTAGATCCTGGGGCCCAAGATGCCACCCCCTCACACTCCCCCTAATTAATTCCTTCCGGCAAACGGATCGCACGCTACGCGCGCTTTCCCGTCATCCGCCGCCCCCTGTTGATTCATCACAGGAGTGCCTGGCGTGCTGAACCCTTTCGGTTTTGGTTTTGGTTCTTTTCCCAAAGAACTCCCCCCCTGGGGCTTCGGCCCGTCCCGCTGGCCACCCGAAAAGATTGCCCAGGACCTCAATCCCCCCAAACATCCTCCAAGACGGCTCAAGATGGCCTCCAAGATGGCCACGTTGGCACAAGATGGCCTCCAAGATGGTCCAAGATGGCCTCCAAGTCCGCCCAAAATGGTCCAAGACGGCCTCCAAGGCGGCCCAAGAGAATCCAAGATACCTCCAAGGTCGCCCGAGAAGCCTCCAAGACGGCCCAACACGACCCAAGAGGCCTCCAAGAGGTCCTCCAAGAGGTCCTCCAGGAGGGCCCGAAGAGGCAACAATCATTGATTATCGTTAGGTTTTTGAACGATGTTGGCATTTTCTTCTTCTCGGCATTCCGACGGCTGAAGACGGCCCAAGAGGGCCGCTGGATCGCCCCAAGATCGCCCACGAGGCCTCCAAGATGGACCCATGACGGCCCAAGAGGCACCCGAGACGGCCCCAAGAGGGCCCCCGGATGGGCCAAGAGGCCTCCATGACGCCCAAGATGGCCTCCAAGACGGCCCCGAAGCGCCCCAGGAGGGTCCCGAGCCGGTTCAGAGAGGCCCCCAAGACGGCTCCCGACGGCGTCAGACGGGCCAGGAACGCCTTAAGACGGCCAAAGAGGCCCCCGAGAAGCCCCCAAAAGGCCCCAAGAGGCCCTCAAGAGGCCCCAAGAGAGCCCAAGATAACACCAACATGGCCTCCAAGACGGTCCCAAGATGGCCTAATCGAGCCCAAGAGTGCCTCAAGAGGCTCCGAAGAGGCATCCTCCCCCTTCTCCTTTTCCTCCTCTTCCTCTTCCTCCCCCACGTGTTGCCCGAACGCTTTCCAAACCGATTCGGGGAACGCATGGTCCGATAGCTTGGCAGGCCTCTGGCCACAACGTTCGGCCACATAGGCGCTTCAGGAAAGGCAGGGGGCGGCGGTGATTCGCCGTAGGCGTGTTCGATACGAATTCCAGGATCCCCGATATTTGTCCATTTCCTGGATGACCCCTTCCCCCTCCAATTCCAATATCTTCTGTTCATTTGTGCGACAAGCCTCGTGAATTAGTGTTTGTGTTTCTTTTCCTCCTGACTCTTCTTCTTCTAACCGCGCCGGGCTCCCCGGTCACCATCATCGAGGAATGAACCTGGACTGCAGGCTGGCTCAGCAGGTCCACCTGTCAGAGGTCAGCGAGACGACGACGACGACGACGACGACGACGACGACGACGACGACGACGACGACGACGACGACGACGACGACGACGGAGGCATCGGGAGGGGGGCGGGAGGAGGCGAGGAGAAGGGCACATGGGGGTGCTGAGGAGGATCCAGAAGAGGGGGGGCGGGCGAAACGTGGGAAGACGCGCCGAGTTCGGGTTCGGAGATTACGCCCGGACCTAGGACAGAAGAACCTTCTTCACGAACACGAGGCCCTAAGTTGGCCAAGCTGAAACACATTCGAGGGCACCCTCCCCCAGGGGGCACAAAAACATCCAACAGACACGAAGAACATCAGGGCACCCTCCCCGAATCGACCTCGATCTCATACCTCGGTCGACCTCTGATCCACATGGCTCGTGGCCAACTGGCACCGTCGTCGTTTGAGCTCGTGCCCGAAGTGACGGCCGACGCTCGATGCCGGAAGCTGTTGGGAGACCGCCGTGCCCTGACCCGAGGAGGACAAAGCTGCCCAAATCTGAGGCTTCCATCCCACTCTTCCTTTCCACTGCTTCTCCCCCTCTTCCTCACCCCGCTCCGCTTCCTCCGTCTCCTCCCTTCTCCTCGTTTTGACGGCGCGCACAAGGGGGTGGGGCGAGGGAAGCGGCTTTCTAAGAAGGCAGAGGGGAACCTTCTCAGAAGGCCTCCCGGCTTCTAAAAGGCATCCGTAGAAGCCCTCCAGGCTTCTCAATGGCCTCCTTAGAAGCCCCTGGGCTCCTTAGAAGGCCATTTAGAAGCCCTCCAAGCTTCTGAAAGGCCTCCTAAGGAGGCCGTTCAAATGAGGCCGGTGCCTTCTTAGAACCCCCTGGGCCCTTCAAATGAGGCCGGTACCTTCTTAGAACCCCCCCGGCTTCACAGGAGGCCGCCCCACCCGCGCAAGCCATTTGCGAGGGAGGAGCGAGCTATGGCGCTATGGCGGACGCGCGGTGCCCAGGTGCTGGCCTGGCCGCCCCACCACAATCACCGAGGGAAGGCCATTCCCGACTTTGGCGGGAGCCCCCTCTCCAGTCGGCCCAGTGCCTCCAAACCCTTCTTGGTCGGAGGCCTGCACTCGCTTTTCAAGTTGCGGGCACTGGTGACCGCAAAACTGCCACATACAGTGCAAAACAGAACGCCACTCAACTCAGATAAGGAATGGGTCTCGTGGCAGTGGATGGCCATGGGATGCGCAGCGGGCCCAAAAGCAGCGACCCCAGGGCCCACAAAACCAGGCTCCTCATCCTCACGAGGCACGCGGTACTGGGCAAGCCGCCCAGCGCTGCAGGGGCCAGGCCAGAAGACAGACAGTGGCCCCTTCTTGCTGAAACGCGCAGAACAGAGACTACACTTGAACAGAGTCTTTAGCTCAACAGGCGAATGGCCCTGCTCTTCGAGACGCCCACGTCTGATCTGTGCACTGCTCGCGCCAGCGCGCGTGCGCACATGCTCATGCCCAACACGCGCGTACTCAGTGCGCTCTCGCGGGTATTGCACCACAACTTCACGCTGGATGGCTAAAAGCCTCCGAATGATATCCCTATTTAATATATCCTGCTCAAGCGTGATGGCCGCCGTTTCCTGGGGGACAGCCGCTCGACGGGCCATCTCCCCAGCACAGGCATCGGCGGCTCCATTCAAAAGCCGTTCAATCGACGTGAGACAGAGGGCGCTGACCTGGGGGCCTGTGGGGTGGCTCTTGGTCCAGCGGAGGTCGATATCACCTTCTCGGGCGTCAAGGACTTCCCAAAGGCGAACCCAGAGGTCCAGCATCTCAGACTTGGCCAGCAAGGCCCGTGGACGCCGGAAAGCTCGCACAACAGGAAAATAATCACTGAACACCAAGATACGCCCATACGTATACTGACACACATAAATCAACGCGAGAAGTTCAGCACGCGGGCAAGACTGTTCACCTCCCAGGGTCCCCGCGATGCCCCCATCGATGTTGTCCAGGGTGGTACCTAGTCTAACGCAGGCCCACCCACAACGCCTTAGTCTCTCATCCTTAGCGTGCTCCCCCCCCGATCCGTCGATCCCCCAAACGCCCCCTTGGCAGACAGGCAACTCATCGAACGATCCCCAACCAATGGCGCTTTCAATCGCGATCGGCAGATGTCCAACCGTCCTGTCTAGAGGCATAAGGCCCCGACACCAGAGGGCAGGGCAATCAACGTCACGAGCAGCTTGCTCGCGGAGGTGAGCTGTACGCTCCACAACTGGATCTGGGATGGAATCATTACACCTGCAGTCCCAAAACCTGTGGAAGGGGGTCTCACAAACCTCCCCGCAGCGCGGGCAAATACCTTTAGAAACCGTGTGGTATCCTTCATCATGTAACCTCTGTTCAGTCCAGAAGCCAGCAGAACAAAGGTTCCAAAGCAAAGCCTGCCCCTCGTAATCTAAGTCTTTCCCCAATCGATTGATCTCCTGTTTGAGGACCATGAAATCAACCCCCGAAGCGATTCCATACCCATGGTAATGCTTGGCAGCCTGGCTCCAGACCAGGCCGCTGCACGTGGCCTTAATAGCGCGCCGCAAGGTCACAGCAAAATCCGGGGCCTCCGTGTAGAGGTCGTTGCCAAAGTTATCTCGCCAATGCACAGGATGCAATGGGCACCGGCCCAGATCAAGCAAGACAGCAACAGTAGCGGCGATCGGCCCACGGACCCGTTCCCAAACCTGGTTCCTGGGGATACTGATGTACTCCTGAAACCGAGCCTGCCAGACCTGGGAAACACGCAGCTTCTCCTTATCAGTAAGGGATTTCCAAAGAGTCACAAACCCAGATAGCTGTTCACGCCGCAAACGAAAAATAGGATCATTCTTCTCGGCCCCGAAGACACTCAGGATGGTGGTAGAGCAAGCTCCAGCATGCCAGTGGCCAGAGCAGACAGCGGCCTGCCCGCGCGCACTCTGAACTTGGGCCCCAGAGAGGCCAGCAACATTGTGGCCCCAGGTGCCTACAGCGAGCACGCCTGGTTTGTAGAGCTTAGACGATTTCTTGACCAGAGTTGTCAAGTAGCGCACTTTCTTACCTCGAGCTGCGGCCTTCCGCCGCCTGGCACGAACAATGGCAGCAGTCCTCCTCCTTCCTGCCGTGGTAGCAGTACCCAAATCACGTGTAACATCTTCAACCCTGACAGGGAGGCCTGCTGCTTTCAAATCAGTAGCAACAAAAAGTGCAAGAGGCCGTCGGTTCGCGACAACCGCAGACTTATTAGACAAAACAAGCTCGGCTGCATCAACCGAATGGCCTAGCTGAACTGCTGCGGCAACAATCTGCCGTCGGACCTGGTCTTCAGTTCCCTGGCACACCTGGGATATGTCGTCAACGTAAGACCTGGTAGACACACTGGGATTCCCAAAAAAGTACCGATTATGCACATCATCCAATATCTGATATAGATACACCTTGACCCAGGACATAGACTGCATACATCCCGGGAGGACGCCAATCCCAGCAGGTATGATCTGGGAGCAAAAGCCGCTACTCTCGAGCATCCTGGGGGCCACGTGCACAAGGAGGCCCAGGTACAGGAGGCGCGGTGGGAACCTCAAAGCAGTGGCGAAACGCACAAGCCTAGCAGGGATAACCGTATCAAAGAATTTTTTGAGATCCCAATGGATCGCAACGCTGGAAACTTCCTGGAAGGTAGCAATCTCATGAGGAAGCTCTCGGCGAAGCGCAGCTTGAAGGGCGGAACTGCCCTTGATGGCATCATCCCAGAAGTCAACAGGGTCTTGACTCCAGGCCGCCAAGAAATCCCCGCGAACTTTACAGTAGATGCGGTAAAGGGTGGGGCATTTGCAAACGGGGCGCTCATCAACCTTGCTTTTGGGAAGCAAGCAAATAATACCAAGGAGGGTTTGGGCAGGCCACATCATATTGGCCTCACAATCATTCAAGAGCCCGACGAGAGCATCGGCGGCGCCAGACTCCAAGTCCAGGAAATCCCGAGGCCTCCATCCGTCCACCCCAACCGCCGTGGTTCCAGAGAAGACCCTCGCAGCGAGGTGGAGGTCTCGGGTGGTAATTTCGGGAAGCTCGGGCAACAAATCCAGCGCACTCACACGCAACTCTTCCAAAGCCCCAGTCAACTGTCGAATCTGGATTGGGCTGGCAGTCCAAAACCCACCCCAGATTTTTTCACGGTGAGCCATCATCTCCTGAGGGAGCTGGAGGATACCCTCAGGGGCAACAAAAAACTCTAACCCCTCCTGCTCTTCACGCCTGAGCCAGGCGTGAGCTTTGGAGGCACCTCGGGGCAGCGCCTTCAACAGCCAGTCCTTAATCGCCTTAGCTGCTGACGCGCGGGCAGCTTGCCAAGCCTTAGAGAGGACTGCCGTGCAACGATCTATCATCTCCTGACATCGGTCCAGATCAACCGATTTCAAATCACAAAGCTGAGCCTGCCACTGGTGGGCAATCTGGTCGGCAGGAAGACACTCGCAATGCTGTAGGACTCGACGTCCAAGTGCTCCCAGCCGAGAAGAGATGCATATTAGCATACGACCATAACCTTTCTTAAGAGCAACGCGCATCTCATACAATTTCTGGGAGACAGTGGACCAGTAAGTTAGCATCGGCTGGGCAAAACACCCACTTCGCCGGGCATGATCAGTAAGAGTAGCATGTCGGAAATCCACAAAATCACCCCGGCCTCGATAAACCTCCATATCCTCATCATCCCCAACAACGACTGACATCATCATCCTCTCCTTCGTGCGAGACCATAAGAGATAAGACGAGGTCAGCTCGTGAGAAAGGTGGGCCTGGACATGAGGAAGCTGAGGCTGTAGTGCTGCTTGTGGTGGAGTCCACTCCGCCAGTTCAGCATTAAAGTGGTATTCCCAGGGTAGCACAGGTCCTTCATACTCAGGCAAGACTTTTGGCCGCACACGCTTGGTCATCTCCTGCAACAAGGCAGCATGCGGCAAGCAGACCTCAAGGCAACAGTGAGTCTTAAAGGGAGAGGCCTGGTACTTGGACGCGCGCAAGTAGGGAGCCAGAGTATCACTGGCAATCACATAATCAATCAAAGACCCACCGCCATTGCTGCACGTGAAAGAAGCACCTGCAGGAGGCAAAGCTTTCGCACGAGTCATCTTCAGAAAGCCACATACTTCCATGTGATCCAGGCCTATGTTGTAGTCCCCCATCAGAAACCATGGAATAGTAAGCGTGTTCACGAACGCTGTGATTTCTTTCATCTTCAGGATGTTTTCCCCCGAGACCCCCAGGTCAGCTATCATATATACAACGCCAACGGCCATCACACAGGATTGGGTTCGGAGCTCCAGAAACATCCAGCCATTGCCAGCACCTACGTCCCGAATTTGGCCAGCATGGGCCAGAAAACGTTTGAAAAACAGGCCTTTGTGCACCGCCGCTCCTACACCACCATGGGCCCCGCCGCCAGGAGAGGGCGAGGCAGGGAGGAAATGGGGGCGCCACCCAGCGGTGGCCACATCACGCTTAGCCGACTTCAAATCGGCGGGGAGCTGGCGGTGTTCAGCGAACATAAAGGCGTCAGCCTTACCATGCAACTGCGAAACGAACGATTTAGCCAGAGCACTCCAGCTAGTTATGTTACAAAAGAGTAGGCGAAGCCCGGACTCACTAAACCGGCGGCGGCATCTCCGCGACCGCAGCCTTGAAGAGCTCCTTGAACCCGGCACCAACTTCACGCTGCACACGTCGCATGCGCTTCGCTGAGCGGGTGTGGGCTTTCTCGAACATGAGGTCCTCCATGCGGGTCTGGTCGGCATCAGCCATTGCACCTTCCATAGAGCGTTTCTTGAGCGCAGCCAATTCTTCAGCACGCTCTGGGGGAAAATCACCAGCCTCAGAACCAGCATCACTTCCAGCGTCAGACTGGGCACTGTCGTAGATCTGCGGAGGAGGATGAGGAGGAGGGGAGGAGGAGGGGAGGAGGAGGGGAGGAGGGAGGAGGGAGGAGGAAGGAGGACGCCGCCCTCATCCCATCTTTTCCTCCATCCGTCCTCCTTGCCACCTCGTCGCACTGGCTGGCGTCGCGGGCCGGACGGTTGTGCCAAAGGCTTCCTCGTAGCTCGAGTCATCGTTAGGCTCTGCCTGTCCAGCAGCTACACGGACGGAGAGCAGGCTCGTTCTCAAACACGGGATCTCGCCTGAGCACATCGTCATTGATTGACGCCGCCGTCGTCGTCGTCGTCGTCGTCGTCGTCGTCGTCGTCGTCATCATGTCCTAACTCCTGAAAGAACACTGGGCGGAATGAGATCACACACAATCCCGTCACTCCGTTCCTCGCATGCCACGACGGCCTCAAGCACGCCACCATGCAGACGCGACCGCACTTGAAACTAACGCTGCGACATGCAACCCGCGAAGCCCCTGGCGCCCCCAGAATCGAATCGAGAAGTCAGATCGGCGATCGACATGTATCGGGTCGGCGGAAATCGGCAGCCGAGTCGGGAAACATCGAATCGGCAGAAATCGGCAGGCTACGTAATGGTCCTCCAGTGATGGATCGGAGCCCGAATCGGCACCCGAAGTCGCATCGAATCGGAATTGGAAGCCCTCGGAATCGAATCGAGTCGAATCGGAGGAGTCGAAACGCTCCCTTCGACTACACGCAAGAGTGACCCTGGGTAAGGGTGACCTTTGGTGCGCGGCTTTTTGGGGACCGCGGGGGGACCAAACACAAGCGCCGAAGACGCTACTATCGCATCGCGTTTGGCGACCTGGGGAACCCATTGGGCCCGCGCCAAAGGTCACTCCGGCGAAAGGTCACTCTTACGTCTAGTCGATCCCTGCACAGGGGGCGCGAGGAGGCCGGGGCAGGCCCGCCTTCTCGGCCAAGACCGCGACGTTCCTCCACAGCGCGAGAGCGGAGGGGGGGGGCAGACGGGCCGCGACGGTGCCCTGCTCTCCACACCACCCCACTCGCTTTGCCTCTCGCTTCTGGTCAGGGCCTCCTCCTCCTCCTCCTCCTCCTCCTCCGCTTCCTCCTCCCCCTCCTCCTCAACTTCCTCCTCCTCCCCCCCTCCTCATCCTCCTCATCCTCCTCCTGCTCCTCCTCCTCCTCCTCTTCATGACAGCGTGCTAATCACTCACTGCCACACTCACTGCCACACTCGCGCCTCCAGAACCTTTTACAAGGGCGGTCGTCCGGCGCCGTGCTTCAGGCAACGTCCCACCACGATGATCATCGTCATACTGACCACAATCACTATGCTGTTGCTGATGTTGTTGATCGTGATGCTGCTGCTGAGGATGATGATGAAGAGGAGGAGGATGATGCGGATTATGATGATGAGGATGATGCTGCTGATGATGTTGCTGCTGCTGATGCTGCTGATGATGATCATGATGGTGATGATGAGCATGATGGTGATGGTGTTGATGTTCGTCATCATCATACTTCTTATCATCATTGTCATTGTTGCTGCCAATTACATGGCCTCCGCCGTCGACAGCATTGTCGATATTGTCGTTGTCACCATTAGCGTCGCCATCGTTACCATTGTCGCTGTCATCGCAGCAGTCGCTATCGTCGTCGTCGCATCGATGGCCGCATCAAGATGCAATCGCGCGAGGCTAATTACGAATGGGATGCGCGGTCCGAGAGGACGGCGAAGAAGACAAGGATCCAAGGGGGCGGACGCGGGCTGGGCTCTTCCGTCACTGCCATCGCGAAGACAAGCCCAGCTACGGCAAACTCGTGTCGTCGCGACGTCGGCCTGAGTTTCTAGCGCCGCGTCGATCGTTCAGCCTTTGAACGATCGCGGCTTTCCTAGGAGAACGAAACATGACATAAACATACAAACTCGGAATCCCGCGCGGATTTCTTGGATCCGCGCGGGACCCCCTCCCTGGCGCGCGGAGCGCGCCAGGGGCGGCGCCGGAGGCGCCGCCAGGGGGGCCCAGAGCAGATCCAAGAAGTCCGCGCGGAGCTCCGAACAGTTTATTTTTATGCAGCCTTTTTCTTCTTTCGACGAGCGCGTTCCACTACTCGCAAAGTGACTACTCGCAAATGGCCTGGATCCGCCAGGGGGATCTACTAGACATTACATCGAAGCAGCAATGTGTTTTTCGGACGTTTGCGAGTAGGCACTTTGCGAGTAGTGGAACGCGCTCGGTGATTTGAGCAGGTACCGACCGTCCCGGCATTCCTATAGTCATACATCGAGATGTTCTTAGAACCCGAACATGTTGTAATAACGAAGGCAATGTTTTTAGAACATAAGACCGAGGGGCAAAAGCAAGACAATCTCAACCAGAACTGTTCTGAGAACATTTCGTGGGAACCACACAAGGTTCTTAGAACACTGTTGGGTAGGGCTATAGGCGAGCCAGGACTCTTCGCCACTGCTTGAGTGATGCTTCGATTTCCGATCACGGGGATCCTTCGATGCCGGCCGACTCGAGGCCCCTTGCGGCGCCCAGTCCCGAGCGCCCGCGCCTTGGAGTCGCGGCGCGCGCGTCGACGCGGCACGGACCTGCCGCACGCTGCCTCTGGAGGGCCTTTTTCGGGCAGGGCGTCCCCAAACAGGAGGCGAATGAGGAGGGGAAGGAAGAGGAGAAGGAGGAGGAGAGGGAGGAGCAGGAGGAGGAGGAGGAGGAGGAGGAGGAAGAGCAGGGGGGGGAGGAGGAGGAGGAGGAGGAGAAGGAGGAGGAAGAGCAGGAGGAGGAGGAGGAGGAGGAGGAGGAGGAGGAGGAGGAGGAGGAGGAGGAGGAGGGGAGGAGGGGGAGGAGGAGGAGGGGGGAGGAGGAGGAGGAGGAGGAGGAGGAAAAGGCGAGGGGCGAACCTCTGCAGATCCATCAACTGCTGACAGAGCATGCTCACGGTGGGGCCGTCAAGGTCCTCGCGCGCCCCGCGGCGCTGCATGGAGATGGAGGGACGTGAGATATGACCACGCATTCAAACCGTAGCAATCACACGCACGGAGGAGGAGGAGGAGGAGGAGGAGGAGGAGGAGGAGGAGGATGAGGAGGGTTGGGTCACCCAACGTTGCGCCCCGCGCCCCGCGAGGCGCGGCGCGCGATCCGCTTCGCACCACCGCGCCCTCGCGCCGCCCCCTTGGAGTGCTCGGCGCGCGAAGCGAGGCTATCCTCACGCCCCCACGGGCTGCCCGTGTGCCCCACGCATGAAGGCAGCCTCGTGACCTCGAAGCTTGCCGTCGCTGGGACGTCCACTTCCCGTGCGTTTGTCGGTTATTCGTGCGTGTTTTTTGTTGCTCGATGGTCCAGGATGGTCCTGAAGGGTCCTCGCCGAGAAAAAAAAATACACGCGTCCGAGCGATGCCAGGGAAGCGGCGGGACAGGCGGAGCGGAGCCGGTCCGACGTCGAATTGCACCGAGCAGGCCACACCGCGGGACCGGGACCCCGCCCCTGTGCAAGCGAAGGGGCCCAGGGAGACAGAAGCAAATACTCTGTAACGCCCCTCGCGGGGGCAGAAACCACTTGGATCAACATGAATATCTGGGATGCTGTGATGTCTGCTACTTTCCATCTCGCGTCCTCCGCCATCCTCCTCCCTGCTTGCTTCGTCCCGCCTGCTTCCTCCTCTTGCTATATTATTTGTAATGATGTGTCCCTCCTTATCGTCCTTCTCGTCCTTGTAGTGTTCCGCATGCCCCTTCTCCTACTCCTGATCCCTGGATCCTCCTCCTTGGCCCCTTCCTGCTCCTCCTCCTCCTCCTCCTCCTGCCCCTCCTCCTCCTCCTCCTCCTCCTGCTGCTGCTGCTGCCCCTCCTCCTCCTCCTCCTCCTCCTCCTGCTGCTGCTGCTGCTGCCCCTCCTGCTCCTCCTCCTGCTCCTCTCCTCCTCCTCCTCCTCTCTCCTCTTCCCTCTCCTCCCCCTTCCTTTCCTCCTAATCCTTCTCATCCTTCTTCTCCTCCTGCTCCTCCTCCTCCTTTTCCTTTTCGTCCATTTCTTCCGTCCTCCTCCTCCTCGTCTTCCTCCTCCTCCTCCTCATCCGCCTCCTCCTCCTCCGCCTCCTCCTCCTCCCCCCTCCTGCTTCTTGCTCCTCCCTCCACCTCCTCCTCCTCCTCCTGCCCCTCCTTTCCCTGTCCTCCCCCTTCCTTCCTCGGCCTCCGAGCGCCATGGCTTGCGAGCGCCCGCTCCGCCCCCCGCTCCGTTCCCCGCTCCGCTCCCTGTTCCCCGCGCCTCTGCTCCGCGGGGCGCCCGCGGTGACGGAGGGCAGACGGCGGGGGAAAGCGGCTTGGCGTGGTGGCGGGTTGGGCTGATTGGCCTGGCTGGCGGGTTTGCCGCCGGGCTGGTCGGGCTGGTTGGGCTGACTGGTGTGCCGGCGGGGACAGCTGGCTTCAACGGCGGCCGGGGGCCCTCTGGACGTCCCCTGGGTGGACACATCTGGGGCCTGACAAGTGATGCCCGTTTGGAGGATGGGAGTTTTCCCATCGATTGCGTGGGTGTTGGAAGGGCGGGACGTGACAACGATATCGCATTCGGAGCCCAGGCCCTCCACAGGACGGTACGATTTGGCCCCCCTCGGCTGCCAGGAGGAGGAGGAGGAGGAGGAGGAGGAGGAGGAGGAGGAGGAGGAGGAGGAGGTTGTGGAGGAGGAGGAGGAGGAGGGGAGGAGTGAGGAAAGGAGGTGAGGAGGAGGAGGAAAAGTTGGGATGATGATGATGAGGAGGAGGAGGAGGAGGAGGAGGAGGATGAGGGGAGCAGGATGAGGAGGAGGTGGAGCAGGATGAGGAAGAGGCAGGAGGAGGTGGAGCAGGATGAGGAGGAGGAGGAGGATGAGGGGGGATGAGAAGGGGGGGGGGAGGGGGGAAGGGGGAGGGGAGGAGGAGGAGGAGGTGGAGGAGGGGAGGGCGGAGGAGGAGGCGGAGGAGGAGGGGCAGGAGAAGGGCAAGCTGGGGCGAGTGCTGCGCCGCGGATTGCGGGGCTGGCCCGCAAGCCGCAGGTCCCGCCGCCCGGCCTCCCTCTGCCTTGTGGCCTCCCCCTCCCCCTCCCCCTATTCCTCCTCCTCTTCCTCCTCCCTCCCCCTCCTCCTCCTCCTCCTCCTCCTCCTCCTCCACCCCGTTCCTCGTTTCTCTTCCTCCTCCTCCTCCTCCTCCTCCTCCGCGTCCTCCTCCATTCCTTTTCCTTATAAATCATTTCTCCCTGTCGCAACCCGAGGCCGGTTGCTAGGGCGGGCCGGGCGTTTCGTCGGAGATCTCGCCATTCATGACTGTGAAGCTTCGAAAGTGACAACAGTTTCACAAATGGAGGGCGGGTCGTTTTCAACATGTGGCTCTCCTCGCCTTAGCGCCGCGTGCATTCGTTTTAAACATTTGCAAGTGCTTCACGTATTGAGGGCGGACCGTTTTCAAAATGCAGCTCTCGCCTGAGCGCCGCGCACATTCGTTTTAAACATTTGCAAGAGCTTCGCGGATTGAGGGCGGGCCGTTTTCAGAATGTGGCCCTCGCCCGAGCGCCGCGCCCATTCGTGTAACAACTGCAAGAAATTTCACGGATCGAGGGCGGGCCGTTTTCAAAGTGTGGCTCTCGCCGTAGCGCCGCGCATAGTCGTTAAAACATGTAGAAAGTTTCACGGATGGAGGGCGGGTCGTTTTCAAACTGTGGCTCTCGCGTAAGCACCACGCACATTCGTTCATACGATTTGTAAAATTTTCACGGACTCCCATGATCAACGTGCCAGAAATGGCGCTTTGGAAGGATTCGGGATTATGCGGCAGCAACCGTTGTGTTGATTCGCTGTGTTGAAATTCCCAATAATGGCGTTGTGGCACGATTCCGGATCGTCAAGACGCAGCAATCAGGTTGATCCGTGGGTTGAAATCCCGAGGACAATGTTTTGGCATGCTTCAGGATCTTCAAACGGTTGTCTTCCAACGAGGCAATTCCCTCAATGGAAATGGGCCGTTGTAGGAGCCTATGAAGAAGGGGCTTGGAGGAAGGGTTTATTCCAACTTTTTGTTGATGACTCTTGGATTTACACTGGTTTTCCCCCTCCTCCTCCTCCGCCTTCGCCACCGCCTCCGACTCCGCCGCTGCTCCGCCTCTTCCTCCTCCTCCTCCACCAGGAGGAGGGGGGGCGGAGGAGGAGGAGATGGACAAGGATGAGGAGATGGACAAGGAGGAGGCAGACGGGGACAAGGAGGAGGAGGAGGAGGAGGAGGAGGAGGAGAAGGATGAGGAGGAGGAGGAGGAGGAGAAGGACGAGGAGGAGGAGGAAGATGAGGACAAGGAAGACGAGGAGGAAGAGGAGGAGGACGGAAGAAATGGACGAAAAGGAAAAGGAGGAGGAGGAAGAGCAGGAGGAGAGGAATGAGGAGAAGGATTAGGAGGAAAGGAAGGGGGAGAAGAGGGAAGAGGAGGAGGAGGAGGAGGAGGAGGAGGAGGAGGAGGAGGAGAAGAAATAGGAGAAAGAGGAGGAGGAGGATAAGACGAAGAATACATATTATGAAATGGACGAATAGGACCAGGAGGAGGAGGAGGACAGGAAGGAGGAGAAGGATGAGGATGAGGGGAAAAGGGGGACGAGAGGGAAGAGGAGGAGGCGGAGGAGGAAAAGGAGGAAGAGGAAAACGAAGGAGGAGGAAACAAAAAAGAAGGGAGGAGGAGGAGGAGAAGGAGGAGGAGGAGGAGGCCGAGGCGGAGGCGGAGGAGGAGGAGAAGGAGGATCGATCACCAAACGCCAACCGTGGGATTGATTCGGAACCACTTCAAATGATTGCCTGCTGCCGCGTTAACAAGATGCGAGAGGCAGCGAACCGTGCGAGAGCAGCGGGAGACACGCGCCGGCCACAACATGGCCAGCGCCCCGCTAACACAGTGCTGGTCGTAGGTCCTGCTCCCTCGTGCTGCTGCTGCTCCCTCCGTCTTCCCCCACCGCTCCTCTTCTTCGCCCTCCTCCCCCTCGTCGTCGTAACCCTCCTGCTCTTCCAAAGGAGGGACGGCCGGAATGTGCCTCAAATTATGTTGTTCCCATCCTACTTGAGGACCACATCCCGGAAATGATTTCGAGCACCCGGAACAGTGTCAAAAGAGTGTCGAAAGAGTGTCGAAACAGTGTCGGGTGAGTGTCCTCGAGGGCCCGACACGTGAAAGCCCTTGAGTTTCGGTGCTCTTTTTGGCGCTCGAAGCTCTTTCTGGTGATCGAGGCTATTTGAAGGGGCCCTGGGACTCACTAATAAATACACACACATAAAACTATTCTCCATATTTTCCAATATTTTCTGGGTTTTTGTCTTCCCCCCCACTTCCCATATTTTCCCATATTTTCGGGGGAATCGACGATTAATGTGTCTGTGTGTTTTTTCCCTCCTGACTAAAGTAGGTTGGAGCATCATAAGCCTCAGAACGGAAGCCAGCCTGCCGCACAGCTGGCTGCCGCAGCCGAGGACAAAAGGACCCGGCGCTCGGGTCGCGGCCGTCCTGCGCAAGGGCCAGCGGCTTTGCAGCAGCTCGGCGGTGGACAAACCTCCCTTTAGTAAACCTCGCCTTGGTGAAAACGGCCTGGGACCGAAACCCACGGACCTGGACCCGCAAAAATGACGGCCGCGACGCCCTCTCGCGAACCGAAAACGGCCAATTCATTAATCGACGTGTTAGGGTAGGAGGTCTGTCCACCTCCGAGCAGCAGCATCGTTCCGAGGGCGGTTGCGGCACCTGTGGGCCGACAAGTGCATGCGGTTCTTCCGAACGCCCCACAACTCGATCACCAGATGATCGGCAGGGCGGCACTCCCATCTCCACCCAAGAGCTCCTAATCGCGGTGAGCCCGCCTTGCCATCCAGATCCAGCCCGTGCACCCATATGAGGCCTGGGAGTACGTCCCAGCCCATGTCCAGCCATCTCCCACCTATGGGCCCCTTGCCGCGCAGAAAACATGGCATGCCCATGTGGCTCGGGGGCGAGGATGTAGACCTGGGCCGACAGGCGGCCGTGTTGGGCAGATCGCGGAGAGGTCTGCACGCGCGCTCGAGGGCGGTAGCAAAACGCCAGTTGAGCCTCTGCACCTTCTCTTGCTGTTCACTCGCCCAGCAGCCACTCGGAGCGCGGAGCTTGGCCGCCGACGCATTTGGCCGTCGCGCCCGGCACCCGAGGTAGCCTCCGGGCTCAGAACCAAACCCACATGTTCATAACAGTGGGCCAGCTCTCGTGGGCTGGCACTTCGACAAAGGACATTTGCTGGGCCCCGCGACCTCGGCGGCGGAAGCAGGTCCCCCCAACGGAAGCTCGGCGCGCAGCAAGCTCGACGCGTCAGCATCGGCCCCCCTGGGCCCCGACTTCACCGGCGCCTCGCAGCCCGTCGCGCGCGCCGCAGGTTCGGGGCTCAATCGAAGCAGCAACGCGCTGAGAACGCATCGTGGCCCGAATCTCCCCTCGGCGCCGCTCCCACGAGGCCGAGAAGTCCAGCCCCCTCCGAAACGCGGCCCGGCCATCGCAAAAAAAACGACAAGGCGGTGCCTGGAACCTCTGGCGCCGAAACGCCACTGGCAGAGCGAGACGGGATCGCGCGCCCATGCGCGCGGCGTGCGAGCCTGCCTGGATTCCTAAAATTAGGTCGGGCATGTCCCCCTGCAGGGGGACTCTTGACGAAAAATGAAAAATAGGCAAACAACGCGCAACATATATTCAAATATGGTTTTCAAAAAAAACAGTCCCCAGACAATATTTTACTATTTTTGAATATTCCCCCTGTAGGGGGACAGGTCCGACTTAATCCTAAAATTCTAACGCAATATCGGTACGGGCCGACGCGACCGCGCCGAGCTATGGCGCAACGCGGGTGGGGCCCTAGCACTCCTGGCTCATTTCCCAGACCCCATCGCGCTGTGAAAAAATCACGACGGGATTTTTTTCGCAATTCTCGGCCTCCGGCGGCCCTTCCCGGGCCTCGGGACCATCAAAAAACGACTCAACATGAAAAGCCGGTCCCGGGGAAAGGGTCCAGACCGCTGGGGGTCGACGTTGTGAAAAAATCACGACGTCGGGGGTCTGGGTTTCTGGAGCAGCGCATCCTAGGCCCCGAGCTTGACGACCTGGCCCAGGGAATGGTGCCGCGCGCAGCCCACGTCAAATGTGGGCGGGGCCTAGAAGCAGAAACTCCAGGGAACTCATCCAAGCCCGCGCAAAATCACGACCGTGGCCCCGGCGGGGCCTTCGACCGCAGTTCACGGCGCGGCATCGCCCGACCGCCGACTCAACCAAGGCCTCGCTTGTCTGCGCCTTCGGGGCCCACCCCCCAGAACGTTTGCCCCCGGGCCGCGACGGGCCTGGCGTTGCCGACAGAGCAGGGGGTCGGCCTCCGGGGAGGGGGCAGCCAAGACTTAACCGGCGGGCCTGTCCCCCTACAGGGGGATTGTCGACGAAAAATAAAAAAATACCCCAACAATGATCAAAACATACTCCAAAAATAGCCTGGGGACAATTTTTCGCGTATGTTTTACCTTTTTGCGGCATTTTGGGGGTATTTTTCATTTTTCGTCGAAAATCCCCCTGTAGGGGGACAGGCCCGACGTAAGACTGGCGTTGCCGACAGAGCAGGGGGTCGGACTCCGGGGAGGGGGGCAGCCAAGACCGAACCGTCCCCGGCAGCCTCTCGGCGACCCGAAGAGGCGCAGATCCCCTGCCCCGCCGCGCCCATGCAGGGCGCTGCAAGTCCGCTGGGGCTTTCGGGAACAGCCCCGGCCCTGGCGTTATGTCGGGCCTGTCCCCCTACAGGGGGACTTTCGACGAAAAATAAAAAATACACCCAAAAATACCCCAAAAAGGTTAAGAGATACCTCCAAAATAGTCCCCAGACTATTTTTGGACTACTTTTTTCTTATTTTGGGTATCTTTTATCTATCGTCGAAAATCCCCCTGTAGGGGGACAGGACCGACTTAAGCCTGGCGAGCATGGTCTGCCCCGCGGCCTGCGACTTTGAACAGTTCTGGGCGCGCCCGCGTCCGTGGGCGCGCCGTCGTCGAATGTCAGCAAGCCGTCTACCTGCGCTGCATTGAGCGAAAAAATCACCTCGCAATTTCTGGCGCGAGGCGGGATCTCCGCTTCGGGCGTTGAGCGCGACGGAAAGTATGAAGAGGCCCTGAAACACACAAATAGATACACACAACAAAAAATAATCCCCATCATATTCTCCCATATTTTCTCGAGAATCGACGATTAATTGTGTCTCTGTGTTTTTTCCCCTCCTGAAACTAGTGGCCCCTCATTGCCGGTGGAACTTGCGACTCTGAAGCCACATCCCCTTGGCAGCTCACTGAACAGATTGCGTGGTCAGTCTTCGTGGAATCCACTCGGGCACGAAAGCCGCTCGCAGACCAAGTGCGAGACGGGCGCCCAAGAGGGCGTGCTGGACAGCCCTTGCGCCGCGGACCACGTCGGGGTCGCGCGCTCGGCTGGAGTCTCTCTGAATCCCGCGGCGGAAGCGAGCGCTCAAACCTGGCAACGCGACCACGACAGCTCGGCGCGGCAGTCGCAGGAGCTCGACGTGCGTTTCCGGACGCGATGACGGCGCCGCGCCCGCGACGGTTGTGGTTTCAACCAGGCACGACGTGCAAGGGGCACAATTTACGAGGCACGCGTTTCCACGCACATGTTTGAGGGGGCGCTGGGACACACAAAGAAATACACAAAAATGAAAGGATTTTCTCTATTTTCTTACATTTTCTGTGTTTTCGTCACTTGGCAGATTTTCCCATTTTTACGGAATCGACGATTCATTGTGTTTGTGTGTTTTTTCCCTCCTGAATGTTGCGACGCATCTCAATGGGCGCAAACCAACGATCACATCTTACAGGACGCGCAGACTGGCGCAATCAGGGACGCAGCGCGGCTTCCGCGACAGGCACAAAAAGCTCTCCGAGAAGAGAAGCGGCTCCGCCGGGAACCTCAGTTACACTGAACACCCCAGAGAAGGCGCGCCCCAAATGGGCCCAAGTGGGCCGGCGGACAATTTCATGGGAGGAGGCGTGCGCGCGGCCGCGCGGGGGCCTGGGAGAGCTGGGAAACCCTCGTGCACAACTGCCAGGGAGTCTCGACGATCCCCGAGACCTGCTTCGCCAAATCCCTATGGCGCAGACGTGATCTTACCCTAGGGGATCAAAAAGTGACATAGACAGACAAACTCGGAGGTCCGCGCGGATTTCTCGGATCGGCGCTGTGGCCCCCCGGCGGCGCCTCCGGCGCCGCCCCTGGCGCGCTCCGCGCGCCAGGGAGGGGAGTCCAGCGCCGATCCGAGAAATCCGCGCGGACCTCCGAGTTTTTATGTTTCTGACACTTTTTGATCCCCTAGGGTAAGATCACGTTATGCAGCAGATTTCGCACCCCCCCCTTTCCAAATCCCCCCCTTTCGTCCGGCCCGAGGTGATCTTACCCTGCGACTTGGGGCATCTCCGCATGCCCGCGCGGCGACGCCGCCCACCGCGCCGCACACTCTCGCGGTGGGCGGCAGGGGGCGGCGGGGGCGCACCGCCCCGCGCCTCGAGGATCGAGAGGCGCAGGCGCGAGGTGGCGTCGCGGCGGCCAGCGAAGCTGGGAGCCCCACCAGCCCTCTGGGCGACGGTGGTCCAGAGAGTTTCCTCTGTCAACCCCCTTCTTCCCCTTCGGGGAGGGGTCTACCCCTCCCCCTACCCCCTCCCCTGGACCTGGACGGAGGCGCAGGTGCGGGGTGGCATTAAGTCGGGCGTGTCCCCCTATACAGGGGGATTTTGGGCGAAGAAAAAAACTCAAAACATGGCCCCAAATGGTCAAAACAAATATTCAAAGAGTAGTCCCCAGACTATTTTTGGACTATTTTTGAGTTTTTTTTTTTTTTTTTTTTTTTTTTAAAAAAAACTTTCGGCGAAAATCCCCCTGTAGGGGGACGCGCCCGACTTAAAGGTGGCATCGCAGCAGCCAGCGAAGATGGGAGTCTTTGACTCGCCGCGCATCTGGGGGACGGGCGCTCAAGGAACAAACGCCGCGGAGCCCCCCCGCGCGCGCAGGCTCGGGCGAAAAAGGGGACGCGGGGTAGTTCTTCGAGCAACCCGCGGCTGCAATGGGTTGGGCATGCGAAGCCTTCTCTCGAGCATTGCGAGGTCCAGGAAACTGTTGGCCATCGAGAGGCCGCGAGATGCAGCGCGCCCCGCCCCTGCCGCTCGCTCTCGGATTGTCTGTCGCACCACCTCCCCTGGGCCATGACTCGACGGGGGCTCTGGAGAGGCCGGGGAAGGAGATGGCCGGCGCAACCCCTCTAAATGCTGCGCTACTCCGATGCCCACTCCACTCTCTCATGCTGCAAGAGCAGTCGCGCGGACAGGGCCCGTTTCTTAAAATCGAACCATGACATCGAAAGCCCGTTTCCCTTTCTGCCGCCGAGGGCCAGGCCGCGCGCCTATCTTTCGCGGCGCCACTTCCAGCGTCGGCGGATCTCTCGGCGCAAACCTCGGGGCCGACCTGGCCATCGCTCGGACGTCCATTCCCTGTGCTTTTTTTGAGTTCGTGCGTGATTTTTTGGGCCAGATGATCGAGGATGCTCCTCGATGGTCCTCGCCGAAGGAAACTGCACACGTCCGAGCGATGCCAAGCCCGGGGCCGACCAGGCAAGAGAGCCGACCGCCACGCCGCGGCGTCGGCCGTCCAGATGGCAGCCACTCCACCAACAAACGCCGCGCGGCGGGCTCGGTCTGCGCCGCCGGGGCGCCGGCCGCCGACGGCGCCCTGGCGGGCGGCTCGTCGAAGTCTACTCGTGCTCGAGATCGGCCGCCGCGACGTCGCGGGCGGGCGAGGCCGCTGCACTCCCGCCCGCTGGCGCGTTCTCTGAAGGGGCCCTGGGACACACACATAAATACACACAAAATAAACAGATTCCCCACATCTTCCGATATTTTCTGGATTTCTGCTTTCCCCCCACTTCCCATATTTTCCTATATTTTCTGGGGAATCGACGATTAATTGTGTCTGCGTGTTTCTTTCCCTCCTGATTCTCTGCCGCCTTTGGGGCCCGCTGGCGCCGTGGCCGCAGCCCGCCCACTGAGGAGCCCCGCCCGCAGCCGCAGCCCCCGAATGCGCCGCTCGAGCTTCTCCGCCCGGTACCTCGACCAATCGTGGCCGCTCTGCCGCTCGATGAACTGTTCAGCTTTGTTCTTCGCCTCCCCAAGCACATCGACGGCAACTCTGCGGCTGGTGGCCTGAACTTCGCACTTCCTCCGCGTCAGTTCCTGCCCGTCATTGTCTGTGACCTCGATATCTTCTCCGTCGCAGCCGAAGAGGCCCGTGCCATCTAGGTCGAGGACTCCGCCTGTCGCGACAACTCGCTAACCTCACTCTTGAGCTTGGGTTCGCGACCCTGATGTACTGGCCGGGTCTCAACATTCTTCTGTTTGGATGCGCGAGTTTCCGCCTGCACGGAATGGACCGTCCGAGCAACGCGATCCAGCGTCGTCTTGGCCTGACGCAAGCATGCTGCGCAGCACCGACTGCAGCAGCTGCGTGACCGCTTCCAACTGCTTGACATGGTCCAAATGCTTCGTGCCCGCCGAACTCATGGAAGGACGACAGGGGCAGCTCGAGTGCGGGTGACTCCTCGTCCAACGTGTACGTGCCACAAAATTCGGAACCACCCATACCCTTGCCGCGTACCCCACACGAACCGACGCACTGGAACCCGACCTGGCGCACATGTGACGTGTCTGAACCGTCACGGGTCGCTCTGGGCCTGTCCTGATCAGCCGGGGCCCAAGCGCTCCGATTGTCTTCAGTCCGCTGCTGCATCTGACGGCCGACCCTGCCTGCAGTCCACACCGCCACATCGCGACCAACACGATCACTTCAAATAATTTTGTGGTATCAGACGGAACTTCGCCACAATTCTTGCAAAACGTCCACAACAATTCGTTTCGAGCACGCCCGCAAGCGTACTTCCGGCACTGTCCACGGGGCGTTTTCATCTTGGCATGACCGGTGCTGCCCAGGGGGGGGCACGAACAACCCATCTGAGCAAGATGGCCCGCAAGAGCAATGTCGTTCTGCAGTTCGCTGTTGCAATACTGCGAGGACGGCCGCCCCCCCCGCGCCCCCCCCCCCGCCGTCGGCGTAAGCCCCTCCCCCTTTTTCCTTTCCCTTTTTCGGACGTCCCCTGTCCATGGCACTCACAACTCGCAACTCCATCCCTGCTCGCTCCATCTCTACTGCTTCCCTCCCTGTCCTTCCCTCATTCCGTCCCTCTGCCCTTTTCCTCCTCCTCCTCCTCAATTCCCCCGCGGTCGCGCCCCGGCCATTTTGGGGGAGGACCTCGCGAACGGCCGCCGACCTCCGAAGCGGGCTGGCCCCGGCCCGCGGGGTCCAGGAAGACAGGGCGGCGCCACAGGACGGCCGAGGTGAAGAAAGGTTCGGGGATGGACAGAACCCCCTTCAGTAAAACGTGGTTTAGTGAAAACGACCTCGGGCCCAAACCTGGCGGGCGCAAGCCTGGAAAATGATGACGGCCGCGGCGCCCTCTCGAGAACCCGAAACGAACAATTCACTAATCGACATGTCAGGGTGGGGGTTCTGTCCACCCACAGAGGTGAGGGGCAACGCTCGGGGGGGACAGGTGCCATGCTCTGCCTCGGGGGCAGAGGACGCGCCGAACCTATCCTTCCCTCTTCCCTCGCCTGGTGCTGCTCCGAAGAGGAGGGGTGCGGAGATCCCCGAGGACAAGGAGGACGAGGAGAGAGGATGAAGAGAAGGGAGAGAAGGAGGAAACAAAGAACGGGGGGATAACTATATAGATGTATATATATATATATATATCTATATATATATATACTAGAACCACGCGCGCGCTTCGCGCGCTTAGGTTCTGGCTAGGCTTCACGGTCGAACTTTGAAGACCTCTAGTTTGTGACCAATCCCTCTGGGGCACCCAAGAACTATGCCAACGGCCCCAGTGACTTCCAAGACCTCCTGAGGCCATCTCACAATGACCTACGAATGGGTAAATAAATCGTCGTCGTGGTCGTATATCTGTGTATGTGTCGGTAGATGCATGTGTATATGTATGTGTATACGTAGATGTGTTTGTGTACGTACAACTGTGTAGGTATATGTTTAGCTTATGTGTGTATTCCCCAATCAGAGCTTGCCTCTGTAGGGGTCCTAGCGGATTCATATGGTTAGGTTAGCTTTGTCGCCGATTTTCGCTGCACGCCCCGGGTGTCCGGGGGTGCCCGGGGCCCGAATGCCCGGGGGGTGCCCGGGGGTGCCCGGGTGCCCGGGTGCCCGGGTGCCCAGGCGTGCCCGGGGGTGCCCAGGGGTGCCCTATAGCCCTATAGCCCTAAGCCCTAAAGCCGTATAGCCCTATGGCCCAATAGCCCAATAACCCTACAACTCTATAGCCCTATAGCTCTATAGCCCTATAGCTCCATAGCCCTATAGCCCCCTAGCCCTATAGCCCTGATTGGGGTTTTCTCTGGTATCATGTACAACATATGCGTATAATGGGTTATGCATGTGTATATGTAGATGTGAATGCATGTGTATGTGTATATGTATAGCTGTATAGGTCTATGTATGTGCTTAAGTATGTGTATTTCTATGTGTATAGGTATACATATAATGTGTACTGCGTAGTGTATACCGTCGAAGTGTATGAATACGTATATGTATGTGCATGTGTCGATGTACATGTATATGCGTGCGTATATGCATATGTACAGAACTGTGTATATGTGAATGTTCATGCGTTTATGTATAGTTATATGTATATGTATATGTATATGCCTATGTCGGAGTTCCCCTCTTGGACCCCTCCTGGAGCCGTCTTAGTCGGCCCTTGGGCCATCTTGGCGCCCTCTTGGGCTATGTTGGGGATCTCTTGGGAGCGTCTTCGGTTCGCTAGGGGAAATCTTGGGGGCCTCTGGGATCGTCTTCAAATCCGTGAAGGCCCTAAAACCGTATATACTTAAAATTAACGTTTCGCCTACAGGCATGCAACGAATTTGGTCTCCCTCTTGGGACGTCTCGGAGCCTTCTTGGACCTTCTTGGGGCTATCTTGGGCAGTCTTGGGCGGCTCGGAGCCTTCTTGGGCCTTCTTGGGGCCCGTTTGGGGCTAACTTAGGCTGTGTTGGGCAGCCCTTGGGCCGACTTGTCCCCCTCTTGGGCTGTCTTGAGGGCTTCTTTGGAGTGTCTGAGGCTCTCTTGGGCAAGTCTTGGGAACCTGTTGGGCCGTCTTCAAAGCCGTGAAGGCCGAAACGTCGCATATGAATAATAAGAGTATACTCTTCCCCGTAGGAATTCAAGGATTGTGGCTTCTTGGAGTGCTCTTGGAGGCCTTTTGGGACGCCTCGGAGCCTTCTTGGACCGTTTTGGGGCCATCTTGGGCTGTCTTGGACGACTCGAAGCCTTCTTGGACCGCTTTGGGGCCATCTTGGGCCGTCTTGGGCGACTCGGGGCCTTCTTGGGCCGTCTTGGGACCAACTTGGCCGTCTTAGGCGGCCCCTGTTGGGCCGTCTTGGCGCCCTCTTGGGCTGGCTCGGGGGCCTCTTGGGAATGTCTTGGGCTGTCTTTGGGAAATCTTGGGAGCCTCTTGGACCGTCTTGAAAGCCGCGAAAGCTGAAAAGTCGTACATGCTAAAAATATACGTTTCCCCACTGGAATTTGATGATCTGGGCCTCTTGGGTCCCTCTTGGGGGTGCTCTGGGAGTCCTCCTGGGCCGTACTGGGCAGCTCGGGACCTTCTTGCTCCGTCTTGGGGGCCTCTTGGAACCCTCTTGGCTCGTTTTGGCACCCTCTTGGCCTCTCCGGGCCGCCTCTGGGGAGCGAAACGGGGGGATATGAGCGGGCTTCCACCGATGGTTGCGGGGTCGGCCGGACCAGGCCGGGGGGGTGCCTATGTATTGACGTGTATATGTATAAATCTATATATCTATGTATATATAGATATACACATACCCCTAGTCACTCCCCTCCCTCTCGGAAGAGGATAGAGAGAGGATGAGACGCAGGGATACGGCTGATGATGATGATGCTGATGAGGATGGTGATGCTGATGATGGTGAAGACGATTATGCTGTTGATGCTAATGCTGATGGTGACGATGACGACAACGATGATGATCATGATGGTGATGATGATGAAGATGCCGATGCCGATGCTGGTTATGATGATGATGATGATGATTGTGTTTATGAGGATGGAGAAAATATGAAGTTGATGTTTATGGCGATGATGATGACGATGACGATGAAGATGACGATGATGATGAAGATGATGCTGCCGATGATGATGCAAGTGATGCTGACGATGATATTGACTATGCTGATGAAGCTGATGAACATGGAGGTGATGATGATGAGGATGATGCTGATAACAATTCCGATGATGATGATGACGACAACGATGATGATACATATGATGTTGTTGATGATGATGACGATTCCGACAACGATGATGATTATGATGATGAGGCTGACGACGATGGTGATGGTGATGGTGATGGTGATGATGATGATGCTGATGCTGCTGATGATGCTACTGATGATGATGATGATGATGATGATGATGACGGAGACGATTAATCTGATGATTGTGACTATATGTATGGAGAGAAAGATGACGTGGATGCTGATGACGATGCTGATGATGATGACGATGATGATGCTGATGATGATGACGATGATGATGCTGTTGATGATGATGATTATGATGATGATGATGGTAACGATGCTGATGATGATGATTATGATGATGCTGGTGTCGATGACGATGACAATGATGATGATGATGCTGATGATGATGATGATGATGATGGTGATGATGATGATGATGCTGATGATGCTGATGCTGCTGATGATGCCGCTGCTGCTGATTATTATGATGTTGCTGTTGTTGTTGATAATGCTGATGATGATGATGATGATGATGATGATGGTTATGTTGATGATGCTGCTGATGATGCTGATGCTGCTGATGATGCTGATGATGAGGATGATGAGGATGATGATGCTGACGATGCCGGTAATGGTAATGCTATTTTTTTGTTTCCTCTCTCTACCCTTTCTCCACCCGCTACCCTCCCCTCTCCTCTCTCTACCTCTCTCTCTACCTCTCTCTCTACCCTCTCTCGTCGTGTGGCTTCGGGTACATAGCCCTCTTGTGGGGTAATGGTAATGTTAGTGGTGGTGATGATGAAGATACTGATGGTGCTGGTGATGATGAGGATGATGAGGATGTGGAGGAGCGACGAGGCGGAGGGAGGAGGGAGGGAGAAAAGACGGAGGACGAGCGAGGAGGATGGCGAGGGAGGAGGGCGGACGAACAGGGAGGAGGGAGGAGCCAGAGGGCTTCTTCTTGGACGGCGCGACGATCGCCCGAAGAGGGCCTCTGTGTGCCTGAAGCGATCCGTGTGCCCCGCTGTCGTTGCCCCTGACACGCTGAATGGGGCAACGAGAGGGGGGGGGCACTGGCCCCGGGTGGGAAACATCGGCCGAGCATCGGCGGTGCGCCGCCGACAGGCTGGCGATGGGCCCCCCGATGGCCAACCGCGTGCTCCCAGGCGGGTGGGCTGCGGGGCCCCCCGCGGCGATGAGTGGGCGATGGTGCGTCGACGCGCCCCCCGCCCGGAGCCTCGCTTCTCGGCCCACGCCTCGGGCCTCTGGAGGACTCTCGAGGAGATGCCGGCACCGCCGGAGCGCTCGCGACGAGGCAGCTGGTGCAATCCCGCCTGCGCCTGTCCCCGTCCCCGCCCGGGCCTCTGGCGACCGTTCGGGGCGATCTGCGCCCCCCCCCCTCCCCCGAAACCCTGTCGGCGAGGCGCGGCTGCGAGGCTCTCCTGGAGGGCACGCCGAACGAGGGCCGACGATTGGCGGCGCGCACAAGGGGGTGGGGGGAGGGGGGAGGGCTTCTTAGAAGCAGGCTGCTTCTTAGAAGGCGCCGGCCTTACATCTATAGATAAGGCCCGCGCCTTCTAAGAAGCAGGGGTGCTTCTAAGAAGCCCTCCCCCTCCCCCCACCCCCCTCTGCGCGTGGCTGAGACGAACACGCCATGAACTCCTTGAACCCGGCACTGTCCCCCCTCAGCCTACCCCCCCCCAAGAATCAGATTCCTGCGATTCGCGACACCGCCCGTGACTGGCCCCGCCCCACCCCTCCTCCCACCCCCTGGTCGCGAGGGGCAACGAAAAGGGGGGGACTGGCAAAGGGGGGGAATGCGTCGCCGACAGATCGGCGAGAGGCCTCTGATAGTGAGTGTGCGCACCTTCCTGGGCAGGTTGGGGCTATCGGGTTCCCATCGGCGATCAATGGGCGATTGGGGGTCGATGCATCCCCCCTATGCCTACCCCCCCCTATCGTTGCCCCGGAGGTCGCGTCACGATCCGCGCCGGCGCCGGCCATCTCTGAGGCATTCCCAGGCAACGCAGGCGCGAGTCGTGCCGTGACTGGCCCCTCCACACCCTCCCCCCCCCGTCCCCCGGGGCCACGCCCGCTATCGCCAGGGGGCAAAGCACGATCTTTGGCTTGGGAGGCAACTGCAGGAGGTCTTCGTCGGAAAGACTCACACGGATTCGGCCCCATTGGGGGGCAGGGGTAGGGTTCGCATGTGGCCCCCAAAAACAAGGCAAGGCCAGAGCTTGACCTCCCAGGAGCGGCATCCGAGTGGAGCGCTGCCCCTGACCGGAGGCCGAGAAGGAAGACAGGGCGTCCCTGCGCGTGCGCTGCAGAGGCGACGCGGATCCGCCGCGCCCCGCGCCGAGGCCTTGATGCGGGTGCGGCGCGCCCCGCCCGGGGCCCTCTCTCTCCCTCGGCTCTCGCCCTGCGAGGCGAAGGCCCCGACGTGTCCTGATTTTGCCCAGGACATCCTGTGGTATTGGGTCCTCGTTTTGAAGGGGCAGCCCCGCGTCACTCCTCCCTTCCTTCCCTTTCGGGGAGACGTGAGACTCGGGTACGGGTGACTCGGGTAGGCCCGACGGCGCCATCACGAAAACGATGAGATCCAATCAGATTTTGACGCGGCCTCCCGCTGCAGACATCCGACGAAAACCAGACCGTCAAAATCCAGCACGTGCTCGTTAAAAAACGTTGGCAGACCCGAGTTCAGGCTTACTCGAGTCTGACGTTTCCCCGATCCTTCCTCCCTCCCCTCCCCCCTCCCTGGCCATCGCTCGGACGTCCATTCCCTGTGTTTTTTTCGGTTTCGTGCGTGGTTGTTTCGCCAAATGATCAAGGATGCTCTTCGATGGCCCTCGCCGAGAAAAAATACACACGTCCGAGCGATGCCAGGCCTCCCATCCCTTGCAACCCTCACGCGGTTCGTGGCCTCATAGGGAGCTCCGCCGAAGGCCCCAGTTGGCAGCGTTCGCATGTGGCCCGCATGTCCCGAGTTGTTTCATACGGGGTCCCTGGACGTCCAGACCCTCTCCCCCGGCTTTACATCGCGAGTCGTTTTTCCCAACCCTCCTGTGGTGTTGGGTCCTCGTTTTGAAGAGACAGCGCCCGCATTCCTTCCTTCCTTCCTTCTCTCCTCCTCCTCCTCCTCCGCCTCCTCCCGCTCCTCCCACCATTCTCCATCCTCATCCTCATCCTCATCCTCAGCGACAGCGACAGCGACATAAGTCCAAAGGCGAGCAGCAGCAGCCGAGACTACCTAGCTCAAACCCGGACTGGGAGAGGAGGGAGAGAGAGAAAGAGAGAGAGGGACAGAGAAAGAGCGGGAGGAAACGAGAACAGACAGAGGCAAGGGTGCCTCTCTACAGTCTGACCGGTTCGGTCAGCAGGAGGGTCCTGCAAGAGCTGGGAGGGGTCCTCCGCTACTCCGCCCCCCACCTAGGACCTAAAACTCCCCCTCCTCCAGGGTGGGACTCTGCTTGGTGCAAATCCGCACCTCTGATGATACAACACATAACAGAATTTGTATCTTCGCACGTCTGGAACCGACAATGCGAAACGGACCATCAGGAAACTGACAGAGCGAACCCTGGAGAAAGCAGCGGGCATTCATTCAGCGCGAATATCAAATGCAATGTACACGTTATCCCAATTATTCATGTTTGACGCCCGCTGCTGCCTGGAGATGCTGGCCAGTCATCCTCATCCTCATTCTCATCCTCATCCTCATCCTCATTATCACCATCACCATCACCATCACCCTCACCATCACTACCACCACCATCACTATCACAGAAACTACCACCACCTCCACCATCAGCATCACCAGCATCATCATCACCACCATCATCAGCATCATCATCAACAGCAGCGACAGCATCATCATCACCATCATCATCAACATCATCGTCATCATCATCATCCTCATCATCGTCATCATCATCGTCATCATCATCACAAGCACCAGCACCAGCACCAGCACCACCATCATCCTCATCATCAGCATCAGCACCATCATCAGCACCAGCATCATCATAGCCACCATCATCATCATCACCATTATCACCATTATCAGCATCATCATCATCCATAATCATCATCATCAGCATCAGCATCATCATCCTCATCCTCATCCTCATCACCATCATCATCCCATGCGCCCGTGCCATCCATTTCGGCACATCCCTCACACGGTTCGTGGCCCCCCATAGGGAGCTCCACCGAAGGCCCCAGTGGGAGGGTTCGCATGGCACCACCGCGCCCAGTTCGGCACACCCTCACACGGTTCGTGGCCCCATAGGGAGCTCCACTGAAGGCATCAGCGGGAGGGTTTGCACGGCACCACCGCGCCCAATTCGGCGCACCCCTCACACGGTTCGTGGCCCCACATGGAGCTCCACCGAAGGCCCCAATGGCACAGTTTACATGGCGGCCCCACCTCTAGTTCGGCACATCCCTCACACGGTTCGGAGCTCCACCTAATGCCCCAGTGGGAGGGTTCGCAAGGCACCACCGCGCGAAATTCGGCGCACCCCTCACACGGTTCGTGGCCCCATAGGGAGCTCCACCGAAGGCCCCAGTGGCACATTTTAGATGGCGTTCCCGCCTCCAGTTCGGCACATCCCTCACACGGTTCGTGGCCCCATAGGGAGCTCCACCGAAGGCCCCAGTGGGAAGGTTCGCATGGCACCACCGCGCTCAATTCGGCACACCCCCACACGGATCGTGACCCCATAGGGAGCTCCACCGAAGGCCTCAGTGGGAGGGCTCGCATGGCACCACCGCGGCCAATTCGGCACAACCCTCACACGGTTCGTGGCCCCATATGGAGCTCCAATGGGAGGGTTCGCACGGCACCGCCGCTCAATTTCGAGCATTCCCCTCACGCGTTTCGTGGCCCCACAGGGAGCTCCACCGAAGGTTCAGTGAGACGATTCGCATGGCACCACCGCGCCCTTTTCGGTACACCCCTCACATGTTTCGTGGCCTCATAGGGAGCTCCACCGAAGGCCCCAGTGGCTGTTTTCGCATGGCACCGCCGCGCCCATTTCGGCCCTCAGTTCGTGGCTCCATACCGCCACGCGCACTTTGTTTTCACTTTGTTTTCCCCAAGGCTGGCTCCTCCGCAGGTTCCCAGAGGAATCCGGATGGTGCTTGACGGCCCATTTGCTTGGAGAAGACAGGTGTTTTTGGATCGTTTGACTGTTTTAGTTTGACTTTCCCCACCATCCTGTTCTGTTGGGTCCTCGTTTTGGAGAGACGGCGCCCCGCGTTCTCCTCCTCCCGCCTCCTTCCTCCCCATCCTCACTCCTCCCATCCCTGCCTCTCCTTTCCGCATGTATCTGTTTCGGCGCACCCCTCACACGCTTCGTGGCCCCATAGGGAGCTCCACCGAAGGCCCCAGTGGCAAAGTTCGCATGGCGGCCCCGCCCCACTTCGGCGCACCCCTCACACGTTTCGTGGCTCCATAACGAGCTCCACCGAAGGCCTCAGTTGTAAAGTTCTCATGGCGGCGCCGCCTCATTCCGGCGCGCACCTGACACGTTTCGTGGCCCGGTAAGGAGCTCCACCGAAGGCCCCAGTGGCAAAGCTCGCATGGCGGCCCCGCTCCATTTCGGCGCACCCCTCACACGTTTCGTGGCATCATAGGACTCCACCGAAGGCCCCAGTGGCAAGGTTCGCATGGCGGCCCCGCCCCACTTCGGGGCACACCTCACACGTTTCGTGGCCCTTGTAACGAGCTCCACCGAAGGTCCCAGTGAGACAGTTCGCATGGCGCCATCGCACCGAAATCGGCGCACACCTCATGCGTTTCGTGGCATCATAGAGAGCTCCACCGAAGGCCCCAGTGGCAAAGTTCGCATGGCGGCCCCGCCCCACTTCGGCGCACACCTACAGTTTTCGTGGCTCCATAGGGAGCTCCACCGAAGGCACCAGTGGCAAAGTTCGCATGGCACCACCGCACCAAATTCGGCACCCCTCACATGTTTCGTGACCCCACACGGAGCTTCACCGCAGGCCCCAGTGAGACGGTTCGCATGGCGCCATCGCACCTAATTCGGCGCACACCTCACACGTTTCGTGGCCCCACAGGGAGCTCCACCGAAGGCGGGGCTCACAACTGCGGTACTCACAATCGCATCTGCTTGGGTCCTTCGCCAAGATAATTTTCACGATCCTGGGGCCCCGCGAGGCATCCCAAGGGCCAAGCACAGCCAAAAACCGCCGGTCCTGATTTGTGCAAGACGCGAGCATGTCTGGGGGTCGAGGTAACGACAGGCCTGTGATGCCCTCAAGTCGGCGGCGCGCCCACGGGGAAGGCAGAGGAGGCGGGCCTCCTCGAGAGGCTGAGAAGGCCTCCGGCATTCTGGGGAGCTCTCTGGGCCTCTTCCGAAGCCGCGACGGCGACGGCGAGGAGGACAATGAAAGTGACGACGACGGCGACGGCGACGACGTAGACGGCGACGTTGACGGCGACGACATTGACGACGAGGACGACGACGAGGACGACGACGAGGACGACGACAAGGAGGACGAGGACGACGCCGACGACGACGACGACGGACGACGGCGGCGGAGGACGACAACGACGGAGGACGAGGACGACGAGGACGATCTGCTTCTCAGGAGGCCGGATAGCTTCCGAGAAGCCCCGCCGCCTACTGAGAAGGCCTGCCCCCTCCTGCTCCCCCCCCCTCTGGCCCTTGCGCGCCGCCGACTTGGACGTTCTGAAGCTCGCGCGCGCGACAGTGGCGCGCTCCACGGGTATGCAGTCGACCCGTGAAGTCAGGATGCGCGATACGTATGCAAGGGTGTGCGATAAGTAAGGGATGCGCGATAAGTAAGGAATGTGCTAAGGTATGCGCGAGAAGAAGGAATATGCTAAGGTATGCACGTTAAGTATGCAAGGATGCGCGATAAGAAGTCCATGTCGAAGCTTTTCGAGCAGGGCGCGGCCAACGAAAGCGGCCAAGGATGGACCGAGGAGGCAAGGGTGCAAAGGTACCCTTGGGAAGGGCGCCCATCCTTACTATGCGGTCCACCCTTGGGAAGGTCGCCCCTTGGGACTGTAGATGTTCTGGGGTGCACGCGCGCGACAGTGGTGCGATCAACAGGTACACGCCTGGACAGGCTGGGTAACCCTTTTATCGGGAGCGCGCAAACATGGATGAGCGATCCATGGATTTGGTGCGCGGTCGCCAAATCCATGGATCGGGGGAGGTGCCCTCCAAAAAATGCGGCCGGTGCCGCCCCGTTCGGCGGCGGAAATCCGCGATTTCCCATGGAAACGGGACCCGCCGCTAATCCACGCCCCCTTGATCCATGTTTGCGATCGCCTGATTTTAAGCCGCAACGCGACGGGGACAGATTATTGCAGATCGAGCGCCCCCCAACGGGTCTCATCTGGGCCGACGCTTCTTTCGCCCTGCTGCTCCTCATCCACCTCGCGGTGCGAGAACGGCGCCCGTGTATCGCAGCGTGTCTGGACTCCGTTCAGGCCCCGCTCCCACGAGGTGCGGTACAAGGCATTTTCTGCTCCGAGGCCCGAACCATTGTGCACCGTACAGGAAAGCTGGAAAACGTGGAAATGGAACTGTCAGTGAAAGCGGAAGTGGCCAGGGCTGGAAACACTGGCAGCGGGTGAAGCGAGCCCGCCACTGCAGGGATGCGGTTGCCAGGGCTGGAAACAAAAAGAAGGGAAACTGGCGAGGGCTGCAAAGAGTGAAGGGCTGGCCCCAGTCACTTTCCCAGCTTCCACGTGCCATGTCTAGGTCTAGGTCGGGCATGTCCCCTATAGGTGGATTGTGGGCGAAAATTAAAAATGTTTAAACAACATGCAGAACTAATACAGTATCGTCGACAAATCGTCCCCAGACAATCTTAAACTAATCTTGAATATTCCTCCTGTAGAGGGACAGACCCGACTTAATTCTAGGTCGAGGATGATCGACGCCCCGAGAGACGCTGGCGCGGTACGGTGCACAGATGCCGTCGCTGGTCCTCGAGGCACGAGGTGGACATATGCGCCCACGGTCGGTGGCTCGCACACGGGGGGGGGGGAGCACGAGAGGGGGGCGGGGCCTTCTCGGAGGTCCCCGTGCTGCTTCGGAGGAGGCTCGGAGACAGCTACTCAGAGGGACCTGGTCCTCCTCCTCCTCCTCCTCCTCCTCCTCCTCCTCCTCCTCCCCCCCCCCTCAACCCCCCTCCCTCCCCTCCCTCCTCCCTCCTCCTTCTCCTCCCCTCCTCACTCCTCCGCCCTCCTCCTCCTTTCCTCAGCCTCCTCCTCCTCCTCCGCCTCCTTCCTCCTCCTCCTCCTCCTCCTCCTCCTCCTCCTCCCCTCCTCTTCCTCCTCAACCTCCGCTCCTCCTCCTCCCCTCCTCCTCCTCCTCCTCCTCCTCCCTCTCCTCTCCTCTCCCTTCCCTCCTCCTCCCTCCCTCCCTCACTCCCTCCTCCCCTCCCCCCCCTTCCCCCCTCCCTCCCCCTCCCCTCCTCCTCCTACCTGCTGCTCCGCATCCTCTCCGCATCCTTCCTTCCTCCTCCTCTCCTCCTCCTCTCCTCCTTCCTCCTCCTCCTCCTCCTCCTCCTCCTCCTCCTCCTCCCCCCTCCCCCTCCACTGCTGCTCCTCCTCCTCCTCCTCGTCCTTTCTTGTTCTTCTCCTTCGCCTTCTCCTCTCCTCCTCCTCCTCCTCCTCCTCCTCTCCTCTCCTCCTCCCTCCTCCTCTCCCTCCTCCTCCTCCCTCCTCCCTCCTCCCTCTCCCTTCCTCCTCCTCCTCTTCTCTTCCCCTCTCCTTCTCCCCCTCCTTTCCCCCCCACCCCTCTCCCTCCTCCTCCTCATCCTCCTCCCCTCCTCCTCCTCCTCCTCCTCCTCTCCTCTCCTCCTCTCCCCCTCATCCTCCTCCGCCTACTCTTCCTCCTCCTCCTTCAATTTTCTCCCTCTCCTCTCCTTTTCGTCCTCCTCCTCCTTCTCCCCTCCTCCTTCCTCCTCCTAGTCCTCCTCTCCTCATCGTCCTTTCCTCCCCCTACTCCTCCTCCTCCTCCTCCTCCTTCCTCCTCCCTCCGCCTCTCCTCTCCTCCTCCTCCTCTCCTCCTCCCTCTCCTCCTCCTCCCCCTCCTCCTCTCCTCCTCCTCCTCCTCTCCGCCCCGCCTACTCATCCTCCTCCTCCTCCTCCTCCTCCTCCTCCTCCTCCTCCTCCTTCTCCTCTCCTCCTCAACCTCCACGATGGTTGTCGGGGGGGCGCCGCTCGACGCCGCCGCGTGTGGCTCGGTAGACGTCGTCCCAGTACGGGCGGTGGATAACTTGGACGTGCTGGGCGAAGTCATCGACGCCGACTTGTCGCTCGAGCCCCTGCTCGCCCGTGTGTGCGCGAAGCTCCGCGAGTCCGCTCGGCGCTTGGTGGCAGGGTGTGGCAGCAGCAGGAGCAAACGAATGTTTTGCCTTGAGCCACAGGTACGGACACAAGCGCAATATGTCAAAGATCCCCTGGATGAAACATCACGCTAAACCTATTCGTGAAAATCTAGACCCTTGTCACACGGGTCAGAATTTCTCCTAGGTTTAGCACCCTTAAATATCGGCTAGGATAAACCACAGTGCGCTGTCCTGCACCCAGAACAGTAGCGTACTCGACCCCTGCTTCGAGACGCTCAAACAAAAGAAACAAAGCGGAGAACATTAAGAGGCCAAAACGGCGATGGCAGACAGAGCGGAGATTACTGAAAGACAGATGCCTGCAAGTCGGCGGGAGCTGTCGGGGAGGGGGAGAGAGGAGAGGTCGGGAAACCACCACCACCGTCACCGGGCTCCTCCAGCGACACCGATTGGACGAGAAACTCCTTCCACGACAACATAGCCAATGCCCGACGGGAAGCTGCCTGCGACCTGTCCTTGAGCTCGGGCTGGTCCTTCCTCCTCATCACCTCCTCCTCCTCGTCGATGAGACACAGACGACCATGCGACATCAGGTCGAACAACGCTGCGTTGCTCTTGGTGATATCGTCCTTCGTGAGCGAGTCGACGGGCATGCGCCCGTGGGGAATCCATCGAACTCTTCCTTGAGCACGCTCCAGCGATTCACTGATGATCGCCAGATCGAAAGCTGTACGCCGGTCCCTGGCGCTGGCGTTGCCCTCTTTCTGCATGGTATCGTAGATCGACTTCGCATCCACGACGTGCACCTGTCGCTCTCTAGAGCCCAAGCGGCAGTCTCGCCGAAGGACCGTAGTGAAGGGTCCCGCGGCTCGGAGGCAGTCGGGAACGTCCACGTCGCGAAACACCACATCGCGGTAGAGCACCTGCAAGTACTCTACCTCGGCGACGGCGGCTGTGAGAGCCTGAGTCTCTCCCGCCAACGTGGAGGGAACCTTCCTCCTGAGCTTGCAGGACCGCCATCCCAGGATGGAGGCCTTGACTGAACGATTGTCCAGTAGTGATCTGTCGGTAGCCAGCACCATCCACGCGCCCTGCGTCGGATCGGCTGGCAGTCCCTTGTCATCTGTCAAATCCTCCGAAGCTCCGACACCGCCTGCGTCCGAGAAGGACACAAACGCCATGCGGTCGGGGTCCAGCTTCCAGAGAATGATTCCTCTCGAGGCCGTTCCCCTCAGATGCTTGACGAGCTTGTTAGCTAGTGCCACATCGGCCACGGTTGCTGCCTTCAGGCGGCTAGCGAGGATGCTGGCGATGCCAGCCGCCTCGGGGCGAGCCTCTCGGCCCACCCAATTGAATTTGTATACCAGCGATCGTGGGGCTCGAAACTCTTCATTTTCCAGCAAACTACGCTTGTCCGAGAGGCGACCTCGGGCCAATGTCAAGGGACGAATCTCCTCCAGAATATATTTCTCCTGGTCCACGGTAGCTCGGTCGCTCAGGAAAGTCACCCGACGGCCCGCAAAATCCACTGGGCCAGAATGACAATCACGATCTTTGCCGAACTTGAATCGAGCCTCCAGCGTCTGTCGTAGCCAGGCTCGAGACTTGCTGTCCGAGCTCCCTATGAAGAAATCATCCACCTCGAACAGCATCATATTAAGTATCTGGCCATTCTTTCCGTAGCGCAACCACCAGCAGGGTTCCAGAAGACTGCGAGCGAACCCGTGACTCTCTAGATACTTGACCACTGTTTTTCGCCACGCCATGGGAGCATCGTCCAGCCCATACACGTTGACCAGTAGTAGAATCAGCGATCCAGAAGGTAAGCTGGTGCCGTCGCACGGCTCTACATATATGTGTCCTTGCGCTCGTGACATGGGATCTGATTGACAGAAGGCGTTCTTCACATCAGCTATGTCACCTAGCACAGACAAGTTTAGCATAACCTGCATGAACATCATGATGGACGAGGTCTGTGGTGTGGGCGCATACACTGCTAGAGAGCCGGAATCTGGATCCCGATGGCCATGAACACACCACCTGGATTTCGCCGTCGGCTCCGTGAACGTGCCTTCCACCGGCTTCCACCTGCGGACCATCCGACTGGAGATGATACGCTCTGGCTGCTCTCGACGAATCACAGCTGCCTTTTCCGGGGGAATCACCTCAACAGCTCCTGTCTTCATGATGCTCTCCATTCCCTTGCTGTCTGAAGCCCGAAACTTCTCTCGCTCTTCAGGACTAAGACGCTTCATGTTGACTTCCCCGGGCCGCCCGGCGGCAAACGCGCCCCCGTCCTCGAGACAGTCACCAGACCATTCGGCCCCCTCCTGGCTCAGTGGCCTCACTCGCACTCCCTGTCCTTCTGGCCGTACCCAGAAGTATTCTTGGAAACCCTCGACTCTCTGGGGAGACCTGGACCTGGTCCTGATTCGATCCTCGATTTCCTGGACTCTCTCGGCCACGGAGGCCCTGGGTCCCGTCCCCACCACCACTGGTCCCCGCTCCGCGGTTCCTGGAAGTCCCGGGGGGAGTTCGACACTGGGGGGAGACGAAGGAGGTGCGGGGTCTGCCGGCGACTCCGCAACGCTTGGTGGGGTCTCCTCGAGGCGCTGCCGCTTCGCCTCGGGAGGACAACTCCCGGCGCGCTGCATTCTGATGCAGTGTGGGACGTCGGCAGGCTGCTCCAGCCTGCTCCTCCGAGGAGGACCGATGGGAGACGGAGCCGAGGGAGACGGAGGGGGAGGAGACGGGAGGGGAGAGAGAGAGAGGGGGAGCGAACAGGAGGAGGCGAGGACGTGGACAGAGGAGCAGATCGGGACGTTCCAGACGATTCCTGTCTCGGTAGGTCCACCTCGCCCTGGGAGTCCCCCCGGGGAGAGGGAAGCTCGGTAGGAGGTTCCGAACGCTCCTCTGACTCGGGAATGGAGGCCAGCCGGGAGGGAGGTTGAGCAATGACCGATCCGGCTCGAGAATGGACTCCACGGCCCAGTATGAGCGGGCCCACGACGGAAGGAGCGGGTCGGGAGCTCTCTGGATCCTCCCTCCTCGGCTCGATCCCCACTCCCGGAACGCGTGGTCCCGGGTCCGTCTGGGGCTGGGGTGGTTCATCCCACGCTTCATCGGGAGGCGGCCCCTCTCGTTGGACATCCACTGCGGACACTCTGCGAGTGCGAGCTGCTTGTAGTAACTCCTGCCACTGGGGGTCGCGAGCCAACTGCAGCCCATATTCCTCCTCCGGGCTTGCCAAACGGACTTGTTCCGCACTACATTTCCAAAGACGGGCTCTGACCGCCACCCAAACGGTTCCCCCCTCACTCAAGACCACAACTCCCGGACCGGTCCACCCGTCCCTGCGACGACCTAAAGCGTCCGACCTAGAAGACATCCGAGAGAAGTGACGCCAGACAAACACCCACTGGCCTGGAGTAAAGGTCCGAACTCCTGGGGTCTGGGCCCGGGAGGCCCGGCTAATTTTATCACGCGCCGTGACCTCCATAGCAAGTCGTCTGGCCGCCTCGCGCACCGCCTGAGCTCGAGCGAACTCAGCACCAGCCTCATCTTGCTCCGAGGCTGGTCGCAAGGAGTCCTGCCAGCCTGGAAGTCCTCGGTGATCGTCCGACAGGAGATCATGGGGGAGACGGGGATTTTCGCCAAACACCAGCTGGAGAGGGGAAAACCCTCCACGATGCCAGAACCTGTTTTTATGAGCGACCATCTCCGTGATGAGATCCTCAAACTCCTGGACATCCGCTGGCAGAAACGATCCGGCTTCCAGTTCGGCCCTCACACGTTCCTTGACCCAGCCTCCGTGGCGCTCCACACGACCATTTTGCCGCGGAGAGTCCGCGTCACAGACGTGGTGACACGCACCCCACTGTTCCATCCCTCTCGCGAATCGTGCCCCAAACTCCGATCTTCCGTCCGAGATGAGAAAGTGAGGGGCTCCCAGTGGTCTGATCCACGCTCGCAAGATGGCAGACCAAACGGAGGTGGACCGGGCATTTTCTAATCGCACCACCACCTGGAGATTGGAGCCGTGGTCAACCACGTTGAGAAAGGGCCACGTGACGCCTTGGAACTCAAAGTAAAACAGGTCCACGCCAACTATGTGGTTGAACCGAAAAGTGCGAGGAAGGGCCACTCGGCGATGCACTCCCGCTCGAGACCTTTCCTCACACTCCGAACACCTAAAGTGACGTCTAATCCAGTGGACCAAATGCCTCTTGGCACCTCCGGCCCTCAGAACTCTAACAAACTTGCGAACGTCCGGGTGTCCCATGTTCACATGTAATTTGAACAACAAACGTTTCTCACCCTCCGAGGGTTCTGGTTCCTCAAGCTTGCTACCTCCCTTGGCCTCCTGAGGCCCTCGGGTTTCCGGCTCGTCGCCACTGTCTTCGTCGGAGCCCCCAGGCTCCTCCACTTCCTCGGCTTCCGCGGGGTAGCCCTCCACCAGTTCCGCCCAGGTGGGAGGAGCCTTCTCGGCTGCCCCACTCCACTGTTCGGCGACAGCTCGAGCCACCAACTGCACAAAACGTGGAGGGCACCTTCCCGCCTTGGAGGTGACAGTCCCTCCCTCGAGCACCGCGTGCTCGTGACCTCCTGCGCGCCATTTGCCGTCGAGACGCCTGAGCAGATGGGGATGATTCGACAGGATCCCAGTGGGCTTCTTGTTAAGCCCTCGGTCGTCAACCTGAAGCCCGAAACGACACATGTCTATGCGCACCCTTCGCACCCCCGGAAGGGATGCCACATGCTCGACGACCATGGAACGCCACGACGTCGCATAGAGGGGATGTTCGAAAGCAAAGAATCTTCCGTGCTTCACCTGATAGGTCGCGATCTCCATACACAAGATCAGATCGCGAAGTCCGTCCGAGACCATGCGATCCCACTCGCCGGGATTCATTCGATCGCGGTTGAGGCGGTTGATTGCCGAAAAGGCCTTGCATTCATAACATAACCATATCATTTCTGGCTCTTCAGTCTGAATATGCTTCCACAACGCCGAGACGTCCCTCGCCCGAGAGGAATCCCAACCCAATCGTCGATCCCAGCTGGACCGGTCTCCCACTGGAGCCCCAACCCGAGACACCGCGGGAGCGATACGAGGAGGAGAGAAGACCTCGATAAAGGCGTTGCGGGAGCGGACCCCGGCGGGGAAGGACCCAGGCCGGAGCTCTTCCGACCCGCAAACCAACCCGATCTGCCGAGACAAGTCCTCCACGGCCCTCCTGACTTGAAATCCGCACGCGACCTCGTGATCGTCATTATAGGAGTCCCCATCGAGCCAATCCAAGCACCAGGGCTCCTGCAGTCCTCGAGAGGTCCTACTGTGCCCCTTCGACGCATCGGACGTGCCGAAAGAAGGTGCTCCTTCGGTCGGGAGGCTCGTGGCACAAAGTCCTCGAAGGGTCTTCACACCTTCAGGGCTGGATGAGCCAAGGGAAACAGCACTTAAATTTCTGAAACGTCGCTCAAGATCTCCCAACTCGGATGGACCTCGAGCTCCTCTGGAATAGTGTACAGCTCCACTGGATCGTTGGGAACTGTTGTCGATAGGCTCGCCACTGGTCCGGCAGTCGTGGTCGCAGTCGGCCCTTCGCCGTCCTGTCGACTCGACTCGTTGTCGGGCGGCGGCGGCGGAGGAGGCGGTGACTGCCCGCTCCCTGAAGAGCCTCCGCTCCCAGGCCAACCTGCACTCGCCCCCATGGTCTCGGCCGAGCCGCACCAGTGGTTCTGCAGAGGGTGAAACGGCACTGACTCCGCAGTCATCTGAGCACTCACCGCCTGCGCAATCCCAGCCAGTACCGAGCCCAGCTGGATCATCATCTGGCCGAGCTGGCCCACGGAGTGTTCCACGTTCGACAGCGTCGAGCCGATAGTCTGGATCTGCTCCTGCATCGTGTCGAGATTCTCTCTCTGAAATCCTCGAAGGCCGCGAGCATCTTGCGGATCTGCATGACCTGTTGGTAGATTTGCTGCAGTCCCTCGGTCGTCTGGGTAGGCTGCTGCTCGGCCATCGTGACGACCTCCACCATTCGGTCGATCACCTCGCGGGCTTGTCCCAAAGCCCGGACTCCCTCTGGCATGGACTCCAACTGCCAATGCAAGCTCTGGAGGAGGGTGCTCAGAGAGTTCACCGTCGTGAGTGCTGCACCTCCGGCCCGAAAGTTCGGGTCGTTTTGCAGTATGTCGACCGCCTTCCGAGCACTGCTGGCCGCTGCCCGTGCAGCCTCCGCCGCTGAAGGAGCGGACGGAACACCGCCTCCTCCCTGGCCTCGCGGCACCCAGGTCAACCGCTCCCCGCAGATGTTGCACTTGGAACCTCCGCCGTGCTGGTTCCCGTAGTACTTGATCGCGTGCTGCGGGTGCTGACAGTTGTTCGGGTGGACGGGGGGCGGCTTCCCAGGCGACGCTGGCCCGTGCACTGTAGAGGCCGTAGGAGCGGTCGACGGAGGAGCCTTCACCGGAGGTTGTCCCGGGGCGATCGACGCCGCTGTAGTCGCCCTCGCTGCTGTCGCTGCCGCCCTGGCCGCCGCCTGGAGCTCCCCGGCTCTGGCTGCCATGACCTGGGCCGATGGCCCCGTCACTGGTCCCGGAGGCACTGGGATCCCTGCCGCTGCCGCTGCCAAGGCCGCGGCCGCTTGCTGCTGCTCGAGCGTCGGCGGCACCATAGCCATAGCTGGTCCCAGCTGATGAGCTGGAGGCGACCAGCCGGGCGGCGACCCCATCGGCAAGGGAGGTCGATCGACCATCTGTGGGGCCGACCCTGTGCCGTTCGCCCTTGGCGATGTCTCCGAAGGCTGAGAAACTTCCATCACCGCATCGACTGCCTCCGTGCTCGTCGCAGTGCTGCCGCTGGTCTGTCCGGCTGCCATGGCCACCAGCTGCTGGATCTGCTCGGGCGTCATGCCCTGCACCGCCTGCATCTGGGCGGGTGTGAGCTGCGTCGCGGTGGTCTCGCCTGCCGGCTGACTCAGCGCGCCCGTCCCCTGGATCGGCAGCTGCGGGGTCTCGGACTGAGAGCTCACTCCTGAGTCGGATTCCTCCTCGGCGGCCCGACGTGCCAGGAACTCGTCGGTTGCCCTCTTGGCGATGGGCTCCTTCTTCTTCCCTGCTTGCACAGTCCTGAGAAGCAGAAGAGTCGTCGCCACCGCCAGCCGCAAGGCCAGCCTCATCTCTTTTATGGATACGAACGAGTCGGGGCCGACTCTGGAACGACGATCTCAGATAGCTGAAACTAAGGCTCGAGCCGATGGCTACGGACAGAACAGGACAAGGATCGAGAGCTCCTGGGTTGACTGTCTTCTTTGCACGACGCCAGACCTTGTCGTAGTTACTGGTCGCCTTAGCTGGCCATCTTGATCCTAGGCCGGGGCGGGCGCACTGAGGCCGCGACTGAAAGACCCCCAAGACCAACTCGAACCCCATGAGGCCCCAGTAGATCCCATAGAGTCCTAAGCACCCAAGAGTCCTCCTGATTCGTGATCTCGTAGTCCGAGTTCTCCAGAGAGTCGACCTTGACCGTCCTGAACGTGTTTGTGGCCTCGTAGAGCCCCCATGAGCCCTTTGCACCTTCCTGGATCTCGACGCCCCTAGCCCCATGGAGATGACCACCAATAGGAGGACCGGGAGAGGGAGCGCCATGTACCTTGAAACCTTGCCACTCGAGTCCATCTTGAGTGGTAGCTCCCCGTGCTTCAACGTGAAAGAGTCGTGCCTGAGAAACGGATACTTGCGCAAAGCGGACGCCGGGACCTCGTATGGCTCGTTCAGAGGCCTCACGATCTCAGCCATCCAGTGACCAGACCCGAGTCTGGTCATGACAATCACTTGATCGAGAGTGGCGGACACTAGCTGATTCCGAGGGAGGTCAACCACGCATCCCAGGAAATCTAGAAGATTCACGCTCAGCAGGTGCGGCACAGAGTCTGCCAAAACCGTGGTGTCAACCACTCCGAAAGCTCCGCCGAGGCACAACGGAAAAATAACTGAGCTGATGACCTTGGCCGCACCTCCGACGCCATGGGCGTTCTTCAGTACTCGTCGCTCCTCGGGCACCACCACGTACTGCAGCCCCTGCTGGGCCAAGGCCTCTGACTCGCGATTGAGAGCGTCGAGGCCCACGAGGTCGCTGCCAGCTCCCGGATCCACCAGTCCCTGTGTCGACTTGGCCGTCAGGTAGATCGCATCGGTCGTCAGCTCCTCCTCGGCCTCGCGCCAGGACGGAAGGGACAGGGAACTGACTCCGACGAACCCCTCGAACATGTAGGCAGACAACCCTCGGCGCCTTGCCGTCCTTTGGCGGATTGGGGGCACTCTCGTCCCCAGTGGCCCTTCTGGAAGCACAACTTGCACTTGGTCACCTTCATCAACTGCTCCTGAGAGAGCCACGGCCGTCGTCGGCCTCTCCCAGCGCCGCCAGCTCCCCGACCGCCTCGGGCGCCGCCTCGTCCTCGGGCGCCGCCGCCGCGGCCGCCTGGGGGACCGCGAGGTGGCGGAGGAGCATCACCTCCTCTGCGGCCGCCGAAGTACTCCCTGTCCCGCTTGGCGGCCCGCTTGAGATCCTTGTTCTGCTTCCACGTCCTCGAGTTGGAGAGGCTCGCCATGGCGTCCTCGACCTGGTCCTCTGTCAGATCCATGTCGTCGATCTCAGCGAGCACAGCCTCGATGTCCAACTCCTCATCCTCCTCGGCATCCTCGTCGTAGAAGTCGTCGTCCTCGCCGGAGCCGCACTCGATCTGACCACCGACACCACCGCCCTCTGACCGAGAAGGAAAGGAGGGAGGAGAAAACTGATCACCACTGGCCTCTGGGCGCTCAGCATCCGGACCGTGGCCCTCAGTACCGAACATGGCTCCCGCTCCTGATCGGCCCGGCAGGAGACGCTCAGAGCCTGAGGCATCCATCTGACGAAGAGCCCAGGCGATGTTCTTGAACTCCAGGCTCCCTGAAGTCAATGTCCGCAAATTCTGAGTGCCCTGAGACGAGAGATTGGCGCCCTCCTCAAGGAACAGACCCTTCAACTTGTCGGACATCCAGAGGTCGTGTCCCTCCGCCTCGGTGAACTGGGCTTCTCGTCGACTCACGTACTGGGTAAGAGTCTCTTTGTTCTCCCTAGTGGCCTCATACAGAGCTCTCCGCCCAGACCTTCGAAGCTCGTCGCCTTCGCGCTCTCCAATCATCAAGTCCATCCGCGCGATCAGCGTATCCAGCCAGGTGGCCTTCGTGAGCTCGTAGTCGGTGATGTCCTCGAATCGGGCCTGCATATTCCAATCGAACAGCTTCGTGAACTTCTCGCTTCGACGCCACGCAGGTACGTCTGCGTTGGCGTCCCATCTCCTGAGAGCACGTTTCCGTTGTCGGTAGTGCCCCCAGCCGGGCCACGCGGGAGGGTCGGAATAGTCCCCGCGTGGCGCCCAGCTAGCGCTGCTGCTCCAGCCGCCAGAGGCCCAGCCGTAGGACCGCCAGCCGTTGTCGTGGCCCGTCTCCTCCGAGTCTGGGGGCCACCAGCGCTGCTTCTCCCATTCTCCCCCGGCGCCTTGCTTCCGCCAGCCGTCTTCATCTCGTGCTGCTGCCGTCTCCTCGGCCTTTGGCTGGTCGGTGTTGGCGCTGGGGATCTTGCCTAGTCCTGCACCCCAGGGGTCGAACTCTTGTCCGTCTCGAGGTTCTGGACGGTCGCCCTGCGCTACGGAGGCTCCTCGCATTGACCCTCGCACGAGATCAGGGACCGTGGCCCTCATCGTGGTCTGAACAATGCTCGCCACCGCCTCCTGTAGTGCCTGCGGGCTCAGAGTAAGCCCCTGTGAACTGGCAGCCGCCGAGCTTCCGCTGTTCCCCGTAGCGGTAGCCCCTGGCTGCATGGCCGCGTAGACCTCGCCTGCGTCTGCGTCGGCAGGCATCACTCACCGTGGATCCCACGCCGCTCAGCGCACAGAGCGAAGCCGGCCCGAGGCTCGCAAGCGGGTAGGCTGCAGCCGCTACAGCTGCGCGCTCCCGCCCATGGCCACGGGCCCGACCCCGCTCCGCTACCAACTGTGGCAGCAGCAGGAGCAAACGAATGTTTTGCCTTGAGCCACAGGTACGGACACAAGCGCACTATGTCAAAGATCCCCTGGATGAAACATCACGCTAAACCTATTCGTGAAAATCTAGACCCTTGTCACAAGGGCTGACCGACCACGGTTTTGGGATGCCAGTGCAGGCGGAGCAGCTTCCCGCCCGCGCGGAGGCTTCGGCTTTCTACGGAGCGGAACTCCTCGCCAGCCACGCCCGCGGCTGGAACGAAGTTGCAACCCAGCTGAACCGGGCGTACTATGACGTGGCCAAAGCGCTGCTGGGTTTGCCGCCAGCCGCATCCATGGGCACTGGGGGCTACGTGCGCCTGTTCCTAGAGACTCGGTTGTTGACGCGGGCTTCCAGCAAAGTGGCCCTCATAATCGTTATGTCAAGGGCCCGGATGCTCCTGTTGCCGGAGCAGACGCCGATTGCCCCGGCGGTGCGGGCAGCGCTGGCGCGCCAAGGCGGCTGTTGGCTGCATGACGCCGCCGCGGTGGCCGCCCTTTTCGGGGTGGGGGCGCCGCCGGAGGGCCTGGCTGTCGCGGCCCAGGCGGGTGCGCAGGCGAGGCGGCGCGCCCTTCGCGGCTGGGCCCGCGCGGCCGTGTTGCCGCGGATCCGTGAAACCGAGCAGATCTGGTTCCGGGAGCAGCTGGGCCGCTTGAACGACACCGGCCTCGTTCCCATCGCGGAGGTCCTCCCGCTGCACTGCGACTGGCCCCCCGTCCTCAGGTGGGCGTCATGGGGGCGAACTATGTGGCGATTCCACCGTGCATGGTGCGCCGCGCGCGTGTCCCTCCAGACCCCGGTCGGGGTCTGGGGATTGCCGGCGGAGCGCCTGCCCGAGGCGTGCCCGTTGTGCGCTGGCGGCGAGGGCTGCCTCCAGCACCTGATCGAGTGCTGTGCCGCCATGGAGGCCCACCGGGAGGCGGTGCATGCCGCGTGGGGCCCGCCGAGGGGCGAGCTCTTGCGGTGGGCGCTGCGGGACACGCTGGACGTGGACGAGCTAGCTGCCAAGGTGCGGCTGATAGGCGCGGCTGCATCGACCTTCGTGCACGCATGCTAGCGCCGACGGTCAGAAAGGGGCACGGCGGGCTCGCGCGTGACGCGCGCTTTCCCCACCTCCCTCCCCCTCCCTCCCTCCCTGCCTACCGGCACGCCAACAGGCACTCCCTGCCCCCTCCCCCCTTTGCCTACAGGCACGCCTACAGGCCCTCCCCCGCTCCCTGCTTACAGGCATGCCTACAGGCCCTCCCTGCCTACAGGCACGCACCCCCTCTCTTCCCCTCTCTCCCCCCCTTTTTTCCCTTTCTCCCTGCCTACAGGCACGCCTACAGGCCCTCCCCCCGCACACACACCGCCTACAGGCGCCCCTGCCTACAGGCACGCCTACAGGCCCTCCTCGCCTACAGGCGCGCCTAAAGGCCCTCCGTGCCTAAAGGCATCCGCGCTCCCCAACGGCAGCGCCTACAGGCGCTACCTGCGGGGCCTTCCTGGCTGCGACGACCCATAGGGCCTATAGGTCGCGGGCGCTCGCAGAAGGGAGGAGCGCCGCGTATACGCGGGAACCAACCCAATGGGTCACAGTCCAATGGGGGTTCCCCCCCACCTCCACCACCTCCTCTATCCTCCTCCTCCTCCTCGTCCCCTCCTCGCTCGTCCTCCGCCTCATCGTCCCTCATCTCTCCTCCTCCTCCTCCTCCTCCTCCTCCTCCTCCTCCTCCCTCCTCCCCCCTCCTCCTCCGCTCCTCCTTCCTCCTCCCTCCTCCTCCTGCCTCCTCCTTCCTCTCCTCCTCCCCCTCCTCCTGCTCCTCCTCCTCCTCCCTCCTCCTTGTCCTTGTCTTGTCCTTGTCCTCCTCCTCCTCCTCCCTCCTCCTCTCCTCCTCCCTCCTCCCTCCTCCCTCCTCCTCCTCCCTCCTCCCTTCCTCCCTCCTCCCTCTCCTCCTCCTCTCCTCCTCCTCCGTCCTCCTCCTCCTCCTCCTCCTCCCCCTCCTCCTCTCTCCTCCTCCTCCTCCTCCTCCTCCTCCTCCTCCTCCAACTCTTCCCTCCTTCATTTTCTCCCTCTTCCTTCTCCTTCTCTTTTCCTCCTTCCTCCTCCTCCTCCTCTCTCCTCCTCCTCCTCCTCGTCCTCCTCCCCCTCCCTCCTACTCCCCGCCTCCTCCTCTTTCTCCTCCTCTCCTCCTCCTCCTCCTCTTCCTCCTCCTCCTCCTCCTCCTCTCCCTCCTCCTCCTCCCTCTCCTCCTCTCCTCCTCCTCCTCCTCACTCCTCAATCTCCTCCCTTCCTCCTCCTCCTCCCCCTCCTCGTCTCCTCCTCCTCCTCCTCCTCCTCATCCTCCTCCTCCTCCCTCCTCCTCACTCCCCTCCTCTTCCTCCTCTTCCTCCGCCTCCTCCTCCTCCTCCTCTTCCCTCCTCCGCCTCCTCCTCCCCTCCTCCTCCGCGGAGAGCCCACGAGGGATTCCATCACCCAGGAAAACATCCGCGCAGAAGCCTTACCCACTTGAGGCCCCAAGCCCAAACGGAGTCATCTTGGGCCCCTGGGCTCCGGTCCTTTAGCGCTCTGGAAGTCCACTCGGGCTGCCCGGCAGGACGGAGGCCTCGCGAGTCCTGTGAGCGAGGGGCAGCGATGGGGGGAGGTAGGCATAAGGGGGGGGACCGCATCGACCTGGAATCGGCGACACGTCGCCGATGGATCGGCGATCGGCCCCCCCGATTTGGAATCCGAGCTTTCCTGGGCAGGCTGGGGCTATTGGGCCCCCATTGTCGATCCATGGGCGATTGGGGGTCGATGCGTCCCCCCTGTGCCTATTCCCCCCTCCCTATCGTTGCCCCTGTGAGGGTGCCCGCCTCCTCTGCGTCCCCGCCCCCGGGGCGCGCCGCCGACCACGAGCTGCCGCCACGCCCCTGGCCGCCCGGAGGAGGAGCGACGAGACGGAGGGAGGAGGGAGGGAGGAAGACGGAGGACGAGCGAGGAGGATGGTGATGATGAAGGTACTGATGGTGACGGTGATGATGAGGTTGAGGATGAGGATAAGGCGGAGGAGGAGGAGGAGGAGGAGGAGGAGGAGGAGGAGAAGGAGGAGAAGGAGGAAGAACTAGAGGAAGACGAGGAGGAGGAGGAGGACGAGGACGAGGAGGAGGAGAGAGAGGAGGAGGAGGAGGAGGAGGAGGAGGAGGAGGAGGAGGAGGAGGAGGAGGAGGAGGAGGGGCGAGCCAGAGGCCTTCTGACGCGCGACGATCGCCCGACGAGAATCTCTGTGTGCATTGGGTGCCCCCTCTCGTGCAGCCTTCTTGAGGGGCAATGTTACAGCGGGGACAGCTCAGGGGGGGGAAATATGGAACTGGAGTCGGCGATACATCGCCGACAAATCGGCGATAGGCCCTCGATAGCGGTGCCGCAGGGTCCGGGCTGGGGTGGATTGGGCTGTCGGGCCCTTCGGCTCTTCCCGCCACTGTGTTTTGGCAAAGGGTCGGAGTTCTAATGGGTGCCTCTTGAGGTCTCGTCAGAAGGGTCTCGGGGGCGTCTCAGGAGCATGCGAGGAGTCGACATGGCGATTTTTGTGTTCCCTCTGCGGCCTCTGGGCCCTCTCTGGTCATCGTCGCTGCGTCCCCGTCGTCGGCGCTGCTGGCTGCCGCCAGCGCCGGCGCCCGCTATCGGCGATGAATGGGCGTACGATGCGTCCCCCCCTGAGCCGAATCATCCCCCCAAACCGCCCCTGATCTCTCCTGGGTTATGATGTTCTAACTTACTTTAGCCTTGATCGCCAAAAAGAATTCCGAGCACCATGAAAGCACCGAAACTTGAGGATTTTCACGTGTCGGGCCCTGGGACGCGATACTCGTTCGCCACTGTTTAGTGGATGTTCTAGGTGCTCGGAATTATTTCTGGGATGCGTTCCTTAAGTATGATAGGAGCAACATAACTCCTTGGCCCAACCATCCTCTCTAGCCCAGGCGGATCGGCGCGGCAGCGCACCCTGGCTGAGGCGAGCGACGATCAAAAACGGGTCTGACGCGAGATGGCGCGGCGAACTTCCGCGGTGGCTTGCGAGGGCAGCCAGCGCGGCACGCTGCTTTGGAGAAGAGCGCACTTACTCGCGACCTTGCGCGGGCAGCTTGCGCGCCAATGTCGGCGCGGGCGACCCTGTTTTTTTGCGTCGCTCAGGTGACGGCAGGCCCTGTACAGAAGAAGAAACAACGCCATAGACAGAAAGTTTTGGCGCCCCGCGCTCATTTCTTGGACCTGCGCTGGACCCCCCTGACTGACGCGCGGAGCGCGCCAGCGGCAGCGCCGGAGGCGCCGCCAGGGGGGCCCCAGCGCGGTCCAAGAAATCCGCGGGGAGTGCCAAAAGTTTATGCTTATGGCGTTTCTTCTTCTTCGACTGTGGGGGCGTGCGGGGAAACCGCGGGGAGCGCGAAAAATCGGCAGAGCGAGGCAAGCGCCGGCTGCCTGGGGGCGGCCACCGGCTGGACTGGACAGATGCCTCGCTCCGCCTCGTGGAGAGAGTTAGGTCGGGCGTGTCCTCCTGCATGGGACGAAACATAGCAAACAAATATTCAAAAATGGTCCAAGAATAGACGGGAATTCGTCCCCAGGCTATTGTTTGACTATTTCTGAACATTCCTCCTGTAGAGGGAAAGGCCCGATTTACAGTGGAGGCCAGTCCACAAGGACAAACAAGAAACCCAACCCTGAGACTCCAGGACGTCCATGGATGTTTGGTGTGGCAACGTCACGCTTTCAACGGCAAAACCCTCGAAGCCCAAGAAACCCAGGGTACCCTGGAGGCAAGCATTGGTTCCTGACACAGCGGGGATCGTTCAAACTTGAACGATCGGCCCTTTCAAAAAGGCTGGATCGCTCAAGGACGGGCCGATTCTGGGCCACAGGCGGCGTTCAACCTTAAAAACTCACGCTGGGGTCGCCGCCAGTCGACACGACGCGAATCGGCGGTGGACAAACCTCCCTTTAGTAAACCTCCCTGTAGTGAAAACGGCCCAAGACCGAAACCGACGGACCCGGACCCGCAAGAATGACGGCCGCGACGCCATCTCGCGAACCGAAAACGGCCACTTTGCTAATCGAGGTGTCAGGGTGGGAGGTCCATCCATAGAGGCCTCCTAGATGGGGTCGGAGTAGATGGGGTCGGAATATCGCGCCGCATCGCCGATATATCGACGATGCATCGGCGATGTATCGGCGATGCATCGGGGATGCACTGGCGACGCATCGCCGACGTCGGCGATGCATCGGCGATGCCGACGTGGAGCAAATCGGACTCCACATCGAGCCGCATCGCAGATGCATCAGCGATGCGGAGCGATCCTCCGACCCCATCTACTCCGACCCCATCTAGGAAGACGCCCCAAGAACCTTCCAAGAGGCCCTCCTGAGCGCCACAGGAGGCCCCGAGACCAGCAGGAGTCCTCCAGGAGGCCCCAGGAGGCCTCGACCCCACCCCATCGAGGAGGCCTCCGACCCCATCGAGGAGGTCTACAGGGCAGTTCTTAATACATAGGATGTTTAAAACTATAGGATCTTTAATATATGATTAATGCATGAATGCATTCATGCATGAACTCATCGTTGTTTTCATACTCTAAACCCCTGCATTGTTAATACATGATCCGCACGCGGAGCATGCGTTAAAAACGGCACTGCAGAGTCCACCCCCGAGCGAACCTGCCGTGGAGGGACAGGCCCGACCTACAAAAGGGGGAGGCACCTCTCGGGGCCGCGGCGGGGCGCGAGAGCGAGCTCCGGGCCCCGCTGCGGCTGCGCGGAGGCTGCGCGGGGGGGGGGGGAAGGCCTCAGGCCTTCGCTGCCCAGACGGTGTACTCTGCGAAGTCGATGACCCTGGGCGACGATGGATGGCGATAATGATGCAGCGCTGTGGGAGGGGGGGGGGCGATGGCGATGATGAGGGCGGGGATGATGAGGAGGGCTATGAGGAGATCGAGAGGGAGGGCGAAAGAGGGGAAGGAGGAGGAGTTGGAGGAAGAAGCAGGACGGGAGGAGGAGGAAGGAAAGAGGAGGAGGAGGAGGAGAGGAGGGGAGGTGATAGAGGAGTGAGGAATAACAATACATAGGGGGAGATTTATTGAGGATGGTCCAGGGCAGAGGAAATCGGCGGGAGCAAGGAGGAACATAGCATTGAGGAGGACAGGAGCAGGAACAGTACCAAAAAGCCTTGAGGACTAAAGCGGAGGGACAGCAACAGAATGGACGGAACTCCATGGGAAGACAGGAGGGGGACGATTGAGATGATCGAAACACAACGATGAGGAGGGTCGAACAAGATATACAAAATCAACGAGGTTCCAGAGACCGGGGACCCGGGATGTCAATGACTTCGAAATAGGAGGAGGAGGGAGGAGGGGAGGAGGAGAGGAGGGATCGAAAGGGGAGAGACCCCTCCCCCCTTTGATCCTCCTCCTCCTCCTCCTCCTCCTCGTCCTCCTCCTCCTCCTCCTCCTCCTCCTCCTCCTCCTCCTACGGTTTGTTCGTGCAAGCAGGTGCGCACGGCACTGCAACCAGTGTGACTGTAGCAGGTCGGAGCACCATACGGCGCGACCGCGTCCGGAGTGCCGACTTCGCCATCGGATTGCTGAAGCTCCCCTCCATTATGAAGGGGCCCTGGGACACACAAATTCGCCGGCCCAACGGGCCAGGGCGTGCTAAGATCTCCGGTAACTGGTTAACAGTATTAACAGTATTTCTAGTTCGCGCGCGCGGGGCGGCCCCTGGGGGTCCCCCGGCGAAAAGTACCCCGACCAACGCCCGGTCGCCGCCCGACCAAGTCTACTCAGAGATGGTTTTCCTCCTGGGTGCGGCCTCTCAGGCTCCCCAGAGCGCGCTCAGAGTGCCCCAAGAGGCCCCCAAGACTGCCCAAGAGGCCCCCGAGACGCCCAAAGAGCGCTCGAAGACCCCGAAGATGACCCCAAGACGGCCCAAAAGGCCCCCAAGACAGCCCAAGAGGCCTCCAAGACGAGCCCCAAGAGCCTTCAAGAGGCCTCCGAAGAGAGCCCCAAGGGCGCAAAATCGTTGATTTTCTGTAGTTTTTTCGTGTTTTTTGTGTTCTGGCTTTTCGGCTTCCCGGACGCTCCAAGACGCCCCCCCCCCCCTAAAAGGGGAAAAGCCCCCAAGACCGCTCAAGACGGCCCACGAAGCTCCCAAGACGGCGCCGAAACGACCAAGAGAGCCCTCAAGACGGCCCAAGTGCCGCCCAAGACGGACCAAGAGGCCCCAAGACGGGCCCAAGAGGGACTCAGGAGGGATACCGAGAACTCAAAAATGGAGCCCCCCGTCCCAGAAGGCGCCCAGGAGGTCCCAAAGAGGCCCCAATAGGCCTCCAAGAGGCCCCAAGATGTCGCCAAGAGGCCCCAGGAGACTCCCAGGAGGCCCAAAAGAAGCCCCAGAAGGCTTCAAACATGTCTCCCAGGCGCCCCCGAACGGCCTCTCAACAGACCCCAAGAGGCCCCCCTCAAGAAGCATCTTGACGACGACTCTATTTCGCCCCATCGAGAGACGACCCCCAGGGAACTGCTTCACCATCAAAACTCCCCACGCAACGCGTCCGAACGACACCCGCCCCCAAGAGCGCAACATGGGCAACGAACACACAGACAAAAACCAGCGATGCCATATCACGGGCCGGCGGAATGAGCGAAGCGATTCAATAAATACACACTAATCACAGGATTCCCAATGTTTTTCATACCTTTTGGATTGTCGTCTTCCGCCCCCACTTCCCATATTTTTGCATGTTTTCCGGGGAATCGACGATGAATTGTGTATGTGTGTTTTTGTTCCCTCCTGAGATTCGTGGAGCACGGAGCCACATGTGCATACGCCGTCGGACATCCGAGTGGGCTTCTGAGGCCGGCGCCGCATCCCCTCCCCCGGCGCGCGGAACGCGCCGGCGGCGGCTCCGAAGCTCCGTCACTGCGATCCTGCGACGGCGCACGAAATCCGAGCGGACCTCCGAACATTTTTGTTGATCCGCGGGTCGAGAGCGAGCCTCTGATCCGCGGGTTGATCCGCGGGTTGACAGAGGGAGGAAAACAGAAGGAGGGGCCTCACGTCAAGGCCAAGAGAGGGCAAAGCCCCGGGATCAGGCGGTGCCGAAGGCGGAGGGCAAGGGCACGCCCTGAGCAGGAGCCCGGAGGCGAAGTTCTGGGAGGCTGGACCTCCGAAGACATGTGCATGCTGGGCTGCTGTGGTCCGACCAGCGTCGCCGCCACCTCCTGGGCTGGCCAGGCGTCGGAGGCAAGCTCAGAGGCGAACGTGCTCCACACGGGCGACCCAGAGGCTGCAGAGCTCCGAAGGGGGTGGGGGGTCATGGGAAGCCCTCAGCCTCATGTCGGCACGCTACGGGGAAACACGGCACGATGCCCAGCAGCAAATCTGGTCCCAAACCGACGGCGGTCGCGGTTGGGCAGGCGACTGTGTGTCCTGAGTAGGCAAAGTCCGCGGCGACATCGACAGCGAGCCTTGCTCAGTGGGCAGGAACTGCTGTTGGTTTACCTACATTCATTCCTTAAAGATCAAAAGAAACAGATCGAGTAAGAGGACCGAGGAGGAGAGGAGACGGAGGATCGAGGAGGGGGATGACGGGAAACCTGGGTTCTCCCATCCCTGCGGTTGTCTCCCGCGGAGCCCGTTGCCGTTCGTGTCCGCGTCGTCGAAGTCCGACCAGAGCCCCCGCGGGAGGGGCCCACTCCGAGGATGCAAGGCTGAAGAGCCCGCAGGGGGGCAGAATGTAAAGGGCAGGGGCAGGGAAGGGAAGGAGGAGGGGAGCGCTGGGAGGGAAGGGAAGGACGCCGTGGAGGGGAGGGGAGGCGAGGGGGCAGGGGAGGGGAGGAGGGAGGGGAGGGAGGGGGGAAGGGGACCTGCGGCGCTGACATGCACTGGGGACTCTGGCCCTCGGTCCGCTCCGACGCCCGGGCGTGAGCAAGCAGCGGCCGCGCTGGGCCCGCGGCTGCCGCGCCAGGGGTGCTGCACGTCGGCGCAAGGCGGCCCGCCCAGGGCAGCCCCTCCCCGCCCGGCCTCGGGGAGGGCGTGGTGGCGGGGCGGGCACGGGCGCGGGGAGGAGGAGGAGGAGGAGGAGGAGAGGAGGAGGGGGGAGGGAGGGGGAGGAGGAGGGGAGGAGGAGGGAGGAGGGAGGAGGATTCGTTTCGCATTCCTTCAGCGCCAACAGGAGACTTCTTCATGGTGACCTTCCTCTGCAACTCTGGAGTAGGAGTAGAGAAGGAGAAGGAAGGATGAATGATGATGATGATGATGATGAGGAGAGCGGAGGGAGGAGGAGGAGGGGAGCGAAAAAGAGGGGGACCGAAGGGGAGATCGGGGGGATCGGGGACGGGGGGTGCGGGAGAGGACGGAAAGGGAAGAAGGCGAAGGGAGAGGGGAGACGAGGGCGGGAGGGAGGAGCGGAGCGCGGCACGGGAGGGCGGGGTGGGGACAGGAGAGAAGGGCACGAGACGTCCGTCGTCATCATCGTCGTCGTCGTCCGTCGGCGTCGGTCTTCGGCCCGCGTCGCCGTCGTCGGTCCGCGTCGTCGTCGTCGTCGGTCATCCGCCCGCCGCCTTCGTCCGTCGTCGTCCGTCGTCCGCCCGGCGGCGGCGGCGGCGGCCTCGCGCAGCGCGAGCGGAGGGCCTGCCCACGGGCAGCGCCCGACCGAAGAACACCGCCGCGCGCCCCCCCCCCCCTCCCTCGCGGGCTCTAGAGCCGCCCGCGGGGCGCAGGAGGAGGGGGGGGGGCTGCGGCGGCGGGCGGAGGGGTGGAAAGAGAAGGATGAAAGGGGAGGAGGAGGAGAGGAGGAGGAGGAGGAGGAGGAGGAGGAGGAGGAATAGGAGGAGAAGGAGGAGGAGGAGGAGGAGGAGAAAAGGGGCCCAGGGGCACACACATACATAGACACAAGCAACAGGATGCCCCATATGTTCCAATAGTTTCGGGGTTTTCCTTTCCCCCCCCCACTTCCCAAATTGTCCCGATGCATTGTGT